>VMKM01000401.1:132500-361658 GCA_008360985.2 Macquaria ambigua | reverse complement strand
TTTTGAAATAATTACACAGCACAAACACACACACACCCACACACACACACACACACACACACACACACAAATAAAACCTTCGAGGGGAAAAAAAGGGCAATACATTGATTGAATGAAGCAATTAAACTAAATTGATAGTGAGACGAGATGCCTCGGGATCTTGCTACATCTAAAACTAAACAATTTTTTTTCCCCCCAACTTCCTACTGTTTGAACTTTTCTCACTTCATACTTTACATGTCACCATATGTTGTACTTTGTTAATTAATTTCAGCTTTGGGAAATTTCTTACTTACTTTTGGAGGAATCACAATCTACGTGTTTACTTTTTCAGACTTTAGACTTTATACAGGTATGGCTACCTACACTGCCCATAAACAAGTTGCAGAACTGTATACAGTATACATGGACTAGTCTACACAACTGTTTGTTGTCAGCCTCTATACTTTTTTGGCAACCACCAGAAATGTATGTAACACTGAGTACAAAAACTGTCAAGTACCAAAGTGGGCACTGAATGCCTGGTGGTCAGATTTGTTCTTGTCTTCTTTACTTCTTCTTTGTTCGGATATTTAGTCAGACAGCTTATTCTGCCAATTTTAGACTGCATGTTAGTCAGACAAAGACTATAATAGAGCTTTACAGCAACATTGTTCCTTTCTCCTCCCAGTTTAATCCGTTTAACAGAGAGAGGAGAGATGGAACAGAATAAAATCCCGAGACAATGAGGAGACAAACAGCTGCTGCTCGCCACTGCAGGACTCTGTCGGTGTGTTTGCCTGCGTGAGGTTAACTGGGGTTATCAAGCTTAACGTGGAGTGTCAGCATGTTGACACTATTAGCAGCAAAGGCTTTTAGATTACTTCTGTCCCAACCAGCAGCTTCAGATCGGGGATGGATTATGTGGTTTACTACAGTGGACTGGCCTGTTGAGTGTGAGAGAGAGTGTTTCCGTATGTGCATCTTTAATATACAGTTGTGGTCAAAAGTTTACATACACTTGTAAAGAACATAATGTCATGGCTCTCTTGAGTTTCCAGTTATTTCTACAACTCTGATTTTTCTCTGATAGAGTGATTGGAACAGATACTCCTTTGTCACAAAAAACATTCATGAAGTTTGGTTCTTTTATGACTTTATTATGGGTTAACAGAAAAAGTGACCAAATCTGCTGGGTCAAAAATATACATACAGCAATGCTAATATTTGGTTACATGTCCCTTGGCCATTTCCACTTCAATTAGGCACTTTTGGTAGCCATCCACAAGCTTCTGGCAAGCTTCTGGTTGAATCTTTGACCACTCCTCTTGACAGAATTGGTACAATTCAGTTAAATTTGTTGGCTTTCTGACATGGACTTGTTTCTTCAGCATTATCCACATGTTCTCAATGGGGTTTAAGTCAGGACTTTGGGAAAGCCATTCTAAAACCTTAA
Organism: Macquaria ambigua; assembly: GCA_008360985.2. Taxonomy (NCBI): domain Eukaryota; kingdom Metazoa; phylum Chordata; class Actinopteri; order Centrarchiformes; family Percichthyidae; genus Macquaria; species Macquaria ambigua. Next base: position 360,223 of record VMKM01000401.1, on the reverse strand, counting down.
TTCTAGCCTGATTTAGCCATTCCATTACCACTTTTGATGTGTGTTTGGGGTCATTGTCCTGTTGGAACACCCAACTGCGCCCAAGACCCAACCTTCGGGCTGATGATTTTAGGTTATCTTGAAGAATTTGAAGGTAATCCTCCTTCTTCATTATCCCATTTACTCTCTGTAAAGCACCAGTTCCATTGGCAGCAAAACAGCCCCACAGCATAATACTACCACCACCGTGCTTGACGGTAGGCATGGTGTTCTTGGGGTTAAAGGCCTCACCCTTTCTCCTCCAAACATATTGCTGGGCATTGTGGCCAAACAGCTCGATTTTTGTTTCGTCTGACCACAGAAATTTCCTCCAGAAGGTCTTATCTTTGTCCATGTGATCAGCAGCAAACCTCAGTCGAGCCTTAAGGTGCCGCTTTTGGAGCAAGGGCTTCCTTCTTGCACGGCAGCCTCTCAGTCCATGGCGATGCAAAACACGCTTGACTGTGGACACTGACACCTGTGTTCCAGCAGCTTCTAATTCTTGGCAGATCTGCTTTTTGGTGGTTCTCGGTTGACTCTTCACCCTCCTGACCAATTTTCTCTCAGCAGCAGGTGATAGCTTGCATTTTCTTCCTGATCGTGGCAGTGACAAAACAGTGCCATGCACTTTAGACTTACAAACAATTGTTTGCACTGTTGCTCTTGGGACCTGCAGCTGCTTTGAAATGGCTCCAAGTGACTTTCCTGACCTGTTCAAGTCAATGATTTGCTTTTTCAGATCCGTGCTGAGCTCCTTTGACTTTCCCATTGTAGCGTTTGTGGGCGTTTGTATCCAATGAGCCCTATTTAAATGGCCTCAGAGAAGTCACCAGCTGTAGTCACTCATAATCACTCACAAGAAGTTAAGAGGCCATGCTATGAAGCTCATTTCATTGACACAACTTTCTAACTCACCAAAATTGCTAATTCATGTTGCTGTATGTATATTTTTGACCCAGCAGATTTGGTCACTTTTTCTGTTAAACCATAATAAAGTCATAAAAGAACCAAACTTCATGAATGTTTTTTGTGACAAAGGAGTATCTGTTCCAATCACTCTATCAGAGAAAAATCAGAGTTGTAGAAATAACTGGAAACTCAAGAGAGCCATGACATTATGTTCTTTACAAGTGTATGTAAACTTTTGACCACAACTGTATAATATATTTTCTTATCTGCATATTCCTGCTTCCTGTTTACATTTGTGTGTCTGCTGACATGTGACATGAGAGCATATATGTCATTTTATCTCTATACACCACTTATCTGCATGCAGTTGTGTGTGTGTGTGTGTGTGTGTGTGTGTGTGTGTGTGTGTGTGTGTGTGTGTGTGTGTGTGTGTGTGTGTGTGTGTACCTTGACAGGCTCTAACGTAGCAGAGAAAGCGTCCTGCAGAGCACAGCAGGCCAACCTCCACATTTCTTCTGTGAACACTGGACCCACTGTGACCAAAACATACCTGAACAGAAATACAGTATTGAGATTAGACAGAGAAAAATAACTCTGTACCTGTGTCGGACAAAAACCTACTTTCTAACACTTTCACACACATTTTTTCCAAAATATTATTTAAACAGAAGGCATTATTTTATTTATTTATTATTTTTGTTATAGTAAACAAATACCACAAAAATACCAAAACCAACAATACATTAGTCCGTCTCTCAAAAGTGCCCATTGGTTCCTACTGAAGACGTAAGTCTTTAAAAATGTCTCACATACATATAGTTTTTATTTTTTAAAGGCTCTGTGATTTCCTAAAATAGCTGGCTACTCTTGTTTTTATCAAAAGTTACTCAAACTTGAGTAAATAGTGCTTTTGTTGGGGACTATTTTCAGCTGCGGATTAATTCACATTTGGTGCTCTAGTGAGTATTTGGGGCAACAGGACGGTGTGTGTGTGACTGAGTCCAAATAAACTACAGTGTGTGTGTTCATGGTGATGAAGGAACAACAGTGAGGCTCACTGATGAGTTTTTAATAGTTTCTGGACAACAATGGAGAGGAAGAAGGCTGTGATACACACACAATGATTGTTATACTAGGATACATTTGTTGTTGTTTTGGTCATTTTGTGGGATTTGCTGACAATAAGAAAACTATAGAATATCTCAAGCCTTATTCTTTAAAACAGGGATTCATTTTTTTAGAATGTGTTCCTAAAATCCCAGACTTCTCCTACCGTAACAACTCAAAGTAGGACTGAACTATTTGGGCATATGATCTAATTGCAATTTTTCTGGCCAATATTCCAATTGCAATTTAAATTGCAATCATTTGTTATGACTTACCCCTCATTTGCTGTGCAAAGACACAAAGTTGAACGTCTATCAATCAATGCAAGTGGTGCTTTTTTTCCTCAAGGAAGCCACCTTTGGCTGATTGTAAACAGTGCAGACAGGCAGAGAGGCACGCAGCAAACTTAATGTTGACAAGCAACAGTTGTTAGTCGATGGCTAAAACCTTCTCCTCTCACAGCTGGTTCAGACATTGTTAGTAATTTATTTAATGTATCATTAAAATCTTGGCTTTTGAGATTTAAAACTCCTAAATTTGTGATCTTGATATAAAGCAATTAAACATTCAGTCCTAATTTAATCCAAGAAAGCACAGAGAGATTCCTGAATTTCAACTGATTAAAACTCCCAAAGACCAGGAGTAATGCGTCGTCACCTGATGCAGGAGCAGCCCACTCTGGAGATGGTCTCTGCAGGTTCAGACACGCAGGCCACCAGAAGCTTGAACAGATCCTTCAACATCAGGTTGATCAGAGACTCGTAACCAATATCTGCAATAAAGGAAGGCAGAAACACACACACACACACACACACAGACACACACACACACACACCACAACAACAACAACAACATGACACAGCCTGTTAGCACATGGTGTAGAGGTGGAGTGGCCACAATCTAATCTGACTAAAGAGGAGGACAGTGGAACAACAAGTCATCAATCACGCTCCACTTCCCTTCAGTGAAAACATTGAACACGGAACAAACAATAACAGCTCATCGGATCTGTGATGGTGCACCTTGAGTTTAGAATATCTGATCACAGATTTGTGTTCCTAAGGTTAAAAATGAATCTCAATGCTCAAATTTCATCCGATGTGCATGTCTCTTTCTTGCCTCTTTTCATCTTCTCGTCCTTTCCTTATATTTCTTTTGGTGGTTCACGTAAATGAAAGAAAAGATAGAGGAGGAGAAAAAAAATAAATAAATAAAAAATAAAACAGATAAATAAATTAGTATATAGCACAGAGCCATTTTGCCGGTGATCATCTGTGGGCCTCTTTAAAGTACCTCTTAAACTGATTTTCTAGAATAATGTTGCTCCTGCCCGATTTCTTTAATTTATTTTTTTATTTTATTTTCTGTCTTGTCTTGTCTTTGCCTCTGCTATATATATATATATACACACTTGGATGTAAGTTTGTGTAACGCACTGTATGTCTTGTCTTATAACTATGTTGTTTAAAGAGAATAAACATACTGTTTAATAAAAATCTACTGTGGAAATGAGCGTAACACACTTTTTTTTTTACACCACTAAAATGAGCACAGACTACAATGTGGAATAAAAATAAAATCAGAGCCAACAGCAGTTTGAAGCAACTGAAGGTTTCAACTGACACTTTTTAAATTATATGAGCATTAGAGAGCTTTTGACCTAATTAAAAGGAAGGCTTAGCAGCGCAAACATTACATATTCTACATTCAGTGCTCGTCTCAAAATGCTAGTCCACGTTAGCTTGGTGTCTATCATCGATCAAAGTAACGTGTTGTTTGTAATGTGGAGCAACGTCTGCTTAACTTTTTAGTATTTCAAGGACATGCTCGGCCATAAAGACACGCCTCGTAGCTTCTTTTACTGGATCCTCTATCAAGGCGGTCAAAGAAGAGAAAACTACAAGCACTGAAATCATCACGTCACAGAGGGAAACTTCTTTGTTACACCCGAACACACACACACACACACACACACACACACGCACACACACATGCACACACACACGCACACACACAGCTGTGTCTCACCCGAGTGTATGAAACTGTTGACATGCTCCACCACCAGCTCGCAGCACAGGCCAATGGCGTGTTTGAAGTTTGCAGCCGCCACATCCCAGTAGGAGTGGTCGCCATGGCTACGCTGCAGCCACAGTGACATCACAGGAAGCAGCAGCTGGATGACGGAGAAGATGGCGAACCCCGGACCTGGAGGGAGGAGACATTTATTCGGACAAAGCTTCTGGCAACGTCAGGGGATCAGAGTCTCAGCTTGTTTCGGGGGCGTTTTTCCCTTTAGTCTGGTCTTCAGCAGGTGAGGCACAAGAACGGTTTGGATTGAGGTCATGGTGATGACTGGTTACCTTGTCTTTATGTTTAGGATCACTGTCCTGCTCCTAAAAACTGGGACTATGTTATAAGAATGGCTATGCATCCCACACTGGCTATGCATCCCACACTGTCACATCCCACTAATGTCAGACACACTGAGATCCACAGTTCTGGAGCAGGTGTCTGTGTGAGTTACCTGGTACAGTGGTGACCTCTCTGAGCAGAGTGAAGAGCAGCTCCAGGGTCGGAGGCTGGTGTTGGCGAGGACAGTTTGACACCGCTGCTGTGAGCTGCTCCAGTAACAGAATCCACACCTGGATCAGACCTGCAGGACAGAAGACACACAGCTGGGGTTAGAGAGAGAAGGTCAGAGAGGAACAGAGAGGGTCAAAAAGTACAAAGACGGAACAGAACTGATGTAGACTACAGGAGAGAGACTTCACCTGTGTCGTCATCAAACTCCTGCAGGACACAGTCCATCCCGTCCTCAGTGCTGACCGAGCGTTCCTGTGATCTCATTGGCAGGCTGGCGAGCCGCGCCCCCAAGAACACCGGCTTGGACGGCATCTTGTAGATCTTTGCCAGCAGCTGTCAATCAAACGCAACATGGCTTCATTAAGTCACAGTGAAGAAGGAGAACAAATACCTGCGAAAGTGCTTCTGCTATCTGTGGCTACTCAACGGAAATGTGGACTAACAATCTCTGTAGTACTGTACGTTGCTTAATGTGTGTTGTTTTGTCACTTACTGGGACTGTCTTGAGAAGAAAATGTGTTATTGGTGTAATTTGTTTAAGGCACAAAGGATCCCTGATCACAAACTTTAAATTGTTATTTGAAACTCTTGTGTTCAAAGTGCAAGTGCAACTAATTAGCTCATTAGCCCAATAAGAACTGATTTCAGTGTAATACCCGGGCTTTAACAGGGGGGTTCCTACCTGCGAACATTTGCGGAGGTAGTCGAGAGCAGGCAGGCAGAGGTCAGTGGAGCTGTAGCCCGACACATGGACACAGTCTCCAATCTCCTTATAGTCCACCTCACCTGCACAAAAACAAAAAAATGAAAACATAAAAATAGATTTAAAAAAATATATAAAAAAGTTTTTTGTTACTGTGCAATGTAACAACCAACCTACGTGATTCAGAAAGTCTTTGACATTTGCGTATGATGAAAAATGTAAAAGCTAAAAATACTGATTAAGTGTGGACAAAAAATGTCATGTATTAAAGAAGTGACTGTACAAACTGTAAATATTGTCATGAGCGTCTTACATCAAACACACAGTTTAAGGTCCAATTCCAGGAGAAATAAAATCCCTGAAGGCTTGTAAAACTGAAAAACAAAAAAGTGAGACAAACCTAAGCCTTTGACGAACTTCATGAGGCACATGATGTAGTCGGTGGCAGCATTGGCGAAAACCTGGATGTTGTCAGTGTTGATGAAAGCCTCAAAGACGTCGAACACTGGAGCCTGGGACTTCCCTAGAGGAGAGAATGTGAGAGCGGGAGGGGAGGGAGAAAGGGAAGGGGAGGAAAGAAAGAATGATTGCGGCACAGAGGATGGGAGGAGGCGAGAAAAAGGAGTTAAGAAAAGAAGAAAAGTTTTGGTCAATTCTTTAAAATATGTGTGTGTTGGTTTGGAACAGAGCCTGTCAGACATACCCATGGAGTATTCTCCCAGCAGGTAGTCTTTAGTGTCAGTCTTGCTGCTGTGGACGGTCCTCAGAGCGCTGAACAGAGGCCTCCATCCTGACAGGATCTGAGGAGAACACATCTCCACCAGCTCACCTATTGATGTTATCACCTGCAGGGAGGCGAGCAGAGAAACACCTTCGAAACTGTGTGGCGAAATAAAGGTGCAGCATGTACAGCGATGCTTCAGGTTGACACGCTGGTGATTTATTGATTGATGAAATTAATTGATGTTAAAACACGATTTCCTGTGTTTTAAGACTTCACCTGGTCCTGCACGTCCTCGTCACAGAGCTCCAGCTGCATGATGTGCTCGAAGGGCCTAAACAGCGCCTCGTTAAAGTGGAAGTGTGGAAGCTCCGCCCAGCTGGTCAGCACCTCCGTCAGAACATCATGGATGAAGGAAACGGCCTTCTGGGATACGTGGCGCTCTTTGTGACATGCCGCCTGGGAGAAGGAGACACTTTTACTGTGTTTGCAGTGAGCTTTAACTTATATTCTTTACATAGCTGATATTTATTTACATCTATTGTTAAACATATTCTGTGTGTACATTAAAGGTGCATTATGCAGCACCTGTAATACGTATTTTGAGCTGATATTGTAGCTTTCAAACCTATTTTGAGCACATTCTTAACAAATAACCTCTAATTTATTTTACAAGTAGTCCCTCAGAGTTAATGGAACCATGTGAACAACAATTATGACAGTATTTCATTAACTAGAACTGCTGCTGCCTGAGTGAAATATTACTGCAAGTACATGACCTGTCTGAAACTCAGAGTACCTCACTAAAAAGGAGGAAGAGGAGGAGAAGGAGGGAGAGCAAAATAAAGAGGGAGAAGACAAACAGCGCTGCTGGACTGTGATGAAGAGGTTTCCTAACTTCATTTGGACTTCATTTGCATAAAAGCACACAGTCTGCAGTAATATGAGCAATGATGAACCCTCTAAGATGGTGCTGTGCATGTGGCAGCCTGTTGCAGCGGCTCTCCCTTAGTTTAAAAAAAAAAAAAAAAAAAAGGCTTAAGTTCCCAACCTCCACCAGATGTGCAGCCACCACGCTCCAGGCCCTCATCATGTGGAGCAGAGGCCGGTTCTTGTTCCTGACGATCCGCAGCATTGCCTCGCCCAGGCGGAAGAGATGGAGAGCACTGCGTCGGTCCAGCGTGGACTTGGCCTCTCCTACGGGCACACAGAGGGGACAAAAAGACTCTGATTAGGGTTTATTCATGTCTTTATTTCATCTAATTAAATATTTTGTCTTTGTAATTCTGTAATTAGTAGGACCAAAAGAATAGAAATATGAAAAAAGCCAAGTATGGACCTTCTTCACTTCTTGATTCTAGATACAAACTTTTAGAAAGATTATAATTTTGGTTTAATCAAGTTTAATCTTGGGATGATGGTCACAGCGCAAGTGTATGTTACGATGAATTCATTAAATGTATGAGCTAATTTTACATGCCATTAGCACGTGTCCTCATGTACCCCTCAACTCTTTCTTGATCTCTTTTGTTATTTTTTTGAACAAAATAAAAACTCTTCTCCCTAACTGATATCCAACTGTAAGATCAAAACAACAGGAAACATCAGGCTATGAGAGCCAATGATCTCAAAATGCTTTGACTTTAAGGTTACTGGTGAAAGTTAGGGTTATAGTAAGATTATTTTGTCTTTTTCTACTTGTGTATTGTATATTTGTATCTGTATATTGTCATGTATATTGTGTTGTAATGTTTCTGTTTTTGTTACCTGCCTAGGGACTATCGATGTAAATTGGCATTCTTGCTAACTCCGACATGTTTACATCCTGTATTTTTATACTCATGTTAGTTAACGTGCTCTATCAAATAAACAAATAAGGAAATAAGGTGTGTGTGTGTGTACCTGGCATTGCCAATGAATAGTCTCCAGTCTCAGTGACAGAGTCAAACAGCTGAGACTGAGAAGCTTTCCTGAGCTGCTGCAAGAAACCGACCAGACCAACCAGGTTCAGCTTGGTAGCTGCTTCTTCAAACAACCTGGAACACACACACACACACACACACACACACACACACACACAAAAGTGTTACATCCACGTGGCCATCTACAGTATAGATGTAAATATAAAATGACCCCAAGTCATCAGAATATCACAAATGGCTGCTGCAACAAAAGTTTCCCCAACAGGCCCAACGATGTACAGTGAAGTGAGGTGGAGTTATGTGAAGTGAAAACATTCCCCTGTAAAGAAAAGGTTAAAAAACACAATGAATACAGTGAATATTCAGTGCAGAGGGACACAGTTTCAAGGCAGGCATGCAGCGGAGAGGTTTTTGGGAGCGCCCTGTGCAGAGCAGTATTTACTATGTTTTGGCACCACTTTGAGCTTGTAAATCTGTTCCAAAAGATCAGAGGGAACATTTTTTTTATTCGCTCCTAAAAGCAGCCTAGATAACTGGTTATATAAGAGATAAGCCTCGCAATGAACACACACACACACACACACACACACACTCCATATTTACTGCCACAGTGTGTGTCTGTATGTGTGTTAGTTGTGCCAGGGAATAAACTTTAATAAGTGCAGAACAGTTGGCGCGCACACATTTGTATTTCTATACTTGTAAGGACTTGGACCTAATTCTAATCTTAATCCTAAAACCTAGTCCTAACCCTCAAACAGCCCTTTGAAGAAGTGATGACCGCTCAAACTGACCTCATTTTTAAAAGATTTCCTCAATTTGCAAATATGCCCTTTCTCTTAGGGTCTAAAAACCAAATGATCTCTTACAAATATAGAAGTAAAAGAGCACACCAGCTGGGGGCAGGGCCTTTCTGTGTGGAGTTTGTATGGATCAATAAAGGATAACTCAACACACAAACATACACACTCTGGCAGCTCCGTACTGCTGCTGCCATCTTGTGGCTGTTATAGAAAGTCATGGTGCTCCAGGGACACAGCACCTCCTGCCGAGCACCAAATGTCGGTGTAATGAGGTTTTGGCAGATAAACTCATTAAGAGTCACCGTCATGCTGGCTGCTAATTTAACAAGGTGGTAACACAGAAGCAACCGACGTTTATTGGGCTGTTTGCACTTGAATTATAATCTGAACTGAGCAGGTAGCTTTTCATAGTCTACACAATATGCAACCTTTTTTTATATACTCTTGTCATTATTTTTTCATATTACATATTGTGACCTTTGTCTAAGATGTGTTGGGACAGCCTGTCTTACTTTTAAAAACGTACTTTTAAAAATTACATTCATTTCAGTATGTTAAACAATACAAACTTGGTGGGAAATGTCTTAATTTTCTACTCCGCATTCATACTTTGACTCTGATATAAAATGTTGAAATAAAGAAAAAGTAATATTTGAAAAAAATACATAATATAAATGTTGTTTAATACTTTCAAATGACTGAGAAAAATGACCTAAATCTATCCCATTAATTATGTGTAATGTTGCTTCACTTTGGGTCTGTGCTTTAAATCTAGCAGTCGTAATAGTATAAAAATTTAAAGGACAAATCCCCCTTAAAATGTCTGCTATAAAATCTAAATCTGAGATGTGAATATAATGTCTGTCATAGGTCTGATTCCTGATTAATCTACCAATTATTTTTCCCATTAACTGATTTAGTCAAATGTCAAAACACAAACAAAGTTCCCAGACCTCATGGTGACGTCCTCAAATTGCTTGTTTTATCCAGTCCAAAACCCAAAGATATTACATTTACAATGATACCAAATAATTTTGATATTTGAGAAGCTGGAACCAGCTAATGCTGCATTTTGTCTTCATGACTGACTTAAATGATGAATCGATTGAAGTTTTCTAACAAATCCACTAATTGTTTGTCTCTAAGGCAACATTTCACAGAATGACTCATTTCTAGCAAACATTTAATTCTTTCCAAACTTGAGTAAAATAAATAAAATCTTTCTATATATTTTAGAAATACATACTACATATTATATTGTTAAATTTTGGCAATAATGCAATATAAAGTTTGATGAGTTGAGATTTATAATGGCACTCAAATATATATATCATATATGATCATTCATGTATGATTACAGAGATGAATCTATGATGTCATTGTGATATTTATTCAACGTGATGTCTGGGCCGACCTGTCAGCCTGCGTTGACAGCGTACACACAGCCTTGGCGGCACTGGTCCCAGTCATCAGGCTGCCGCTCTTCAGGTCCAGACCTCGGCCTCCTCTGCTGCTCTCCCTCAGCAGCTCCTGGATGGACAGAGGCTGGATGACCGGCTGGCTCAGGCCCATCTCCGAGGCCTCCGGGCTGGGCTCGCAGCTCATCTCCAGGCCCAGGTCCACGCCGGCTGCCTGCTGGCTCTGCTGGGTGATGGTGGTCAGAGAGGACGGCTGTAAGGAGCCGTCGCTGAAGTGGGTGTGCTCCAACGAACTGATGTACTCAGTCACCCTGAGAGAGGAAGAAAGAGGAAGAGTGAGGGGCAGGAGACCAAGAAGGGGGGAGAGACAGAGAGAGAGAGAAAATACGAAGGAAAGCAGGTGAAACAGAAAAGTAGAACACAAGAAAGAATTCAGTAAATGTAAACATACTGTATCTCCAGAATCCCGTCTTCTGAAGAACTAAAAACAACTCAGTTTTCACATTGACCAACACCTGTATGGTTTGAAATTAAACAGTGGGGTTTTCAAAAACGTTTAATGTCCCAAAAGATATCGGAAGTTCCTGAAAATCCTTCTATTGCTGTGGAAATATGAACAGAACCGAGGAACAAGGTTTCGTATTTTTCAAAGCCTATAAGATAATGTCGCTTCTATTAAAATCAGAACAGGGGAGTCTACTCCCTTCAATCATCCCGAGTTTTTAGAAATTCAGTTAAATATACATTTTTATTCGTACTGAAAGTAATAAAAAAAATTATTGTTATGGAAAAAATAGATGAAAATTGGGTCGCAGCGAGCACTGATGTGTACCACACTGGAAGGCATTAGGTTACACAGTGAATTTAAGTAATTATTGCCCAAAACAGATAAGCTGACCAGTATATTGTACTATGTGTGTGTGTGCGTGTATTTGTGTACCTGAAGACATGCGGCCAGCAGTCGTGGTTGTGGCTACCCATCTCCAGACCCACGTTCAGGATGGCGTCCATACACAACACATGAGCCGTGTGGAGGCGAACTCCCTGCGGACGGCCGATCTGCTCCAGACGCTGCTCAACACGCTGCTTCACTGGACACACACACACACACACTAAATAAAGGTATGGCTTGTTCTTGAGCTTGAGTCTAATCTCAATATTGTCATTGCTTTCAAAAATATTGGGGATTGTAAAAGAAGATGAGACAAGAGAAGATGTGGTCGCAGTTCCCCACAGCTGTCACTAGGTGTCACTAAAGGTCCATCTCTGACTGACAGCACCTTCAGCATCCTTTTAGGGAATTCTGGATCAGAGTCTCTGCAAGTATTAATGGTACACAGTAGACAGTGTAACCTTTTTTTTTTTTTTAAATAAAAGATGCCATCATTCAAAATCCTCTTCAGGTGCCATTAAAAGTTTATTTGTATGGCCATGATGGTGTGTGTGCTCTCAGTACCTTGTGTGATGGCGTCTCCCGTCTCTCCCACCTCCTTCTCCTCCTTCTCCTCTTGCACACAGGAGGCTGCGGCCATCTGGGCTAAAGCTGACGCACAGTTGGCTGCCACACCTGACGACCACACACACACACACACACACACACACACACACACACACACACAGTGTAAAGACTTGCTAGCGAGTTTCATTCATTCTCTCACCCTAAAAACATCATTACTGCGCAATGAAGATTAGCCTTTTCTCTTGATTCTCATTTGAACTTGACTCTACTGAGAAGACAGATTTATATACAGTATGTCTGGGTTTTTCTACTCCTTTGGGTGTATTTAAATCTAAACTGGCAGTAAAAAACTGCACCCTCTCTCCACAGTTGAGGTTGTACACCATGTGTTCATTCATTTTCATCAGTGCTTCTGCTCTGCTCTGCGCTGCTCTGGTTTCACCCCCATGCGGTTGTGTCAGTAATCGTTACTAACTGATACACTCAGATTTCTAAAAGAAGATGATAATAAAAATGTATTTCCCCTGATATTCTCTCTTAAATCTGCAGTTAACAGTTTGTACGAAAACCTTAACCCCTCTGTGGACCTCCAGTGGAGCTGCAGAGTGTCCAACGGCTTCAGGTTGTTACTGGGCAGCTGTCACTTGACGTGAAAGTGTTAAATTTAATTCATGTGAAGGAGGACGAAGCTGAGAGAGAACATTAACGCTCAGCAAAACCTTCCCTGGATGAATACATAAAAAAATAAAAAAAAGCCACAGACATATACTGTATGTTAACATTTACGCTATATATTTTTCTAAAATCTGGGGTTGACTAGTAACATTATGCCTCATGATGGCAGCAGACAGCTATAATGTTCAGTCTGAAACGATCCATCCAACCCAGTTGATCGTTTAAACAATCAGCAGGCTGAAATGTTCAGTTTGTGTTTAATACAGTGTTTATCTATACCAAGCTCTACGGCCAGCGGCATCCAAACAAGCCAATTCCACATGAGATGATAACTGAAGTTTTTAAAGCAATTATCTCACTTTGTGTACCGCTTTGTAATTGCATTTGTATTTCCATAGCAAGAGTTAAACACACAGCTCAGTATATTCTTTATTTACAATTAGTTATTCAGTTTAATTTCTTTCCGTATAATCAAAATAGAGACTGATGTCCTGCGCATTTACACACTGTAAAGTTCGTTTTAAAACTGTTAAAAGGTCCTTGTGCTCTGGTGGGGAGGCCGGGCTTACGGCGAGTTTGATCCAATGCTTCATTTCAGGAAGAAGACTTGATGTGTTAAAACCTGACGGCTGGCATTTGCACTTCATCTGTGTGATTGTTGATGTATTTAACTGTGACTTGATAAGCTGCCAATAGATGCTATTTAATGTTAATTAAAGGCTCTGTACGACCTCACAGGAGTTCTCAATTATTCTGGATAATTAGACCTCTGCTCAGGGTGAAGTTGGGCTCATTCAGCCAGACAGGATCTACACTCTGGCCCTCCATTTGTGCAGTTGTGTTTAGGGTTTGCCATATAAAAGAGGCCATCCCAAACCAGTCAGTGTGGAGGCAAAGTGAACAATAAAACCATCTGACAGCAAGTCTGCCCCGGTGCTGACTTATTATTCATCCACTACCCCTCTCCAGAAGCATGGCTGCTGGATAATGTAGGAAACATCTAATAAATTTAAGTGGTGTCTTGTGTTTACTTTAGTTTACAGTCTCTGGACTGGAGCTTATGTAATTCCAGGAATGCAGTATGTGACATAACTCAACAGCTGAATGAGCAAGGTGTCAAGGGGCTGTGAGCGTGACCTTATATAAAGCAACACTCCTTAGTAACAAGCTATTGGTAAAGGATGGGTTTGGGAAGAGGTTGTACTGTAAACAATCTCTGAACCCATCGGCTATCGGCTGATAATGATTTAGCCTCTGGGGGCAACGGCCAATGTTTCAGGGCTTCCGCTGCAGCGCTTGTAGCCAGCGGATATCCGGGCCAAGACTTCCTCTTCCATGCGCCAGTCATTGTTAACAGTCCGACTAGCAATCTCGGAACTCATCGGTATCGTCTGACGACAATTTGAATGCAGATACATTTGAACAAAGCTAAGAAAAAGCTAATCTCCGGGGTTCTGAGATTGATAAAAAAGCTAAAATCGTTCCTCTCCAGCGTGATTGGTCAATACTACTCGGAACAGAAACCAGAACACTTCCGATACCGAAACCTTGTCCCTTGCCTACAGATTCTGCATTCATATGCAGATATCTGTTTGTACAGATTATAAGCTGCCCTGACCTAACAAAACCAATAGGAAGTGGAAACAAAACAAGTGAAAACTCCTGTGTGGGTGGACCATAGCTGAGTGTGAAATTTATTATAAACCAAAAGTACCTTTTTAGACACTGAATTAAAACTGTATATAGATTGATTAGAATTTTTTTTCCGTTGTTACTATTCCAAGTGTCACAAAAAAGCTGTCCCCTTTGAAAAAAAATCCTAAATTTGGGGAGCCGTGTCAGGACAGGTTGGTCCAATCGGAAGCTTTGAGTGGCTGTTTGGCTGCTGAAAATAAGTACAGCAACTGAAAGCACATACATGGCTCTGATTCAATTTAGACTTGAGTCCGTTCCAGCTCCAGGGCTGCTGTTGAGTATCTGACCCTGACCTTTGACCTCTCTGTGTTAAAGGGACAGAGAACAGAGGATTCCCTGCAGGGATGAGTGATGCATCTCATTTTTCTTATTAATACAGACACACGAGACACATATTTCACCCACCCAAGGCGCAGCTGAGCGCAGCAGCTTTGCGTAGGCCGTCTAAACTCAGGCAGATGGTGTCTCTCTCCCTCTGGCTCTGCTCTTTGACCCCCTCTGCTCCCAGGATGAAGGCCAGGCCCTTGGAGCTGCCCGCCATGCGGCCCGTCAGTGGCGTGGACAGCACATCGATCAGGTTCTTCCACACGCTGGTGAGGATGAAGCGGGAGAACACAGCTCCTGAAAAACACACAGGCCGAACCGAGGAGCGTCAGAGAGGAGAGGAGAGACAAAAATAGATGACTTCTACTTCAGCTGATGCCAGGAAACAACAGGATACTGAACAAAATGATGCAACAGATCAGACACTAATCTGTCCACTCTGGACATTCATTAAGATTATATCAGTCTGTTACTGAGTGTTTACACAGCAAGTGGCTCCAGTAACCGATTAAGATGACAGAAAAAAAGGAGGATTAGTGTTGTATATATGCATACACACACACACAAAAAGAGTATAACTGTCAGGGGTGATTCAGCAGCGGTTGCCATGGCAATTCTGGCCAATCCTTTGTCCTCCAGGGGGATGCAGAAGGAGCACAGGCGGTCCCTGACTCATTTTCTCCATCTCTCTCTCTGCATCCGCCCTCTCCTGCTCTTTTGTTTTCTTTCCCCTCATCTTCTTCTCGCTGTTCAGCCTCTTTTCCTCCTCAGTGCAGTTGCAGAGTCAGTGACCCAACACTTGTTAGTTTGTTTTTTTTTACAATGCTTTAATGTTTTAAAATATGTCTTCATATACCTTCAGTCATTGTGGTCTGTACCACATGAACTAAGGTCTGCTGCAACAGTGTCCTCTTTTAAAAGCAGACTAAAAACATCTTTTTTCAAGTTTCAAGTTTTTAGTTACCATTTGTGTGGTTAATGGCTAAAACCTTTATTTTAGAATAAGATTCTTATCTTACTCCCTTTTTATTGTAATATATTCTTATCTTATATATTTGTATCTTATTTTATATGTTTTTATATAATACCTTCTTATCTTATATGTTTGCATCTTATTTTATATGTTTATATACATGTAATACTTTCTTATCTAATATGTTTTGTCATGTATGATCTTTGCCTATTTTTGCTTTTTATTTTGAAGCACATTGAGTCTACGCCTGTCGTATGAAACAAACTTGACTTGACATTTTTGCTCTTTTTTTCACAGTGATGATTTGATTGGTTGGACGCAATCAGACACAATCTGATCAGTTTTGAAGCACAATTTCCAGTGCAGAAGATGATGAGAAAAATGTTCAAAAACGCTCCATCTAATCAGCAAATCTAATCACTTCTCACTTTCTCTACAAAATGTCTTTGAAATCTTTTTGACATATTTCCAAATAAGCAAACACATGACTTGTTTGGTGAGGTGATCATTCATTCTATCAAACAAGCTTTCATTGTAGTTCACCTGGCTTGCTGCTGCAGGGTTTCTGGATAAATGTCACTGTATATTTCACTTGAGGGCAGATTTTAAATCTGTGTTCCATGATGTAGTAAGTAATTACACCCAGTTCCCAGTTACACACCTACAGCGCAGTAGGATATAAAACACCCCAATGTTCATCTACTCAGCTGTTTTGGCCTTGCTCATTTGTCCTCTAATTTTCAAGGCACCACAAAAAAAAAAGGTTGAGCACTTGACCATGCAGCACTGTTCTGTGGAGTGGAGTGTGTGGAGCATTTTTTAACTGATTAACGCGGCAGCAGTTCAGCAGCAGTTTCAGGATGAGTGAACCCCATTCAGAGCTGGGCTGATTCAGAGTCTTTTTGGAGGAGTGTTCAGAGGAGGGGCTGTTCCTCAATCATGAAAAATCTTTGAGTTGAGAGGTTTTGACCTGCAATAAAACGCCACTGCTGACTGAAGACAATTTAAGGTCCGTTACTTTCTCAATATCAGTCTTTTCACAGCTGAAGGAGAAGAGAATCAAACATCAGATGCTGAGAGTTTGGCAGAACTACTCTTTCTATTCTGGTGATACGGAACTAATGAATGATTCACTGAGTAAATCCATCCATCATATTTCTGAGGTTTTGGGGGCAGTTTTATGATAATGAGCTACCGACCTGCCATCACAGCGTCACTGCCAGCCTTGTCACAGCTGAGCGGTGATCGGCTGGACGCCCTCCTGATCAGCTGACCTCCAATCGCGCTGCTGCCCAGACCGTCAATATCTGAGGGAGAAGAGGGGAGAAAAAAAATGAAAAGAAGTGTCAATTGTTGTGATCACTACAGAGGATGTCTGTGTTCTTAATCAGCTGGGAATCTGCCATATCCAGAGTCTGTTAGGTAATATTTTGACCAACACTGGCATCTTATTATATCAGTTCTGTGTAAATATAGGTAATTTGGTGTCATTATAAAAAAAAAAAAATATGCACAAGGATTCCTAGGTTTTTCATGTACTTTTAGTAATTGTGTAACTCAAAAAACGGGTTAGGGGACAGCAACAGCAAGTGGAAATTATTGTGAGAGCTTTGATTTGAAGATTTAGAGTTTTAAGAACTTTGCTCAAATCAGTAACTTAGTGAACTCGAGTGAAAATGCCCCACACGCAATGTGGTGAATCTTCCAGTCATATGAGGTTTCCAATGAGAATACAGCTTGCAGTATGTTAGGTTGCGTGTGTGTGTGTGTGTGTGTGTGTGTACCTGTCAGCATGGTGATGAGCGGCAGTGTGTGGTCTTCTGGCGAGCCCCAGTACCCGGCCTCGGCCAGCAGGTTGCGCTCCAACACCTGGTGGTAGAGCTCCTCGATCCAGGCCTGAGACAGAACCACGAGGACTCCACTGCTCTGGATCAGACGCACAAACTCCTTCTGCAAAAACACACACCATGCATCAAAACCTACTCTGCCCTGGCTTGGGATGGGGAGATCAGATGCACAAAGTCTGCAAATACATCACATTTTATTCTATTTCTAATATATTTTCTCATTTTCCTCCACTGCAGAAGAATTACTACTTATGATCTACTATATCAGGCCTTCTCTTTTCAGTTTAGCCTCATCGAGTATACTTTATCTGTTTTTCCTCTTTAATTTAATCAGCGGTGGTAGAGTATGCAGATCTTTTACTGAACTAAAAGCAGCAATAACACAATGTGCAAACCCTGTCATAATAGTTTTGTGTGTGTGTGTTTGAACCCAGACTGATCTTGTGGGGGAAGCAGCACTCTGCTCACCAGGCTGAGGGCGGGTGCGAGCGCTCGGCGTCTGTAGTAGTCACAGCAGCAAAGTTTGAGGTTGAGCAGGAGAGCGTAGTACGACACCAGGTAGAGGCCGTCTGCGTTCATCAGAGACTGACAGCTCAGAGTGTCACCTGTCTCGAAACCGGGGGAGTGGATCCCACCTGGAGAGAGAGAGGGAGGGAGGGAGGGAGTTATATTATTTATTGCCAGGGCTCATCACATACATTTAGATCGTTCAGCAATAAAAACAGGTGACAAACCCAGCAAGAGAAACACACCAACACAAAGAAAATCCAAAATGAAGCACCAGCATGTTGCCTCAGGCAGAGCACAGTACTTGTTCAATGCGTCAGTCCACCCTGATGTGGGCTGTGTCAGCTGACTCTGGCGGGACTGGCTGCAGGGATGTAGTTTCTGATATGGTTCCTTCTTGTCTTCCATATCAAAGAAGAGGAAAGGAAACGGGGGAGGAAAACAGGCAGATAGAGAGAGGGAGAACTTTCCTACATTTTCGGAGAAAGCAGCTCTCTTGGCTGCTAAATATGTACAGTACAACAGTTGCTTGCCACAACTGAAGACAAAGCACACAAGATTCCTATCATTTTCTGTGAGTCTCTATATGTTGTAAAGGATTGTACTCAGGGTTCATACAGTTTTTAAGAGTAAAATTCGAGCACTTTTCAACCAAACCAAAAATGTCCAGACTCTCAAAGCTTTTATCATCACATCTAAAATGTTACTATGAATGCAACTGCAAAAAAATAAAGTTTACAGAATTCCTTTATACCAACAGCAATCATCTGAGAGCAGACTGTCGCCCTCATGATGAGGAGCGGAACGGAAAATCACCCCCTTTTCATTTTGGAGCTCATATCAGTCAATCTAGCTCTGGTCCGGTCCGGTCCACGTTTGGTGTGAGATGCCAGGAGACAACAAACTAATATGAGAACTGGATTGTTTCATTTAATATATTAAAAGATTTCTGGTTTACATGAGTGATTTTATAGATGAAACACCAGATTATGTTGAAAATCAAGCATTTTTAAAGGAGTATATTCAAATTCAAGCATATTCCTAACCTTGGAAACATAACGGTCAAATTAAATTAAGCATTTTTCAAACTTTCAAGACTTTGTATGAACACTGTGCACTGTTAAAGAAATGTGTAATCTTTGTCTTTGAGCTTTGAGGATTACAAACATGCCAATAAAGCTTATTTGATATGACCTGATAACGAGAGAGTGAGCGGGACACAGAGAGCTGAGTGGAGGGAGAGAGGAAATGAAGAGGGTAAAGAGAAAAACAAAGTGGGTGGTAAAAGAGAGGAAACTGGTGAGTGAGGAAGGAAGGGAGGAGGGGAGAGAGAAAGAGGGGAGGAAAGACAGAAAGTAAGGAGGGAAGAGGAGGGAAAGAGGGAGACAGGGATAAAGATAAAGAGAGAGATTAGAGAGGAGGAGGGAGTGGGGAAAAAGAGAAAGAGGAATAGGTGGAAGGAATGGAGGAGGAAATGAGAGTGATGGGAGATGAGGACAGAGGGGGAGCGTGAGTTAAGGTGTAGAAAAGGAGGAGGAGTGAGCGACGTTAGGAAGAAACAAAGGAAAAGAGACACAGGTAGAGGGAAGACAGGTAGAGAGAGGACAGAGGAAATGAGTGTGAAGGTGAGAGAAGGCAGTGAGATATAATCTGTTGTTAGCTGATGATAAGTCAAGTGTTATAATCAGAAACTCACTCTGGGGATTTACAGCCTCGACCAAATTCATTAAGTCAGTTAACCGTAGAGTTTAATTTTGCTCTGCTGATGTAAAAACTCCCAGCAGCCTCGCTGTTTTCACTGATGGATTATGGGTCGTGCCTCGAAGGCAAAACATTTTAGTAAAACTGCTCTAAAGCGACGGACTGAATATAGAGTACATTAACAATTTTCTCCATAGGTCAATGGTGGAAAACATGTCCTTTAAATGATTATTTATCGCAGAAAAGTGTTGGCGAGAGCAAAAAGAGCCAATAAGAAAAGCCAGTGACTTTATTCCAAACTGTTAAATATAGAGTTGTGAAGTGAAAGAAGTATTTAATGTCATCTAATGTGATGTATCTAATGATATTCCCAACGTTCCTCAACGCAGAAACACAAACAAAGACGCTCATGGAGAACTTAATGATACTATAGGTTTAAGATATGTCATCAGTTTAAATTATTTCATTATTATTATTTTCATTTCTAATAAGTCGTGTTTTTTTTCTGTGAGTTTGGTATGGCGTAAGAAATACTACAATACCCATGAGCCTCAAGTGACATTGCTACAGAGAAGAAGCCAGTCACAAAGCTCAGACGTTGCAGTTGTGAAAAAAACTAGTTACTGAATTAATCCAGAAGGTCAAAGTGAACAAATTTAAAGAAGATGAACTAGACTCAAAAAGAATTCCTCTCATATATATATATATATATATATATATATATATTCCTAAGAAAATGTAATTACCTGATATTTGTTTGTTTAATACAATTTCACAAAAAAGAAAAGTCATCCAGAATGAACGGTGAGTTCAATGCTTTACACAAAAAAATGAGTTCCTGGTTTGCAAAGAGGATAAACAGAACGATAAGAGCTGCTATAATCCAGTGTGCAGATAATGATTAAATTAATCTGTTGATTAGTTTAATTTGCACTTTTTTGTTTAGATTAATAATTTATGAATTTGCATAACTGGCTTTAATCATTTGTTTTAGCTTCATCTCATCAATGATTACCTGCAGTTAGATATTACTTTTTTTTTTAATTCTATTCTACTTTATTGTTCACTTTACCTGCACTATATCCCCTAGTGTCCCCACAGTATGATGCATTTACTGTAGCTGGTAAAACAATTGATTCTACAAACACTCTTGTTCAAACAGTGAATGTCTCATTTTGGGACTCAACCAACAGCAGAGGCTTTCCTGTGGACAGAGCTGATTAATAAAGGAAGAGGCTGCTGCACAGATCGCTCCACCCTCAGCAAACACCCTGTGTGTGTTTAGCTAACACACACACACACGCACGCACGCACGCACACACACACACACACACACAATCATAGAGTCTATGCACTTCCGAGGCTTCAAATACAAGAAACAAGAAACCAAGTCACACCAACACCCCTCCCTCCCTCCCTCTCTCACCAGCCTGCAGCCCGGAGCAGAAGGTGGAGGAGAAGTTCTGTAGCGACAGGTCCACCTCCGCGGCGGTGGCCAATCCCACCAGCCGGGGCAGAAGTGCCGCAAGTGCCTGGACGAACAGCCTGGCACTCTGCTGGTCGGCCTCCTGGTTGCGGAGCAGCTTGAGGGACAGGGCGGCGGTGCGCAGGGAGCGGTGGCCCGGGCAGTCACGAGGCGTCTGCTGCTCCTCGTCAGCCAGCGAGACGTTGTCAGAGCCGATGTCGGACACGTCGGAGCGCCCCGAGTCTTTCTCGGCAGCCATGGAATACTGGTCACATGAGTCAAACTCCGTCCGGGACAAGTCCTGCTCTTCCATACTGAGGGACCAACAGGTAGATCAGTTTTATAATTCTTATGTTGCTGATGACCATGTTCAAGGCAAACTGTAAAAAAATAGAATGATTTCCTACCTTCCAGGTAGCCACTGGTTTGACTTAGTGTCCAACTGAACTTGCTTGAGAAAGGCAATTTGTCAAAGTGAACTACTTTGATGCATTTATTTATTTATTTCTTAAAGTGATGATATCATTGTGTGCTAATGCAACTGTAAGCACCTTTTCAAAGCTCCTCTCTCCTCAGCTCTGCATTGAAGAATACATCAATGTCCAAATACTGTCAGCTGACAACAAGCGACGACCCATTCTCCAACTAACGTTGGAAAATTTTATTCAAAGGAGCAAACATGGTTGATATTTAAAGGATAATGTGATTTTTTGCCGATAAAATAAAGCCAGCACTTCTTAACAAGAAAGAAAGTTTCAAGCTTCTAAAAGTTAGTTTTCATAGTGTCTTAAAATGAATAGAAACCAATGACTGCTTGTAAAGAAGGAAATCAATCTAAAACCTTTGGTATGTTTAGGGAAATGGCTAGCTGTAAAGCTGGGCCATATGAAATTATTATCTCAATATTGAGATATGGCAAATGTTCAAGACATCAAGATATTCAGTTCAAGACACACACACACACACACACACACACACACACATACCTGAAGTTGCTCTCACTGTATCGTGACCCTCCTCCATGGTGTGACCTGGTCCTGGACTCCACAGACAGGAAATTGGTGATGTCAGGGTAGACGAGGGCGTGACTTCGCTGCACCACATCTGGAGGAACCACACCTCCTCTCTCTCCACCACCTCCTGCTGCTTTTACTTTCTCTCCTCTGCCCTCGACCTCCCCTGCACCTCCTCCCTCCTCCCGTTGGCTCCCCTGGTCTGGCTCGAGGCTCGCTTCACATTTGGTCCCCTCCTGGCCGCCACAGGATGAGGGCGAAGGGAGGCGTGCGTCCTCCCCACACTCCTCAGGAGTGGTGTGACCCAGGCCAAGCTCCCCCACCTCCAGGTCCAGGGTGGTTTGGCCTGTTTCAGTGGTGATGCTGATGCTGATGTCGGGGCTGCGCTCGGTGGCCCCGGTGGTGGTCATGTTGGAGGAAGAAGAGCTGGGGTCCAAGGGAGCCTGCTCAGAGGACAGGATGTGTCTCTGCCACCTGAAATCGGCCTCGTTGATCTCCATGGACTCGCGTGTCGACTCTGTCCCGTCTTTCAGATCGTCCAGTCGTCTGAGGAGAAGCCGAGCCTGAAAAAAAAACAGCTGCTTTGTTACTGTTTTATGCTTAAAACGCTCATTCTTAAGTTAATTTCTTTCAAATCAATGCCGGCTCCCTGAGATGCTTTCAGTAAATGAAGTGGACTACACCGATTTTGACCATGTTTGTTTTAGGTACAATACTGAATCACTGGAGTACCCCTCCTAATGTTTGTGGTCCCCTGTCTCAGTAGCGTACCTGTTCGGGTTGGATGCCGCGGCCCTGCGAGAGTTCATCCAGCGCCCCGAGGAGCGCGCAGGCACAGGAGACCGAAGAGTAACACGCCTCGATGCCTCCCTTCATGCAGGCCTCTGTCATCCCATCCATCACTCTGCAGAAGGAAGCAGAAACACACAAACAAACATTATCAAATCTTAACTGCTTTGGATTCAGATTTTATTTTGAATAATTATTTAATTACTTTGTGAAACAATGTGATCATGATCTGTGCTCTTTATAGGCGCTCTTTATAGAAAATAATCAATGACAGAGATCAAGCTCAGGACAACTTTGACATAGAGAACTAAATGTATTCTTTTTTTGAACATGTGAAGTAACACTGTGTAGTTTTAGACATTATGACATGATGCATTTCAGAAAACTCATTTCTGCAGATAGTTTCTAACTTTCCAGCAACTCAAATAAGGAACATAGAGAGGGAGTTACTAACAGTTTCAGCAGGTCCAGGTGGGACTTCCTCTTTGAGAAGGAGCGCTTCCTGGTTTCGGGCTCAGCCACACACGGACCGGCCAGGTCGTACAGCCGCTGGGGACTGCCTAGAATCTAACACACACACACACACACAGAAACAGATTTCCACGTTCATTTGATGTCTCATTTCTAAAAATGTATGTAGTCTTCATGTTCACCTGGAGGAATCCTTTGTATTTGTGTGTGTTCACATGACAACGTTGCCGACTAAAGATCAATTATGATGAATTACTCACTTATACTTTAGTGAAGTGGAAAGGAAATCAATGGCTGCATGAAGGTAGACAATCAATCTGAAAAGTTATAATATGCTTTGGAAAAAGGTCAGCGATAGAGTCTCCTCCCCCCACCTCCTTCATGATGCGGATGGCCTCGGTGCGGTGCTGAGGAGGTGGGTACAGCAGAATCCTGTGGTAGAGCGACTGCAGCACCGGTTTCATCGACTCCACGCAGCTCACCAGGCGCACAAGCTCCGCAGCGATGTAGCACACAGTCCGCACTACCGGTGCAATCCTGGCGGGGGCGCTGGAGGAACAGCCGGACCCTCTGCCCTGATCGGATACCCCTCCACCGGAGGAGTCCACCTCCTGGCTGATCCCTGACAAAGGGAAACAAGGAGGAACATGAAGCTGAACCACTAAAATCATGTTGATACAAAGCGTTCTCTTCAAACTTTGAATGCAAAATCAACTGAACCTATCATTATCTGTAATGTCTAATTAAAAAAAAGTCCCTTTTTAATGGAGATTCTTACTATTTTGAAGAAGACACCATTAACCTGACGCTGGCAGGAAGGTTAATAATTAAATGTGGTCTTTGTTTCCAAGATCTGGATTTTTTTAAGATGAAAAAAAACAAAGTGGACACACTGTGAACCTGTTGAATTATTTAAGGTCTAATTAGGTAAATGGGCTTTGTAACTGCTTATCTCTGCAATCTTTGCCCGAAGGATTTAGAGCTCTAGGAGGATAAATGGCTGGCCAATCAGCAGCACAACAGCACCAGCACTGAAATGATTAGGAAAATATGGGATGTGTGGAACAGTTTCATACATTTGGACGGGGGAGAACAGTACTTAACAAGTTGCAACAACCAAATGAAACCACCTTTCAGTCAGTTAGCTTTAGTCGACATTTAACATAAAATTTTAAACTGTCAAAAGTTGTTTCTTCTTTGATGTCTGGAGTACAGACTCTTCATTTTCATTCCCACTGACTCAAACTAGGCCGCATGTCTTTGTATGAATGCAAAGATTATGAGGACCACCCACAGCAGTTTCTCTAGTAAATCCGGTTACCTAGACTGAGTCTGTCAGAGAAACGGTCTCGGTCTGGTGCCCCCATGTAGCCGTGGTGGGAAGCGATGGTTTTGTCGTTAACAGGATTTCCCATGATAGCCACGAGGGATGGACACAGCTGCTTCCTGGGAGGAAAAATATTTGTGTTTTTTTAGGGTTATGAATACATTAGAATACAGTCAACCATAATAAGGTGAGTTGAGGGATTCTAAAGAGAAAACAAAGAAAAAAGTTTTTTTTCTATCCTCAATCTGAAATAAATATTAGGGATTAAGTGCCAAATCAGAGCTTTATTTTGTGTAGGATTAAAGAAGTGTCACATGTCTTACCATACAAGGTCGGTGAAACCTCTGGACAGGTGCATTGTGGGAGGACAGCTGCTGAGCATAGAGAGGATGCACTCTAGGTAGAGGAGCTGCAGGAGCTGGTTACCACTGGAAGGTGAAAAAAACAACATTTTTGTAGTACAGATGTTGGAAGTCAGACAACTTCTGGTAATTTCCATTGTTGGTAAAAAGTTCAGTCTTGTGAGGCGTCTTTGCTGATGACATTTACTCATGTTTTGATCCGATAAGCAGGTGAAACTAGTTTCTCTTTAACCCTTTAAACCCTTGGCTGTTTTTCCTTGGTTTTCACACCCATTATAGACAAGTGTAGCTGCAGTTTAAAACAGATTCAGCTAATCTGGAATTTGCTGGGGTTTAACACACAGCTGCGTGCCAAGTCGAACCTGATTGCTGCGTCAAAATGAGCACAGATTTAAAACTGAAGCTTCACCTGGATGTATGATGAAGTTCCAGTACATCCACTAACCAACACCATCTGTTAACACACCTTTTGACTGTTTAAACATCTTTTTTTTGTTTCCTGTGTGGTAGGTGAGATTCCTTGGAGATCTGTGACGCTACAGCAAAGCCTCGTGATTCGCTGACAAACTCGAGAAGAATTATCACCTAAATGTTACACCAACAACAAAAGAAAGAATGAAAAACTGCGGCGTTACCTGTCCACTGACTCCAGCTTTTCACAGAAAACTGTCAGAACCGTCACCACATCTTCACACAGAGCCTGGCTGGTAGGAGAAATATCTGCAAACACACACACACACACACACACCATAACAAGGTTAATTCACGGCACCTACTTTATCTTTATTCAATATGTACATGAAGTGATAAAAACCTCATTACTCTCTCCCGTCTCTCACTTTTTTTCTCTCTCTCTCTCTCTCACCTCCCCGTTTCTCTATAATAAATCAAATAAATCAATACCTTCTCTGTGAACCTGTTTGGCTCTCTGCCTTCAGAGGCATCCATCTAAACTGTTCATGTGTGTGTGTGTGTGAGACTGTATAGCATCATAAAGAAGCCCTGCCACCAGTCTCTCTGTGAAGGTGTTTCTTACTACCTGCAGATAGGTGATTACAGTGGCTTTATAACAGCTATAAAACAGTTTGTACTGCACACAGCCACTAGCGGCTCCATGGAGCTTTAATGTTCACTTCACATGAGATAACAACACACACTGGATGGAAGCAAACTGCTGAGACTTTGCTGATCTTACCACCAGTGGGGCATAATCCTGAAGGTGCCACCAAAGGAAAGACTGTGTTGTTATCGAAGTCAAAGAGGTTTATCCTCTGTATGGTGGCCATCTTAGAAAACATCCCAGCAGCCTGTCGGGCTCATCTCCACATTGTCAGACTCGCCTCAGTTTCCACCAGTCTAAGCTGCACTTTGTTTGCCTCAGCTGTATGCAAGCTAAATGAAAATGTGCAGACTTCCCCAAACCTGCTTCCTGGAAGTGTGCCTGTTGAATCAGAGTGTGCTTAAGATTGCCCAAATCCACAATTCATCAAGTCTGCAAGGGACTTATAGAGAGTCTGCTTCGGATGCAGAATTCAAATAAGCTTATTTATGTGTATAAGTGAAGTGAAGTATTTAACAAACCATGTGAGGATTTCCCATGTTAGCCAGGATAAAATAACAATCACGCCTGTACAGTCTAACGCAATCCAATACAAATGGTCTGCCATGAAGTCTACATATGTTTTAGCATTGAGGTCATAGTTGGTGGTGGTGTTGTACTGGACAGTTTCTAATATTCTGCCCCCCTCATGTACGTAAAAATGAGGGGGTCAGATATTGAGAAACAACTCTCAATATAATACATCAGCTTTAACTATGACCTCAATAATAAATATATATAATTGAATTTACACACTTCTGACAATGTCAACAAAAACTGAACATTATAAACTTCGTAAAAGGTAAGAATTTATGGCAGAGCTGTTGTACTGAATTGTAATAGATTGTACATAATTAAGTGGCCACTGAGTGTATATTAGAGGTATATAATATATATAATAGAGGTGATTACAGCCCTAGAGCTGATGAGAAGAAGATCAGCACTAATAATGACGTACCTCTTCTGTGCAGTGGCGGTGCAGTCACCTCGTCTCCATCAGCGCCCTGTGGAGGAGCACACAGCAGGAGGCATGTTTACTGTGAGTGTGTCTTTTTTGGGCTTTGTGTCAACACAGGGGGTGGTGTTTGAGTCCCAGTACTTGTCTATATACAGTATATAGAATATCTGTTTATGTGTGTTTGTATACATATTAGAGGAATGTTAAAGAAATATTGCAATAATAATATGATGAAAATATTGCAATATATTAGCAATACTTGCAACTGATAGACTGACATAAGTATCAATGTTATTTATCAAACATTCAGGTCCACTGTATAGATTTCCACACACCTGCAGGGTTAATGGAAAAATGCAATTAGTAACACTTTAGAGTCTCTTTGCAAAAAAATGGCCATAACTTTGATGCATTTTGAAATATGCCCAAGATAATTTTACAGAGTGACATCTTCAAATTCTTTGACTCGTTCTCTGAGTTCTAGTTTCCGAGTGTGCACACAGCTGTATATATGTGTGTGTGTGTGTGTGTGTGTGTGTGTGTGTGTGTGTGTGTGTGTGTGTGTGTGTGTGTGTGTGTGTGTGTGTGTGTATCTGTAATGTGTGTGTTTTGTATGAGGGTGTGACCTCTTGTCTGTGTCGTAGCTGTAGCGTCAGGTCTCCCAGTATCTGGCTCAGCGTGGCTCTGACTGCCGTGTTGATGCTGCGCTGGTGACAGCTGGACACGTAGGTCTCAATACACACCTGAACACACACACACACACACACACACACACACACACACACACACACACAATTACATGTGTCACTGTGTGATCTTTCTTATGCCGGAGTCACAAAAACAGTCATGACGCACAGACCCAAGACAGCATCAGAGACAGACACTGAACTCTCGGTGGAGATTTATGAGGTTTCCATGGTAACCAGACTAATAGAGAGGGAGGGGGCAGGTGGATGAATTGTCAGTGTGTCAAACATCTTCAGGCAAGATTAGGAGGTCATACAGTAAACACTGTGGATCTACGGAAGGTAAGACAGCAGTTAGTCAGCAGGATGGGCAACACACACACACACACACACACACACACACACACACAGACAGAATCTCTTGTCATTATTTTGTGAACATGACAGAATTTGCAGCACCTCTCCTAAATAATTGCAATATAATTTGTGAACTTCAAGGATGTTTAAAGGGCACTGATCATTAGAATATGTAATTGGTTCCAAAGTAAAAATTCAAAAGATTGAGTGCTGAAAACTTTATTTTGCTGTGGCAGGTAATCTGAACAGATACAGTTGTGGTCAAAAGTTTACATACACTTGTAAAGAACATAATGTCATGGCTCTCTTGAGTTTCCAGTTATTTCTACAACTCTGATTTTTCTCTGATAGAGTGATTGGAACAGATACTCCTTTGTCACAAAAAACATTCATGAAGTTTGGTTCTTTTATGACTTTATTATGGGTTAACAGAAAAAGTGATCAAATCTGCTGGGTCAAAAATATACATACAGCAACATGAATTAGCAATTTTGGTGACTTAGAAAGTTGTGTCAATGAAATGAGCTTCATAGCATGGCCTCTTAACTTCTTGTGAGTGATTATGAGTGACTACAGCTGGTGACTTCTCTGAGGACATTTAAATAGGGCTCATTGGATACAAACGCCCACAAACGCTACAATGGGAAAGTCAAAGGAGCTCAGCACGGATCTGAAAAAGCAAATCATTGACTTGAACAGGTCAGGAAAGTCACTTGGAGCCATTTCAAAGCAGCTGCAGGTCCCAAGAGCAACAGTGCAAACAATTGTTTGTAAGTCTAAAGTGCATGGCACTGTTTTGTCACTGCCACGATCAGGAAGAAAATGCAAGCTATCACCTGCTGCTGAGAGAAAATTGGTCAGGAGGGTGAAGAGTCAACCGAGAACCACCCAAAAGCAGATCTGCCAAGAATTAGAAGCTGCTGGAACACAGGTGTCAGTGTCCACAGTCAAGCGTGTTTTGCATCGCCATGGACTGAGAGGCTGCAGTGCAAGAAGGAAGCCCTTGCTCCAAAAGCGGCACCTTAAGGCTCGACTGAAGTTTGCTGCTGATCACATGGACAAAGATAAGACCTTCTGGAGGAAATTTCTGTGGTCAGATGAAACAAAAATCGAGCTGTTTGGCCACAATGCCCAGCAATATGTTTGGAGGAGAAAGGGTGAGGCCTTTAACCCCAAGAACACCATTCCTACCGTCAAGCACGGTGGTGGTAGTATTATGCTGTGGGGCTGTTTTGCTGCCAATGGAACTGGTGCTTTACAGAGAGTAAATGGGATAATGAAGAAGGAGGATTACCTTCAAATTCTTCAAGATAACCTAAACTCATCAGCCCGAAGGTTGGGTCTTGGGCGCAGTTGGGTGTTCCAACAGGACAATGACCCCAAACACACATCAAAAGTGGTAATGGAATGGCTAAATCAGGCTAGAATTAAGGTTTTAGAATGGCTTTCCCAAAGTCCTGACTTAAACCCCATTGAGAACATGTGGATAATGCTGAAGAAACAAGTCCATGTCAGAAAGCCAACAAATTTAACTGAATTGTACCAATTCTGTCAAGAGGAGTGGTCAAAGATTCAACCAGAAGCTTGCCAGAAGCTTGTGGATGGCTACCAAAAGCGCCTAATTGAAGTGGAAATGGCCAAGGGACATGTAACCAAATATTAGCATTGCTGTATGTATATTTTTGACCCAGCAAATTTGGTCACTTTTTCTGTTAACCCATAATAAAGTCATAAAAGAACCAAACTTCATGAATGTTTTTTGTGACAAAGGAGTATCTGTTCCAATCACTCTATCAGAGAAAAATCAGAGTTGTAGAAATAACTGGAAACTCAAGAGAGCCATGACATTATGTTCTTTACAAGTGTATGTAAACTTTTGACCACAACTGTAGCTTGACAGTAAATTGAGCCTTCTTGCCCAGGTAGGCCACTCCCACACCAAACAAGCTCCAAGAATGTTATTTCAGAGGTATCAGTTTAGAGACGGTTTAGTTTAGGTATAAGATTAGAATTGGTCTGCTGGGATTCAAAAGGTCGGAGCTTGTTTGGATCAATACACAGCCTGGGAGGAAGCACTGCCTGAAAACAGACACCACAGGCACTAACACATGTTCACTGAGGTCAAGGTTTAATATAGATTTTTATTTGAGCTCATAACAGTGATTCTGAATGGGATTATTTCATACTGAAAAGGGCGGTGATTTGTAAGCTTTTACAGTTTTTTGTATTTTTTGCTGGCATTGATTAAATGTGTGCAACACTGCTAAGTCCAAGTCAAGACCACAAATCCTTACAGAGGAGGAGGATCCAGAGGTCTATCCCCTGAGAGTTGAGGGGCTGAGAGCTAACAGGGCCAGCCTCACGTATACCACTCCAAACAAAGACCATCTCTGCTAATTATATTCAGATTTTAAATCAGCCTCAGGGATGTTTTCCACCACCTGTGCCTAATCAATAAACGATCAATACATCCTGCATCATTAGGCCTTCCAGCTGCAGTGAGTATGGATGTGTGTGAGCAAGGAGCTACCTCCCAAAATTAAAACGTCTCTTATAGCTCCAGCAATTTCAACACCCGCACCACTTGCAGTCAATTAATGTAACTTTTTTTTATAGCTGCAGTTCAGTGTAAGTATGAATGAATTGAGGATTAATATTTTACATTTTAAAGCTACAAAATGTAAGATTATGTAACTGGAGTTTTGGACGGGAGGGTTCACTTGACTGGAGGCTGCGATTATAGATGTTTAGAGAGGGAAGTAAATGATGCATATATTTACAAAATGTTCAAAAGCTAACAATTGGTGTTTTACAGCCACATGATGAATTGTATTTCCATATTATCCACTGGATGATAGTCTGACACAATGATGTTCAATTTGTGTTATTATATTGTAGCTAGCAGGCAATTTGGCCGTTTCCATACAGATGTTCTAATGTGATACTTCAAAATGCGCATAAATATACATTTATGGAAACACGACTAATGACACAGCAGTTCCCACTTATAAAGAATCTGCTGCTTGCTAAACATGAACGAGTGAACTTGTTACAAACCAATCTCAATTTTAGGTGACAGGAATTATCTCCAAGGGTGCAAATTAGTTTTTACATAACGGATATGATAACATTAAAGGTAAAGTATTAAACTCCAGCTCCCGGTGGTTGAAACTGAATAAATCCCTCAGCGCTGCCAATCCCTGCATTAAGAACCTGCACTGAGTCTCACTGTTTATATGGGATGTTACTGATAATGGAGTGGTGTTGACAACCTCTCGAGCCACCCTGAGTTATAACCCAACACAAACAGAAACACACACACACACACACACACACACACACACACACACACGCCAGATGGCCGGCCCTGGCGGCACGGAGCCCATTAACACAACATGTTGACCAGGTTTTTATGAGCTGTTAATGGATGCAAACATCACCTGGGTACAGGAGCTGCTGCTGCTGCTGTTACAGGAAAACACTGAACAGATAACACTCTGCTATTTGGTGAACAATATGTGAGTTTGGGCATTTGGATTTATGTTTGGAGATAACGCTGGGGGGAATTATGAATGCTCCATCAAAAATCTAGCTTTTGATACTCGCCCAATGTAGTCTTGAAAGGTGGCTGTGAAAAGTTTGTAACTTTGCCCCTTTGCATAGTGAGCTGTAATCAGCTTGAATTTGAATGGGATCCAGTTTAATGGCGATAAAAAAGCTTCAAAACGTCCACGGAAACTTTTGAAACAGAGCTAAATACACTTTGCTTGTGTTCTATAGCTCTAAAGCCCCACAGAAAGTAGCAGTTATAGGGAGTTTTTGTGCAAAGTGTGTGTGTGTGTGTGTTTGTGTGTGTGTATGTGTGCTCAGGACCACTCTCAACGCTCAACTCTCTGAATAATTGAGGAGATTACAGCATGAGACGAGGCCTTCGGATGAGCAGGGACAGAGCAAAGCTTCACTTTTAAAAATAGACTGAGCTCACGTACTGCTTGCTATGTTAACAGTTCGCTGTCCTTTAAAAAAAACAATTTTTAAAAAAAGGAGCGATGCTGTCTGTCATTAGTACGGTCTGGGACAGTCCAATCAATACTGTGGGCGTGAAAAAAAAATCAACGCCTCAATTTTGCTTTGTCATCAGGTAAAAGTTAAGAACTCCATGAAGAAGAAACAGCCAACAATAGTGCAGGTAAATCGAAGAGGATGTAAAATGGTTATTTCCAACATTTATTTTCCTTTCGGACCTTGTTAAAGCTCATTTAGCTTTTAAAACACAACGCAAGGTTGAGTCAGTGGCGGATTCAGGCTGTTTGAGGGGCAGGGGCGAAAAAAATAATATGGTCACCAGCTGTATGCGGTATGGTGTATGACACTGAATCATGTGTTGTCCACCGGAAAGGCACCCTAGAGGGCACTTTATCATGTTTTTATCTACCATAGGGGCACCCAAGAGGGCACTTTTGCTGCCTTTTTTCAAACATGGGGGCACCGGGGGGGGCAACTGAGTCCACCAGTGGGTTGAGTGGTAAACATACTGCATTCATTGTCTGGGAAACTATTCTAGTGTATTCTGTTCTAGTTTATTCTAGTCCATCTAATCATTCTAGTCTAATAGCAGGTGCACAAAGTTAATAAACTGGGGGATACAAACATCTATGACGTCAACCAACAGAAACCTAAATGGCTAAACCCTTGGCTATATCCAAGATGCATTTTCAAAGCTGCTGTCTCCAACATCCACACAGGCAGCTGAACAAGGGATCTAAAATATTCATTTCTGCATGATGCTGATTAGTAGAGTCCCTGTTTGTTCCTAGATGTAAAATCTCAAATGTCTGATGATGAAGCTGATGTGTATCAAACAGACTCGGGCTGTCCTACCTCAGCAATCCGGAGGATGGAGGCTCCATTAATGTCAAAGTTTGGTGAGTAGGTGATACACAGCAGGACCTGCACACAGAGACAGAAACACAGTTTTCTGCTTTCCAAGAGAGAATGAAGTGGGTGATGAATGTTTCTATCATTCTTTATAATGTGGGGGAGACAAATTTAGGGTTAGGGTTAGGGTTAGGGAAACAGACTTCAACTGATGGAAGCTAATCGCCATCATAAGCACTGTGACAAAGTTAGTCCATATTAAGTTGGACACAAATTGGCAAAATCTGTCAGCTAGAAAAGACACAAAGCAACATGAGGCTACTTTAGAGCTCTAAAGAGGCCAAATTACAGGAAACCATCAAAGAAAAAGCTGCAATGCAGGCAAAATCTTTGTTCATGCAGAGCTGTTCAGCTGCCGAGCATATTTACGTCCCTTTACTCATTTTAATGTGGGCCTACTGCAGAGTGAGAGTGCACTGTGGAATATAATGCAGAAAAATAATAATAATCAGTTCAGGCTCTATTGGCAGACACTGAGTTCAAATATTTAGGAACTTAGATCAGGATTTTGGGGGCAAAACGGTGTGTTCGTACATCCCCAGGTCTTACCTTCATGACCTCCACCTGCAGGTCTTCATGGAGAGTTGGGGTGACTCTGATGGCCTCCAACATCTGGCTGAGCAGCTGCTTCTCCAGGACCTCCACCTCCACGCCGACCCCGCCCACAAACCTGTCCTCACACAGGAGCTTCTGATTGGAGAACGGCAGAGGGAAGAGAGTTTCAAAGAGCAGACCACTGCTGCTGCATGTAAAAAACATCAATCAATGCAATCAAACGATTTCCTCATGATGGCTACATACCATATGTCCAAATAAATCTTCATCTTCTATAGCACCAAAACTTACACACAACAAATTGCACTTGTTTGCAGAATATTGCCAATATTGTGGCTTCATTTTTGTACAGTGGGAGGAAGTAGAGACGCATCGTCCATCCTTATATACTTTTTATGGATTCTATGCACAACCAGATTTTTTTTGTTGGAAGAGGAATAATCTTTACAGTTCTGCTGTATATTTCAGTACCTGCATTCCAGTGAGCGCCATCTGTCCCAGTTTAGTGTTTTTAGACTCCAGAGCCATCTGTAGAGGCAGCAGGCAGCGCTCTCTAGAAGCACACAAAGAAACACACACAGTTTACAACCACTCTGTTACCGTCAATGCTTTCAGCGCAACTTACGGTGTTGTAGTAAAGTAGTGTTTCCATCATATTGGCCAACATGACTACGTTGTTTAGTGATAGTTTTAGTTGTTAGAGACTGAATTACAGTGAAGGTAGAAATAAACAAATGCACCTAATTGTGAACTGTTCGGAGCATTTCGACCAAAAATACATTGGTTTAGAACCCAAAAAGTTGGTTTTCCTTGACCTGAACTGCGAACAATGATGTCATCAGTGGGTCATATTCTCCAGGTTGGAGAGAGAGGATGGAGAAGCAACAATGGTCTCTGGTCTACTATGGTAACAGTCTTCTACGTCTTCTTATCATTA
Source organism: Macquaria ambigua (assembly GCA_008360985.2). Lineage (NCBI taxonomy): Eukaryota > Metazoa > Chordata > Actinopteri > Centrarchiformes > Percichthyidae > Macquaria > Macquaria ambigua. The sequence goes on along the minus strand of VMKM01000401.1, from coordinate 325,901 downwards.
ATAGTTGGTCCAAAAACAAATATCTGTAATAACAGAACAAAAGCTCGCAGCTAATCAATGAGATCCTGACTGTTTACTTCCTTGATTACAGTGGTTCCGCTCATAACTGGTGGAAACGTGGGCTGGTTCTCTAGACAGCATCAAGCTTCCCAGAATCCTGAACAGAACCGACCAGTAGGAAATGTTTACTGTTTAAATCTGTGAGAGCTGCTGTTGTTCCACGACTTCAATATTTAATAGGAAGTGAGATTTTGGACGACGACTGAGGGGAAAACAGATCAGCAGAATATGAGAAGGTCTCAGTCTTGACCTCCATCATGAACTCCAGATCCTCCTCCCTCGCTCCTGCTATTAGTGACACTGTACATACCTCAAGTTCAGAATATCAAATCACAAATGAGGGGGAAACAATTTACAGGAGCTTCTGTCCTCGACCAGAGACACGCAGAGCTTCTCTCATCAGGGTCTTATATGGTTTATCTTATGGGGAGAATTGGACATAAAAGTCTGGTTGTATCTGTGTCTCTTTACTGTGTCCTGTCCCTCATCTCTCCTTGTTCTGCTGCTGAAAGGGTCACCATGCTCTACTGGTGCTAGAAACTACTTTATTAAATCTGCTTCAAATGTGACCTACTGTGTTTTGTCAATTTGGTGCACTTCAGGTTATTTTAAACACAGGAACAGATTTCTAGTAATAATCAAACACACAATTAAAACAATAAACAGATGTAGATGGTGGTTTTGTACAAAAACTGAGTTTAAAGGATATAGTCGGACTGGACGAGGCTATTTCTGCCTCCATCCACACAGACACAGGGATACATCACTGCTGACTGTGATGGGGCTCAAGATGCAGTCCGGCAGGCAGTGTCTTCAGGTTGTTAGTGTCCAGCAAGGGCTGAGAACTTGTGATAACATGCCACACATGCAGTTTCAGACATTTCAAAACTGGATTCTGCAGAGACACCAAATGAGGAACTTTATAGGGAATCTGCTGCCTTTAATGTCACGTGTTAACTTTATGTTATATTGTCCTCCTTACTGTATATTTTTTGTCTTGTTTGTTCTTTACAGTTGGCTTTTAATTCCAAACGGTCATTGATGATATCTGGTGGGGCCCTGCAGATACAGTACAAACTAGCATTTATGCCAGCGCTGGCCCACTGCTATCGTGGATTGACAATAAATAAAACTAACTTCTCTCAGTTAAAAATAAAATTCCTTGGTAACCACATCCTTTTGTCCTAAAACTAAAACACTACAGAGCAGGACAGAGTCAGTTACATAACCCAGCGACTGTGTTTGAATCACAAAGCTGACTTTTCTTCAGTCTCTCTTTGTCTTGTACACTCGCTCGCTCTCTATCTTCCTCTCATTATTTGTACTTGGTTGAGTCACCGTGCTCTGCTGCTGATAGCAGGCTACTGGGCTTCATCTCTGAGCTCTCAGGCTGCCCCGAGCTGTCACAACTACACTGGTTCAAATGGGCTGCAAGGAGCCACAGTTGGCACGGCACCCAGCATTTCCCAACAGTTTCAGTGAGTTCAGACACTATTTATGAGCACAAAGAGAGCAACAGGCAAAGAAAACAACACAGAGAGAGAGAGAGAGAGAGAGAGAGAGAGAGAGAGAGAGAGAGAGAGAGAGAGAGAGACAGACAGAGCGACAGAGAGAGAGAGAGAGAGACAGAGAGAGAGACAGAAAATCACCAAATTCAGTGCTTTGATAATTATTTATATGACAGAATGAATACAAATATTCCTTTTCAAGGTAAATATGCATTTTCTCAATCAAAACTATCTTTATTCTGTCAATCAAGGACCTCCCATAGCAACTATCCTTCAGAGAGAACCATCGTTTCATCCTGTTTTGTTCTGTCAGTCAGTTTGTAAGAGGAGGTGTTCTCTTTGTTCGAGTGGCTGAGAGCCCATTTTGCAATGAGAGGCTTGAAATCTTTTTTTGTAGAGACAGAGGAGCACACTGGCTGAGAAGCATCGCACTACAATATACAGACATTATCATCAATAATTAATCTAATAACCTCTGATAAAACAATAGAGATTATTGAATGAATAATTCATGGTGTGTTGAGCTGCAACAGCATCCAGAATTTATGGCACCTTCATCGCAGTCCAACGGCCACCAGCGGCAGCTCTCCACTCACTTTACATCTGACATTTTAAACATTAAAAAACTCCCAACCAGAGCGCTTTGAAAAACACAAAGCTTCAATGCCCATACACAGAATATTTCCATGACAACGCATGCAAAAAAATATCCCTGTCTTCCTACAATGAAAAATTATGATACAAAAGGAAATACTGGACTATAAGTTTGAACCCAGCTTCTAGCAACCATGCAGTAGTGGAGTTCCACAGCTTTTTGGCTACAAGAAGTGAAGATACTATCATATAAAACTAAATATTGACAATAAGGTGGTTACTGAGCTCGCCATCCAATCACCAACAAATGCAGTTCTTACAGAAATCTCCAAATGTGTCATAGTTTTTGATACCAAATCACAGCATTCTTTTTTTTTAAGATGTCATCAAGGTTCTTGGTGATTTAACGTGGTATTTTGGAGGGATTTTTGACCATTTTATCAATTCTCGAGTGGTCAAAAAGGGTTCAATTTTGCCCCAAATCTGTGTAACAAATGGTATCAACCCAAAAATTGCTCCAACAATATAATAGAGCATGGGAATGGCCATCATATACTTCCATCACAAAGCCCTTATACACTCTAAACCTTCAAAATTTGAATAGGCGCTAACCGAAACACAATGAGCTGCATCTCAAATTAATCTTCACGTTCTCAGCTTTCAGATGATGTATACCACTTCTATGTGACATATACTGTTGACCTGCGATCTCCCACTAAAGATCCCCTGCCCCCACTAAAAAACATGGAATAGATATGATTAGTATACAACAACAGCAACACCTGTGAAATCTAATATAATCCAACAACATTCAGGTCTATGGTCATTTTTAAGAACCATACACTGTAGTTTGTGGTAGGGACGCACCAACCGGTCCAATCAGAGCTGATACTGACCTTATTAAGCAGATCGGGTTTCGGCCAGATGTGACCGATCCACAATTTCAAACAGTTTCTTTGTCAATGTCGTTATAAAACTCAATAATTCCATTATCAGTTACATTCATTAAGTCACGATGCAGTTTTTATTCATACACAATCCCTCGGCTCATGTTACCTCACATAAACACGATCCCAATGAGTTCTGTGCAGTGAGGCATACAGATTTTAAATTTGGGATAAAGAGAGCACTGGCACTGGATTGGAACTTGGTACAGGAAGATGAGTTGAGGTACTGGAGTTGGTATCGGGAGAGAAAAAGTCGGAGCGGTGAATCCTTAGTTTGTAGCTCTATTTGATGCTTTTTTCTTTTTCCAAATACAATCCAGGAATGTATCTGTTTAAACGTAGGTGAAATTCAGATGTTAAAAATACAATTGGCAGTGCAAACACACCAATCGTGTCTTTGATTTACTTTGAGAAACTCTGGCACATGATCAACAGCTTCTTTTCTTTTCTATTAGTATTTCTATTTTATGAGCTGTGCTCATCCACAAGGGGACCTGATTTACTGTAAACTGCTGTTATCAGTGTCTTCTTGATGGTGGTCTTCTGGGTATTTTGGGTGTGTGTTAGGCGACACAATCTAATCTGTTTCAGCTTATCTGCTCCTTTTTAGGAACTCTAGTGAAAATCATTAAAAATGAAAATAATGACCCTTATGTACTATTATATTGTGCAGGTTTGAATATAAAGGTGTTTGGGGAATCGTCACTTCTTTGACAGTCTCAACTCATTTATTTTAAAGCTTCACAAAGTTAATATTTGTTACAGGGCTGTTTGTATTGGATTACTGTGTCCAGCTCTTGTAGTCTAAATTCATGTATTCTCTGGCAATCGTTCTGTAGTGGTGTTGGACCTGTGTTTAAGCTGAGTGATGTGTAACACCGTTGAGCTTAAGTCCAATATTTGCATGATCATCCCAGGAATGATTTGATCATTCAAATTAATTCAAATCATACACGCTGTGTAAAATAGAGGTGTGCAAGCCACAGGGCTCAGAGAGGAACACTTTAAATTTCAATATTCAGTTATCTATTCTCTGCAGTAAACGCACAGGCTGTACAATATGTGTAGCTGTAAGGCAAAGCTAACTTGTCTTATAAGTTGACCAAAAGCTCCTGGAGACACTTTACATGCCACCACTGGTTCTACAGTCTGAACATTGTTTTTATACAAAGAACATTTTCAGTCTGTTTAATGTTTCTTGTGCAGGTTCTGTTAGGTTTGTTGTTTTTTGCTATAGTGACTGTACTTGACTTCATGCCTTCGAAGCTTTGAGTTGAAGTGAAACATAATCTGTGCCAGTTAACTTACCGAAGCTGTGAAGGGGAGATCTTGGCTGATCCATTCTGAGACTCAAGCGTTTCTGTAATTTAAAGGAACAGAGAAAAGGAAACACTGTGATTAATAACACCCGACAGATATGCTGCATTACATTTACCCAAACCAAAAAAAAAATCTGGTTCCCCACACAAAAGCTAATGTCAACAGTATTTGACAATATTAGCTAGCTAGTTAGCATAGAACATTATCTCAGAAACAGTGTCTATTAATTAAAAGCTGCATGTCAAATATGTTTAACAATTTAGCACAGAGGATCTGAAGGATAAGGCTGGTAAAATTGTATATTTTCTTTTGTCAACAAATCCCACATCCCACGCCTTCCAGCTGACAGAAATACTCACTAGAGCACCAAACGTGTATTCATTCGCTGCTGAAAATAGTCCCCAACAAATGCACTATTTCCTCCTGTTTGAGGAGCGTTTGTTAGAAACTACAGTGGTCAGCTGTTTTGGGAAATTACTGAGCCTTTTTCGAAGAATTAAACAATATATTTGTGACTCATTTTTAAAGATTTTACAGTAATTGTTTGAAAGTAATGTCGTGCAGCATGACAGGACATCTTCATGCTGAAATCTCAGAAACGTTAAGAAATTTCACCTTGGCTTCATACTTTCAACTAACAGGGGACATACCACTGCATTTTCCTAGCAGAAGCTTGAAATATGAGACTTGCTGACATCTCTAATACACAGCATAAATCTCCTGTTACTCTGCACAGGCTGTCATGTTGCGTACATGTTTCAAGGTTTAGTGTACACTAGCCTTGTCCTTGCACCGTATATTACCATACATGTGCCCTGCGTGTGTGTGTGTGTGTGTGTGTCTAAGGTGGTGTTCACTTGGGATGTTTGGCATCCTTCCCATTCAGAGGCAACTATGAGCTGCACATTGATTGATGTTATGGGCGTGTTTCCAAACATTTCAAGGAAGTCGGTAAAATATTTCATTGGCTGACGAAGTCCATTGGCTTTCCGCATAACATTTCACACACTGCACTCAACTGCACTGTCGATCCGCATCAGTCAGAGGGCAGACATAACTGAAATATGGTGCACTGCACCGTTTTTAATATGTCACAATTGAGACCTTAATGTATACATACACCTTGCATTTTCATGCGTGTATGCAGGCACATGTCCAACGGTCCACTTTGGTCATGCTCCATTTGGTTTAAACATGCCCTTGGAGTGTGTGTGCATTAATTCACAGTGTATGTGTGTGTGTTAGATTACACGATTGTCCCTTCATCAGCACAATCTGAACCCATTCTCTGCTTGCTGCCTCCCAGAGTTTCACCTGCCACCAATCATGCCTATTAATACTAATAATATCAGCACTGACGTCAGTGGAAACCACTTTTTCCACATGCTCAAATAGGGTTTAATACATTTCCTTTGGGATTGTTTCCAACCAACTTAGTCTCACGTGTTCTGAATGTTGTTTCAGTCTTTTCTGCCTCGCTGAGAAGAAGAACTTCTGGGGAAAACACTGAGCTACACAGACATACACAGACGGTAATGAGACTTGCAAAGAGGTTTCTACTATTCAAAGTCTGAAAACCTCTTTTTCTTTAAAAGATTCATCATGGTTTCCGAGTATGCAAGATACTCTAAAGCCACGTTTCCACCCAAAGCACAGGGAACTTTTAGTCCCAGGAACTACTTTTCAAGTAACTAAAAGGTTCCTTCAACCCGTTGTTGTCTGCGTTTCCACTGTGATCTAAAGCAAATTAGTCATTAATGAAAAAGCGACGGCTGTTTTTACAAGTCATTTTTGCATGCGACTATACAACAATGATGATGCCATATAAAGTGACAGACAGGCATCATCTGTGCAACACTGAAACAGTAAGCGTGGAGGAGCTCAGTAAGGCCTGGACTCGGTCGTCGGTCCATCTGTCAGACACTTTCTTCTGTAACTTCAGTGTGTCGAAGCACAATTTACAAAAAACAAACTGGTTTTGCGGCTGCAGATTTTTAAAAATGGCGGCTGAAATAAAATGCTGCGAGTACTTGAACCAATCAGAAATGTTCAACGCTGCAAGCCCCACCCCAAAGTTCCTGTACTTTTGGAAAGTACTACCCTCCAGAGCAGGGACTTTTTGGGAGGAAAAATAATATCCCCGGAACTTAATTTAGACCCTGGTCCCTGCAGTGGAAATGCACTCAGTTCCTCCAAAGGTTCCTAGTCCCTGGGGAAAGTTCCTGCAAATCATTCGAATTTGAACAACCGTTTTAGTGGGGTAAGAGAGGACTAGTTAGTCAGCAAAAACTTCAGTATTGATGATTGTTTCTGTTGTTATTGTTATGCTTTTCTTCTATTAGGCTGCTCAGAAACTTTAAAAGAGATCGACAGCCTCACGTCCTCTCTTTCAGACCTTCTTTAAAAGATTATGGCAATCCTAAAATATTTAAAATATTACTTTTTTTTTTTACTTATACTTCAGAGATTTTCCTGTATGGAACTGCATATCTGCGGTACTCAGTAGTATGTTTACAGTGACAGATGATCTTACTGTACTTTATCTCATTTTTTTTATCTTCTCTATGATCATTGTCTCTGTGGCCACAGTAGACTGAAGTATGTAGCTACAGGTTATTGAGGTTATTGCATACTGGTGAAATGTATACCTTCAAATCCCATTCATGTTTACATATTACATGCTGCATGTACAACTCAATTGCTCCTAAATCTTGATTATTCTTTACAGTTTTTCCTTAAATGTAGGAATAAAAAGGTCTTGACAACTTAATTTAAGGCAGATTTAAACAAGCTGTCTCCTACACCTGCAACCAAAAGTCAAATTTAGTTACTTAAAAGGAACTTAAAGTTGTGTTTGGATGAACAGAAAGAAATTTAATGTACTTTTACGCTTAATGGATGTTTGTCCACAGACACAACAAGTTGTTAAAGGAAAACACAAATATATAATAATATATAATAATCTGAGCAGGTGGAAGTGTAAACTGATAGAAAAGTCTGCTGGAAATGGTGCATTTAAGTGCACTCTTGCATACAGGAAAATTGACTTTCCTTTTTGGAAGTTATCGGACATTAAGAAACGAATGCTGCACAATCAGATGTATTATTTTAATTGTCTAAAAAGAACTGAATGAATTTGAAATTTCAATTACTAGGTTTCATTTACAGCTGTGCACGTTGATCCTTAAAGAGCCAGCACCCAAAAACAGCATGTGCAGTTTTTAATTCCTGTGCTGGATGATGGAGCTTCCCACCAGCACATGGACATGGAAATCCCCTCCACCCCACTGTCAGTCAGTCTTTGGGGTTGACTGACCACTTTAAATTAATTGTCAACAGTGATTTTCCTTAAGATGTCGTTGTTTCTTGTAATATTTATACCATCGTTTAAGATATAGGCCCATGGGATTAGTGTAGCTGCTCTCTGTTCCCTAACAGCTAGCAGGTGAACACAGTCGCAGATTTCCCCCATCCCTTTGCCCCCCTCCTGCAGCCGGAGAGCCGGAGAGCCGGAGGGGGGCTGCTGTACAACACTCACCGTAGGCGTAGACGCAGGCATCGCGGATAGCTTTGTGCTTGTGGCCGGACGCGTCTTTCTGCAGCTTTCGCAGGATTTCCTCCATGCTGGCTCCAGAGAACACACGGCTTTGTAATCCCAAAGAAGAGAGACACGCCGGCGGGGCTGGGTGGGTTTGTGTACGTGTGGGTTTGTCTGTGGTGTTTTAAGGGTGCAGTGACAGTGACAGCATCCCTGAACCCCCGCGATGAAGGCGATGATTCATTCCCAACGACCGGCCAATGATGTCAGGCCGGCCGTCAATCCTTTACGATGGAAGGAGGAAGCGTCTGTGTTTTTTTGTTTTTTTTGCATAAATCCACCGCTATGGCTTCCAGGCAGAGCAGCGCAGATCATCTGGCATCTGACAAATACTCATCCTAAATTGTCACCCATCCAGCGGTGGATAAATTCACTGAATAAACGCCCTTCTCTCATCTTCGTCAGTCATTTATTCCTCAGCACTACCGTGTTTTCAAATCCGTTCCAGCTGATATTTTTGTTCTTCACGGAATCCAGATCCGGTTCCTTTTATTCCTCAAATCAAGCCGCCTGCACGCCACGAACGCATCACAGCGCTGCACAGAGCCCTCCGCTGAAAGGTGGATTTCTTTTTATATATATATAGCCTATATATTATTTAGGTATAAGAATGTACAAAGTCAGTCATGCCACTTCATTTAACAAACAAAAAAAAAGACATAACAGTTACATCAGAGAATGATAGAATAAAAAGATTACATTTGGTGATATTACTTATAAGGTACAAATTCAAATTTAAAAGACTCAAAATAACATTCAGTTTCAGTTAGAAACAACTTGAAATATGGGGTTGAATTAAGAAATTTAGCTTTATGGATATGAAATTTCCCTATAATAAAATCAAATAAAAAGGTGGATTTCTCTCCAACCTGGCAACACAGTATTTACACCGTTTCCCCGTGGGGAAGCTTGAAACTGTGGCAGGAGAGGGTGGAGTCACTGGAATGGGATTTCCTGTCTCAGCAGGGCGACAGGTGGAGGAAGCTCACGCGGAGCTGCCTTCACAATAAAGGGCCTGTTCACACCATTTTACATAAAGTAAAACTCCTAATTCATTTTTTAAATTATATGTCATATATTTTTTTATGCTTTTCTATTGGTTTTACATTTTAAAGTGAAACTCATATCTCTGGTTGTTACTGTCATATCATTAGAATGTTAGATGTTTTGCCAGTACCCCGACTAACATTATACAATAGGATTGCACAGTGAAATGCAGTTGTAGCCTCCTCCACGTTACACACACAGAGAATGTATAAACAGATATTCAAATAAGAATAGAATATAAACAATAAAATAGAACTAACTATATAAAAGTAGCATTAAAGGAAGAGATAAAAAGGAAAACTAAATTCAATATACATATAAATGCAAAAAATATATACAATATGTGTTATCAGTGTGATATGAGTGTTTTAATTTATGTTGCAAATAGAAGATTTTGTTATAGTGGAAATGACACTGGTGTAAAAGGTAGTGGTATGTTAATGGTAATGTGCAAAACCAGCATAAGGATGAGGTGGAGTTGAGGAGTCTCACAGACCATGGAAAGAATACATGACAATTAGCCTAACTAAACTAAATATACGAATAAATAAACATATTAATTAATTTGTTCATATTGACCCGCCAGTTAGGATCACGGGAAGGGGCATTAAAAGAACAAGGCAACTAAACAAAGATGATAACAGTACAAAAAAAAAGAGTTAGCTAATGTTGGCATGATGTTAAGGGCAATGTGCTGTAGCCAAAAACATTTAGTGAACAGTGTATTGAAGAAGTGTTATGTGACCTAGCTGCACATCAACGTGTTAGCTCGATAGCTAAGCACAAACAGGTTTTAACATTTATTTAGCCTGTGTTTAGCATTTTAATATGCTAATTTCTAGCACATTTAGTGAGTGTAACAGTGCACATTTAAGCTGTTATTTTAGCAATAATCTCAAAGGCTGACAGGAACTTGGTTTATTTTAGAGGTATACTGTCATTTACTGAGGTGTTAGACAAGTGGAACATCTTACCTGATGGTAGCAGTAGATGAAAGGACAGGTGATCTTTAAATTCAGTAGGATTCATCCTCTGTTGGCCATGAACATCTGTAGGCATACTTAATATTATTGCAATCCATCCAAACATTTCCAAGATATTTGCCAATGTATTGGACCTCCATAATGACCAACACTGCCATCCTTACAGCCACACTACTAGCATGAGTGAAAAGAATCATTTGTGTCCAAGCACAAGTTGTGTATAAGAGTCAGAACAGCAGGTACAGAACAGAAAGTAAACAACTTACCAACAACCTGGGGAACATGGACTGTCTGGACTTGAATAAGTCATAACTTTATACTAAAATGTTTTTTATTGGTGGTTAATAGTCCCTAATTCTTTGCTAGACCGTTATATTAGTCAAAATTTCATAACAAAAAGACTGATACCAAAGGAACAAAAACATGACCTTCATAAATACAGTCTAATGTGCTTGGTAAACAGTTTGTAGCTGCGCGAGAGGGACGGAGACAATTGATAATTCAGTTATTTAAGTATTCATTTATTCATATATTCATTGGATTGACCCGCCTATTCCTATCAGGGTTGTGGAAAGGGGCAATAAAAGAATAAGGCAACAAAAGGAAGGTGAGATAATAAAATGAATGCAAGAATCACAGATGGTAGGTAAACAAGTATTGAAGCAGGTGTATACAAGATGCACAAGAAAATAGAGGCTCCAACAATAAACTGGGGTCTGCAAAGAGATGAGAGTGATGAGCATGATCGTAAGCCAGGCAGGTTTTTACTCAGACACACGTGTCCAACCATGACTTTAATTATGAAATTAATGAGATTCCTAAAAGACAACAATCAGACAGGAAACTATGAGTTATTCTAAAGTTTTGAAGAAGAAGACGTTTCCAGATAAATATCTAAGATTTATACTTTCCCAGAGTACAAAATGGCCATAACATACAGCATGTGGAGGCTATGTCGCTCTTATATTCTAGTTAAAGGTGAACCGGAAACGTATTCATCCATTTTTATTTATAATGTGAGCGGTTAGTGCCCTGTCAACTCTTAGCAGATGATAATTCCCTGACAGATGTTCGTTTTTTTTAGTGGCCTATATTTGGTGATTTGTGTTTGAAATGTGTTTGTTTTGTAAACCCATGTGCAAGCCTGACTTTTCTCATAGCCCCATAAAGGTTTCAGACAGAACTCATTTTTGAGAAGAGATAGATATATTACATGGCCAAAAGTATGTGGTCACATATACATCACATCCACATCTGATAGTGTAACATGTCATTCCAAAAATATGGGCTAAAAATATCTGCTGCTACCAGGCCTGGAATTTCATCATTTAAGGGGTAAGGCCACTCGGCCTTTGGTGTCAATTTTTTGAGGGCACAAAGGCTAAATGCCAGGGCAGCAAGGCCATCAAATACAACAATGATATTAAGTCCACGGAAATAATGAATTTAACTTAAGGGTTAGGGATACTTTTATTTTTAATACATAGTATAATTTAAAAAAAGTTGTTTTGTTTATGTTGCAAAATAATTTATTGGTATTTACAAATGACCAATAATGGTACAAACTCCTGAGTCAAAAGTTCACACACTGACTGAAAAATACTTACACGTAATACATCATCTGGGTACAGACGGTGAATGATAAACTGATTCACTGAACAGTAACTGGTTTCCAGTTATGTTGGTGTGTTGTTAGCTTGCTAACCAACTATATTGTTGCTTCTTCTTCATAATTTTCCATCCACCTTCTAAAAAAAAAACGTGCATTGGCACATCAGGATGAGTTTGATTAAGTCTCCTTGTTGTCCGGTGCTAGATTTGTGTCAAACTATCATCATAAATAGCCCACCACTGGTTATGTGCGCAGCGTTTCACTTGATGTTGCCCACTATGAATTCAGAAGTTTAACAAAAGACACTGGTGTCTAAAAACCATATTGACAAGAAAGAGGCAGAGGAGAAAACGGCAAAATCAGCCGAGGCAGTGTGGGAGGGGCATCAAGGTCACTGTGAGTGGCCATGGCCCTCATGCCCCCCATGAAATTCCTGCCCTGGCTGCTACTGTATAACCACCACTCTTTTGCAAAGGCCTCCAACCAGATGTTGGAACCTGGCTGCAGGGATTTGCACACAAGAGCATTACTGAGGTCCAACACTGATGTTGGGTGATCAGGTCTGGCTCACAGCTGCCGTTCCAGTGTTGGATGGGGCTGAGGTCAGGGCTCTTTGCAGGCCAGTCAAGTTCTTCCACACATTTGTTGTCTAAAATATTACTATATGCTGCAGAATTAAGAATTCACTCAATTAAAACTAGAGAAAAATACAAAAGGTTATGTGGATAGATAGATAGATAGATAGATAGATAGATAGATAGATAGATAGATAGATAGATAGATAGATAGATAGATAGATAGATAGATAGATTAAACCTTGTGAAAACTCCCTACAAATTGGATTCTGTTTTTTAGAGAGTAAATACTGTCAGAGACTGACAGCAACCTATTTAAAAGTTGCTGACAATTTTAAAAACAATGACATGAGGGGAGCACTCAGAGTCAGGACCAAAGTTTCCAGTCAGCTGATGGTTTAGTGACCTGCTTCCAACGCACCAATTAATCATGTTGCTTAAATAATAATATATTTCTTGTCATGTTGTTTGTAAAATGTAGCTGATGAGAGCGCTGACCTCAGGTGCTGCTGGTGTCAATAGCCTTTGGTGGTTTACATTGCATTAACTGAGCTACTGCTATGGGTTAAAAGAGACTGTTGAAGGTAGACGTCCTTTCAGGCTGTCTGACCTGTTTAATGATTGAGATTTGTTTGCGTAGTAGGCTATTTTTTGTGTCTCTCTTGTGTATGCAACCTGATTAAATGTGACTTTGTAGGTAGGGTAAAAGCAACCATGTCACCTGTTAAAATCACCATTGAATATAGAGTTTGTTTAAATACTTTCACGTTTGTAAGACAAAGCTTCCCAAATGTTTTCATGTCATAGTTTCACACTTACATACACACTTTATGGCCTCAGACCTTCATATTGCAATAAGATGCTGCACTCAATTTATCATATAATTATTATTAAAGAACACAAGACTCCCCAAAGGGGACCCAACATGAATCTGAGGGGTCACAATATAAATAAAGACATAAGAAAGAAAAAAATATATTTTTGTTATACAACATTTTGTTTATTGCTTCTGACTTTTCTCTAATTATGTTTTTTTTCTCTTGAAAAGCATCTCTTGGATACTTTTAGCTCCTCCTTAATCCTTCAAATTAAACAATCCCAGGAAAACAAATGTGCTTTGGCTGAACTTCCATAAGCTGTGATGAGGGGTCACAAGTAGGCATTGCTTTATTTTGAGGGAACACAAGCTAAAAAAGGTTGGAAACCACTCATGAGTGAAGCTTATGGGGAATTTCTTAATGTTGCCTAGGAGAAACAACTTCCACTGTTGGGGGCCCCCAGGTAACCCCTTAATGACCTTGGCAGGGCCACAGACCCCAGTGTGAGAAACACAGCTCTTAAATTTGTCCTTTTTAAAACATAATTATGGGTGAATATTGGCATTTATAAGCCTTGTAAGAGAAATACAAATACATTACACTGTACAGTTCCTTCATAGTTTAAAAACTAATATTATGAATAAATGTATAAACACATGATCTCTTACTGGGAAAGAAAGAGGGAATTCCAGCACCATCAGCAGCAACATGCAGTAGAGGCTTATGACTGCTTGGGGGCGCTACTGTCCAAGGCTATCCACGGCATTAGTATCATACACACGTATGGGGTTATCATTCAATAATTGGGCTCAGATTAGAAAATGATGAAAAGGCTTCGGGAGCAGTTTGGGTTCCTGCTCTCACCTCCAGCAACATAAATCTGGTAAACTGTAGAAGTGAGATGAAAGTAGATTGCATATCTTGTCCTAACACTCATAATTTAATGTCTCCGCTTGAACTGTAAATAGCTAAATGATTGAAAGGTGAATTGGGGGAAATCCAGCTCCCTCACCTTGGTTACCTAAGGACCAACCGATCTTTAAAATTAACCCTGTCTTCGTGAAAAAGTCACTTAACGTGGAATGATCAAAGTTAACCCTGGAACAAATCACAAACATAGCCCAACTCAGACTTTGCTGTTGTCATCCAAAATTTTCCTCAGTGTTTCTTGGATGGATTATTTGTATAATAGTAGCAATTTTCTTATATGCCCGGCGACGGCCCACTCTTTCACACCATCATTTATTGTCCATTCACGTTCTGTGTAATCTCACCCTTTGTCTTTCTCTCTCTACTGTGTGTATGTGTGTGTACAAGCGCGCGCGTGTGTGCTTGGTGGGAGAAATGCTTAACAACACAGGCGACACCAAAATACATTTGAAATCGACAGAACATTTCTTCATTCTGCGCAATTACGCACGGCCATGCATGGACACAGTTTGTCCTTGCCAAGGCATTTTCAGTAGAATACACTCCAAAAAGACCCAGGAGATTTTGTTTTCTGTGAATAATTCGTTTAAATGTTTAGATACTAAGTATTCGGCAGCCCATAGGCTATCCAACATGGCTTTTGACGTCACACGTCAACTTTTGTGATATATGCGCACACTGCGGTTTTTAAGTTTTAGTCTCTCTGCACATCAGGCTGAAAAGTAGGATGGTGGAACCAGGGTGACCACAGACAACAGGAAATAAAATCGTATTTTATAGGTCAGGTATTTTGGGAATATGCTTGCGGCGCGCAACGTGCGTAATGACGAGTATGAAGCTTTATGAAGGAAAAGAGAGCATGTCAAGAGTAGTTTGCCCCGAGGGGGGGCTGTGGAAAGGTATTACGCATTTCTCACACCAACACCGGCACATCTGTGCGCGTCTATGTCACCACCGTACGGGTCTCCAAGTCCATGGATAAAAAGGAACAGAGGGCAGCAGAATGGTTGTTGTGGGAGCGAGTAACGGAACCTTCGGTAGTGGCAACATGAGGTCGTCGTTCATGATAGAGGATAGAGTCGGTGGTGAAGATCCCGGGGGCTCCACCAACATGATGATCTCTGAGGCTCTTGCGCCCCGGCTGCTGATGATTGCGCAGGGCGCCGCAGAGGCTGCAGCAGCAGCGGCAGCAGCGACTTCTCCGTCCACCTCCAGTCAGCCGCTGGTCATGGAGACGAACGGGACCCGGTGCGGCGAACAGATCCTGAGCTACGGCCGAGTGGAGAAAGTCCTGATCGGCGGGGTCCTCACCATGCTCACGCTGTCCACCATCTGTGGGAACTTACTAGTGGTCATCTCCGTGTGCTTCGTCAAGAAGCTGCGCCAGCCGTCCAACTATCTGATCGTTTCTCTGGCCATGGCGGACCTGTCCGTGGCTCTGGCCGTGATGCCGTTCGTCAGTATCACGGACCTGATTGGTGGTCAGTGGATATTCGGACAGTTCTTCTGTAACGTTTTTATCGCCATGGATGTGATGTGCTGCACCGCGTCCATCATGAGTCTGTGCGTAATCAGCATTGACAGGTGAGCCAAACTTCTTTTATGGCTTTTACAGATTTCTTGCATTTTAAATGCAGTAAAACAATATGTCAAACAATCATACTATGTAAAGCTACTTGATCATTATTCAGACAAGCCAGAAAAGACACCATGGCAGATGTAAACTGTATGAAATATTAGTACCCTTATTTTCACATCATTGATTTATTAAACTTTTACGCATAGCAGTTTTGGCGCCAGATTCTTCCCATGTAGATTTTGTCAGAAATATACATATTTTGGCAATATCCTATTCTTAAATACCACTTTTTTCCTCATACGCCATATTCTTACAAAATTCCCATTACGCTGTCTGATATTTTTTTCGCTCAGTTCTCCGCGACACTGATACATGGGATTTGTGTAATGGAGGTCAGAGCGCCGAGGCTCACTGTGGCTCAGGGTCTCGTTCAAGGGTATTTAGACAAAATTGGTGGCTGATGTGGGGATCAAACCTATGACCTTTCGGCTCGGTTCTTTGTTCACTGTGCACCAGATTCCTGTCTAACTAAACACCCCGTTTGAATCGAATAAAAGGGTCAGAGTGGGAGCTGAAAGCATTCAGAAGGAACACGCTGTGACTGACTCTAATTAGCCCAAATTTAATATTAAAATTACTGTAATAATTGATTTCTACCTTTTGTTGGCATGTAGTTTAATCAGTTTATTAACATTATGAAATTATTTCTTGAACACACACACATGCCTGCATATCTGCTGTAGTCTTTTGGGTTAAATCCAGTATGTAAATATTGTTTTAAACAGTATTTTCCCAGTGAGGTTATTTCAGTGTGAACGTAAATGGGTTAATACTGTAAGTGTGTTCTGTGGTCAAAGTGCCCACATATACTGTAGACCTAAAAGCTTTATTTAACACTGAAAGGTGTGCTGATCACATATGGTTTCTCAGCAGCTTGGAGCTTCTCTTTCATAAAATTACCCAGTTTCCCACCTGGGGGCTGCATATGGCAACCACAGATTGTTGTTAAGCACCTTGCTCAAGGGCACCTTGTTGAGGATTTGGGGGGGGGGGCATCACTTACTCAGGGTAGGATAAGGCAGGAAAATACCTTTGTGTGGTACTAGAAATGAAGAGAAAGAGATGAAAAATAATTTTAGAATTTTGTCTGCCTGTTTATGAAATCTTTCTACATATTTCTCTCTGTAGGTATTTGGGTATCACAAAACCTCTGACGTATCCTGTCCGGCAAAATGGCTGCTGCATGGCCAAGATGATCCTGTCAGTGTGGCTCCTCTCAGCCTCCATCACCCTCCCCCCTCTGTTCGGCTGGGCGCAGAACGTCAACGACGGCAGAGTCTGCCTCATCAGTCAGGACTTCGGCTACACGGTCTACTCTACAGCTGTGGCATTCTACATCCCCATGTCAGTGATGTTGATCATGTACTACAGGATCTACCGGGCGGCAAAACTCAGCGCTGCCAAGCACACCATCACCGGCTTCCCCAGGGAAGGGGAGTACTGTGCAGGGGTGGCTCCTCGAGGGGTAAGAGGAGGGCATGAGGCTCACCAGCCGCCAGTATCAGGGGAAACAGGAAGTGTTGAAGGAACAAACGCTGAGCAGGAGGAGGATGCTGAGGAAGAGGAGGAGAGCTTGGACTGTGTGGCAGCTGCGTTGAAGCTCCAGCGTGAGGTGGAGGAAGAGTGCAGCACGCGTGTCTCTCGCCTCCTCAAGACCGGTGAACACCACCAACGCCGGAAGAGGAAAAACCAGTCCATCTTCAAACGGGAGCAGAAGGCTGCGGCCACTCTGGGCATCGTGGTTGGCGCCTTCACCTTCTGCTGGCTGCCGTTCTTCTTGGTGTCCACTGCCAGGCCGTTTGTCTGCGGTGTGGAGTGCAGCTGCGTGCCGCTCTGGCTGGAGAGAACTCTGTTGTGGCTCGGGTACGCCAACTCCCTCATTAATCCCTTCATTTATGCATTTTTCAACCGTGATCTGAGGACCACCTACAGCAACCTCCTGCGGTGCCGCTACAGGAACATCAATCGGAAGCTGTCGGCGGCTGGCATGCACGAGGCTTTGAAACTGGTGGAGAAGCCAGACACTGATGTGTAAAGCTGTAGGTCAGCAGCAGTGCTGCAGAGACCAACAGAGACAACTGACAGGGAAAACACCCAGTGGGGCTTAGGCTGTGGCACAAGGCCACCACGCTGCCAGAATGGTTATTCCCCCAAATTTGTGCGATGATTGCTGAGGCGAGATGAGGCAGGAGGCTGTGATTAAATGGATGCACATGAAGGCGCACAGAAGAAGCCTAAATCTTTTTTTTCTGGGGACTGAGAAATAATTGAGGCAAAGTTTAACTCTCTGAATTCATACTGTCTGAACAGTTGCTGCTGCTGCAGTGTACTCACAACTGCTGAATGATCATTGCCGCCATGGTGAAGTCCTGCAATTGTAATGATGGTTGCTACCTTGGTGCATTCAAAACTGGTTGCTAACCTGCTGAACAGTCTTTTGCACATTATGTTGTTACAAAAGTTGGATCTACACTCTGGCTTTGTACTCAGCTACCACAAAATTTTCTAACTCAGTAGCCAGTTCTTGTATTTTCAGATTGAGCCAAGGAAAACATGCCCTCACAAACAGAAACTTGAGGAGTTGGCCCATGAGGCTAGAACACCAAATGTATTCACCTTGGTCCCTGGTTATCACGGCGACAGTGTTTGTCACTGCTTCTAAATGTTGAGTTTGCTTCAGCGGACAATCATGACAACAAGTGGACAAGTTCTGATTAAAACTCAACTGACATGTAAAATTTGTACACAAGTCAATAGCCACGCTGTTTCTGGGACAAACCTTATTTCAGAGGTCAAAATGGCTCCTTCTGATGATCAATTGTACCTGATACAAGTTTATATCTTGATGGTGTTTTTTTTTGTCAATATCACTATGTGTTGAATGTGCCAAAACTTGCTCCTTTTTCCTCTACTCAAAAACAACCTATTGATCAATCTGTTTATGTAATCAGGCTGCTCACTTATGAAAAAGCAAGCAGTTTTAGGAAATGATGTTGTGAGGAACTAGTAGGTGACAGGATGGAAGCCAACACGTTAGAGATAAAGATGTACAGAGAAAGAAGATCACTTCACAGACCTTTTTTGAACGTGCCTGTTCATTTTCCTCAGTTATTGTTAAAGGTTTGGCTGCAGCACTTCTCTTTTCAAACTATGCACCTCGTGTTTTAGATTTGACACAGTGTGTGACAGTCCCCTTGATCACGGCTATGTTTTAGCCTTGTTGTGTATTATGTCGCACAATAGCTTGTGAAACAGGCACTATCCTGGCAAGCTTTTAGAATGGCCTACGTTTCTCCTGTACATTTTTATTCTCACTATCCCAATCCAGGAATATTTCTTTAAGTTATTATCTATTTCACAATTTTTGCGATTAATTGTTCGGTCTAAAAAATGTCAGAATATATTAAATAAATGCCCATCACAATTTATCTGACCCTAAGGATGATGTCTTCAAATGATTTATGTTGTGTGACCAACAGCCCAAAGCCCCAAAGACAATCAACTTACAGTGACAGAAAACAGACAGAAGCAACGAATCCTATATTTGAGACACTGGTACCTGCTCAATGTCGGCATTTTCTTGTCTGATAAATGACTTTAAAGCTGCTGAAAATGTGGTTTCAAATATTACGTATTTCTCTATGATGTTAAATAATCATGAGGAGAGAAAAAACATTCTTAGTTATTATTAATTCAATGTTAAACACAAACAAATTAAGCTAATAATAAAAAATACCCCATAACAAATGTCGCTAAACTCTGATTGGTGCACGGCAACATCATCTTTTTCCATGTGAGCCACGCCCACTTCACACCAGTGAGAAAAAGCAAGGGCAAAACGTGAATGCAGAAAATGTTCCAGTGAAATAACCGTACTGTTCACACTTCAGAAAATCTTGTTTTCATGTACAGACCCATCACACTTAGCTGATTAAGAAAATCGGTTATTAAAATTGTAGTCAATCAGTCCTCTTTTGATTGACTAATTAATTAACCAGCTAGTCATTTCAGCACTATAGCTACCAACATTAATTATAGATCTTCCAAGTATCATATCTTTCAACTGTTCACCCTCTGCTATTATTAAATTCTATGTGATGACAGACACTAATTACAGAGAAGCAGTATCTAATGCAGCCGTCTCGTGGGCTGTTAATGTAGGGCGAGGCTCGGATTGGAAATCTGATTTGGACGCGAGCGGAAAGAGAGCAGATGATAGCGGGTATTTCATTGGTGTTTTCAAGCACCTCCCACAGAGATTAGGAGACTCTCAGCTCAGAGTTTCATTATTGTAAAGCACAGGTTCAGCTCAGGGGAAGTGGACAGGAGCATATACTGTGTATGCACGGTAAAATTTCAATTAATTTAATGTTAATGCCACATCCTGTGCATTATAACAGGAATAAGCTCTTACTGTATGCTGAGTAAGTACCCTGAACATGACAGCTGGGACATGCTTAGTCCTATTTCTGGCAGCATTTTTATTTATTTTTTAATATTGTGTGTTTCATGCGTACAGAGATTAGAGGTGTTAATTTCTTATAAAATACAGTATTGTTTTGTTTTTGTGTTCTCAATGCTTCAAGGATATGAGAATGGACTTCTTACTACCCTACCAGTATTAGTACAGTCTGTGCTGCTGAAAATGTGTCCTCATTAACTAAGTGAGAAGGAGCAACAGAGGGCAGGTAGTTAGTTTTAGAAAAATCTCTTTTTACTGAGGAGCACTGTAATTGCCGCCTTTATTCTCTTTCTAATCATTAATTAAAGCTGCTCTGTGCAAGATTTTTAATACAAAAAGACACCCAGCCTCTGAGCTTTAATCACCAAGTGCGACTGCAAAAGAGATGTTGTAGTTGGCCAAAAAAAAAAAAAAATTCTTATCCACATTGCGAGTTACAAACTGAAGAACAAAATCCAAACTGTCTACTAAACAACACAAAGTTCATCCAGAGAAAACTCAGACTCACAAA
Source organism: Macquaria ambigua (assembly GCA_008360985.2). Lineage (NCBI taxonomy): Eukaryota > Metazoa > Chordata > Actinopteri > Centrarchiformes > Percichthyidae > Macquaria > Macquaria ambigua. Next base: position 305,297 of record VMKM01000401.1, on the reverse strand, counting down.
CTTTTGCTCTTACTTTTTTATCTCACTTTGTATCAGGTAGAATATGTGGGTACAAAAGTTCTTTAAAATGCTGTCCTGGCCATCTGGAGTCATTACCATGTGACGTGGGTAAATAAATCTTTTGCTGTCATAGTTCATGGTTCTGCACATGCATGCCTTCGGCCTTGTAAGTAAAGGAATTAGTTCACTTTTGGGGCTGTGAGCTGAAAATGTTGAGAACCACTGAACTGTACTCGTTCTGGGCTCGGTGCCGTCGTGGCACGGCTCCATTTCCTGTCAGAATATATGGAGAGCGTTTGCCAGTGGATATGAGCAGGGGCACGTTTCCAAAAGAGCATCCAAAACAGAGTGCATCCAAAACCTCTGAAGAGCACAGTGTTATACATCCACATCTACCATGGAAACTAATGATGATAATGAAGTGAAGTTGTTGTTAACTTGACAATATGTGCACTGGGAAATATGCTCACTGGTGATCTTTTGTGTTTTTGAGGGTGTCAACTCATGTGGATGGAGCTGAAAATTGACAAACCAGGAGGGTAATGATCGCTCAGCCACGATGATCACAAAAGAAAAACGAGAACAAAACCTAGATCATCTCACACGTTTTTTGCCACACAGACAGCTTTCAGGTGATTATTATTAGCCAGGCAATTATTTTTTCACAGCCAATTCAGTGGAACTGAATGATGGTGCCAGACCTAGCTGCTTTGACTGCCCTGACCTTTATGGTGTAACTGGAAAGCCTGTATCACAAAAATGATTGGAGCCAGTCTTTCCTAATTTACAGATGAATTTATGACAATTTAACTTTTCCAGTGTGGTGGAGAATCCACTCTGACCACGCAATATATTGATTTTATAATGAATTCATGTTTGTGCTTTCTTAAGTGACAAAACATACAACACTCAAGATATAAGGGTCCCACGATAAATCTGCGAGGTCGCAATGTGATTAAGATAGGACAGTAGAAAAAAACAAACATTTCTGCTACACAAATTTAGTTTTATGTTTTAGAATTTGTTATATTTTTTGCTTTTTTTCTTGTGTATAATATTTTTTACCTCTAAAAATAATATAAAAAATCTTTGGTTGAACTGGTCACAACTAGTATATGTATGCAACCTGTGACGAGGGGTCACAAGTAGGGGTCACAGGTCAATAAGGTTGGGTACCACTGAGACATGGAGATCTGTGAAGATGGCAGCTAATACGACACACCAACCAAAGATCAAACGATATAATGGCACAGACCTGATGGCAAATTACTGTTAACACAAAACATAAATAAAAATTATATTTTAAAAGGGTAATAGATAATATAAGACCTAAGTTGACAAAAATTAGATACTTCTTTTTTTATCCCAGATCTTATCCTGGATCCAATATTTAGGATATAGGTTGATGAACAAGAGGTAACTAACTGCCCTCTGCAGCTATTGGCTACTCTAGAAGTGTGCCAGAAATGTTAGAAATTTAGATTTTTGTTCGAGCGGACACTCAGCTTGTTGGATGTCCTAATGATACACTGTTTTTGACCAGAGAGGCCACAATAAACCGCGTTGCTTCAGAGCATTTAATCACCTTTTTATAAAGCAGTTGTACCAAAGGGGATGTTCTCTTTACTGGGATTAAACATACAACATTGATCCTGCAGGAGCTTGTTCTGTCAGCAGCATCTGTACACACAACAAAGAGCAGTCCTCTGGCGCAATATTGCTTTTGTTCACCAACATGTGTACTGTGTAAAAAAAAAAAAGCTTTACATATTATGATAAAAAAGGGGAGAAAGAAATCGATCCCTGGTGACCACAACAATTGGACTTAATGACCTTTATGGGATTTATCTGCACAGATGCAATGACATCGTCTGAACCTCTCAGCTCATTTTCGATTTCCAAGGGGCGTTATCAACAGACGCAGACCAAAATGTCTCTGGACGCAATTGGATAGACCTACAACCAATCAGAGCAATGAAACGTGTGACGTAGCGGTGAGCGAATCCTGTCTTAAGTACAGCAAACACATCTTTCTTATCAACAGAAGCTTTAAGTGCAGCTGTTTGTTCTTCTTTTAGAGAAAATATACCGTCCAGTTTGTTTAATAATGACGCGATAGCGGATTCAGAACGTTCCACATCAGCGGCAGCCATCTTGGTTGTTTACGAAAATGCCTCAATGGTGCTCCTCTGTACAGTCATTGCATCAAACCCGCCCCATGTTAGATAAATGGTTGATAGGCCTGGTCGGCTGCCAGAGCAAATAAAACACGAGCTCACAGATTCGTCTGGTTCCCAGGCTAGCAATGCGTCTTTGAACAATCAAATTGCCAGATTATTTGTATAATTACCAACAAACAATCCTGCAGACAAGACTGTAAAATATGTTGTTGCTACTGTCATGGTGAAACCTTGTTGTTCCGGTTATAGAAATGTTCACATCTTTACTTGAACTGCAGGTTTTAAATAACCTTTTTAAAGAAAGTCTTATGATCATATGGCCCATGAAATATATTCAGTAATAAATCTAAATTAAAGGTTTTTGAAGTAACAGATTTCATGGCAACAGATCTTATGTTTTAAGGTCAAGGTGTTCTACCATCAACACTGTGGTGAACGGACAACAGCCAACAATTAATGGACCACGCAATAACGGAAGTATTCTACTGTCTAATGAAAAGGCTTTAGACCTGTTTCTAATGTAAATGTATTTTACAGTCTGTACAGTTTTATCGGGGCAGTGGGTGATGAGCAAATGTGTGAAGTGAATCATTACAAGGAAACAGGTTTGATTTCGTTCAGTGTGAACACCTTCTTTCCTGTGTGGACTTCCTGTTCTGCTCAGCACCTAAAAAGAGCACATATATACACGAAATGAATAAATAACAGCTGTCACCGCACAGACACAAGGTCCTTACATTTGTACAGAAGTAAATCACAAGCTTAGTTGTTATTCTGTGCCTGAGCTGCAAACCCATATTTTGTATTAAAAATGATTCTAAACATGAACTGAATTCTTGTTCTTATCTTGACCTCAAATGCAAAACCAACACCTTAAACAGACAAAACATTGGCTTCGTGGCTTTGCCAGAAAATGGGAACTTTTATGAAAAACATTACTGCTTTCATCAGAATGAAATAACTACTGCTTTGTGTAAAAATAACACTTGAAACTGAACAAAGCACTTGTTTTTCTATTTCATCCACCTGTATCACCGCACTGTGTTTGATTACTGAGAATAAAACTGTTCAAGGCTGCTGTTAGCCTTTCTAAAAATACAAGCAAAGTGTCAAAAACCTTGCATCTCCACTATATTACAGCATTTATCTGTGATACTTTAAAGGGGCAGATGGTATTGATTCAGTGTCAGGACAGTTAGGATGATGCAGCTGTCACTGTAACTGATAGGAGTAAGTGGTGTGTTTAACAGCGCTGACTGCTTTCTTTCATGTAGAGGATGTGTGGTTAGCCTGGAAGAACCATGACAAACATTTAAAGATACACATGAGCCAGCAACAAAACTGAGACCATGTGGGAAATGGCTGGAAAGCTGGTAGTTTAGATGGAGGGATATTGGGCTTTTGCTTGACAAAGAGACGCAGATGGTTTGCTGTTTGAATTTTGCAGATTGGAATTCTAGTTGTACAAACATTTATGTGAAGCGGAGCCACACTCGAGGCAGAAATAATTAACAACCACGGGAAATCCTAACAAATAATTAAATAGCTGAGTAAAACCTCAATGAGTGGAGCCAAAGAAACAGTTTTAAACATTACTGATGTGTGAAGCAGTCAGTAGCTGCAGTTACATGGACAATATTTGTTCAACCCAAGTGAAATCATTCTGATTAGAGATTCCAACTTAACGGTTTACATGGACGCAAATGAAGTGATCCGATGTGTGTTTACATGCCCAAATGCATTTAATCAGAATTTTTTTCACGTGCAAAGTAGCTCCGCCTGCTGTGAAGCGTCTAATCTGCCGGAAATATAACAGAAATATAACAGAAGAAGAAGAAGGGGGTTCTTTTTCGGTTTTTCAAACCCTTGTTTAAAAAACTCGTTGTTTCGAGCCTTTCGCCCATCGAGGTGTTCAACAATCTTTAAATCTTTTAAGTTGTATCAGCCACAGAGCAGTTTAGTTTCTGTCCCTCCTGGAAACTCGTTCACGTCACCTAATGTTCCCCCACGTGGGACAAACACGTGCAGAAAGAATAGATTTATTCCAAACGATTGGATTAAGCGTTTACATGGTTATTAGGTGCTAATATTTTCCTGTTGAACGAGTTATCAAAGGTTTCCACCGATTCCTTCTGATCGGGTCAGTCTGACGAATTTTTATTCTGATTGGGCAATTATTCCGATTATTAGTGGAATATTAGGGTCCATGTAAACACAGCTAGTGAGGCTAAATGGCTAATATAGTTAACCATCTACAACTAAAGCAACACACTGAATTAGCCTGGAAGTCGTTTTAAACAGTCACATCTTGTCAGTGTGTCATTAACTTCTTTTCAATAAAGTATTCATCATGTTGGGATGTTACTTTCTAACTAGCTTGCTAAATGGCTGCTTTGATTGTACAACATCAGCTAACTGTTACCCGTGCCAGTTAGCACTACTTCTGTTAGTGCCATTTCTACTAAAATACGCTGCCATTTTGTATAAACAGGAAATGATAACATGCATGTCCTGTCAGACATCAGTTAAACTGCAACCTTAAGCTGCGGCTAAAGTTAATTTAAAGTTAAGTTCAAACATTTTCGAAATTCTTACCTTATTTTTGTTTTGCGAGATGTTCATGGAGCCATTAAACCCCCAACTTCCACAACTGTTTGATGCAAAAAACAACATATAAATAGAAATATAGTTGAAATCTAGTATTTTTTTTCCACTTTTTAAAGCTGTTCACATTTGTTGTCAGTTGTGTTCTCACAAGTGTAACCACTTTAAAGCTCAGCACATCGTGTACTAAACTGCTGCTGGCTGAGGTGCACTCATGAGAATGAAACTCAGACCTGACTGAAACGTAGGAGTGTTTTTATATTTATTGACTGATTTATGCCGCGTTGACTCACAGTTATCAGTGGTAAACTTTACCCAGATTCCTGTTATGAAACAGTGTGAGTGCTGCATGTTTCCCTGTGAGTACAACAAACTATTCTGGGACATATGAGGAAATGTATTCAATGTTACTGAAAGAGCAGGCAGGCGTTGTTATTTTCTCCCCTCTCTGTGAGGGTTATGATCAATACATTCTTTGCAAATACATCAATATTATTCATTTGCATTTCTCTGCCAATATTGACTTACAGCCTGACAGGAAAATCACTCTCCAGCCACCTAAATGTCTCATTTAGTCATGTTTTAACACACATGAAGGTGTTATGGATAAGGTGTAGACGAATTAACATTTAAAGGAGAAAAGTTATATAACTGCAGTTTTGGTGTTATATATATATATTTTTACTTGGTCTGTTAAATGCCAAATCGTTTCTTTCTTAACTTTAAACTACAGGTATATTTACACATATATTGGAAATCTTGACGAAAAATTGATCATAATTTAAATAATTAGCTTGTTTTAATCCTAAATTTACTACTGATGTAAAGAAACCTTTAAAAACACCAGAAATCGCCATGTCATTCAGCATCTATATACTATGAGCTGTCATTAAGACTGTCAGTCAATTTTAAGAGTGATGTGCTATGTTTTAAAATATGGCGGCAATGTGTCCTTTTTGTTTACATTTGAATAAGAGATTGAGCCTAAATATTGTAGTAATAGTAGGTACATAATCATTTTATATCATGAAAATACAAAAAAAATACATGACCAACAGTGAGGAATTCTGCTTTTTATTTAATTTGCTAAATAATGTGTTTGGGGTTTTTGTCAAGCAAAGTTAATATAAGATAGTAAGAGAGACTTTACTGTCATCCGTCTGTATACAGTGCAGTACGGTAGCTACATAGAGGAATGAAAATGTGATCCTCCTGCTCTCCGGTGCATGCTAACATTCAGATTACACATAAGGTGCAACAACAAGATACAAAACATGCGGTGCAATACACAGGACAAAACTATTACTGTTAAAAAATATAAAAGTGTAAATATAAATGACAGTATATAAATATAAATGAGAGTATAGAATAAATGTAAAGCCATAAACGTTAGACTAATGAAACTCAACTGAAAAACACTGTAAGACAAAATTAAGACAGAAAAACAAAAATAAGTTGTCATTCTATATCTTTTAAATATAAGATTATTTCCAAGTCTCTCCCAGAAAAAAAAAAAACAGACCTAAGACTCACTCCAGTAAATCTGATTCCTCAGTGATCTCTAAAAATACGGATGAGTAACCTCTTTAATGTATAAATGCGCAAAAAAACCCCCAACAAAATCAAATCTGTGTTATTATTAAACCGAATGAGATTAATGACATTCACAATGTGTGAGTGTAATTCTGGAGAAAAGGCGCCAAAGTATATTGAAAAGACGAGGAGAGAAAGAAAGAGACAGACGGGAAGACTGAATGGTTCACTGCTCTGTATTCAAGTCATTACATTTTACATTTTTGTAATTAGCTGCCATTCTGATGTTGAGCAGGGCACACAATGTCATATCATGTCCAAAAACTGGGACATTTTTCACCCAATCTTTAAAACTTGATCTGCCAAAACATGTTCTGCAGTGATGCTGTTGAAGATATATGAAAACCTTCACCAGGAATAAAGTTACATTTCATTTTCTTTCTGTCATACCAACTGATAATAAACTGCTTAAAATATTAAATGTCACTCAACACATTAGTATATTGCTACTGCAATAATATAAATAAAGAACGTAATCACTACATTATGATGAACATGTGATGATATTACATGACATGATATTTCATTACATTTTTGACCCATTTTATGATAGAAATCTGGCTCAAACCATCAAAGTTTTCATTGGGACTATTGCTTCAGGAGGCTGGTTCCTATTAAAACGTTCCATAGTGAGGCGTGTGGATTATTCAGAATAACCAGGACATTGTTATGGAAAGACATGATGTTGAGCTTTTTGAAAGCATCACAAAGAGCAGCACAAAGAACATTTCATTCACCGTCATTATATTTTGTTTTGGCAGCAAAGGTTTTTGAGGCAGATTCTTAAAACCAGGGCAAATAAAAACCAAAAGAATCCCCTTTTTTGTGTCATCATCTACATGCTGAATAAAAGCAGCCATTTTGAATCTTGCATTTTGAAAATGTGATTATTTGTTGAAGGCTGTTTTCTGTTTCAACATGACAATGCCCCCGTGCATAAAGCCAGGTCCATAAAGAAATGGTTTTCTCAGTTTGGTGCGGGAGACTGGCCTGCACAGAGTCCTGACCTCAACCCCATCCAACACCTTTGGGATGAACTGAAACTGGACTGTGAGCCAGACCTGATCACCCAACATCAGTGTTGGACCTCACTGATGCTCTTGAGTCTGAATGAGAGGAAATCCCTGCAGCAGGTTCAACATCTGTTGGAAAGCCTGAAACCAGATGAGTGGAGGCTGCTGAAGGAGCATACAGTATTAATAGTTTTGGAATGACATGCTTAACAATCACATACAGGAGTGATGTTCTGGTGTCCACATACTTTTGGCCACAGTGTATCTTTGTTTAGCGTCTCTCCTTTTTGCTCCTTTTCCTGTATGTTCATGAAGTAGCATATTACAACTGTTGCTGCATTCACATGCTCCTCGGATGGCCCCATTTCCCGAGTTGAGGAAGTCGTTCTTCCATCTTCGGTGCGTTCATGAGCTTTTAAGTCATAATGTGGATCCCCTTCTCTTTGGTTGGCCTAGAGTCCCAGACCTGTTGCTGCACAAGTACATTCCCTAAAACCACTAAAATATTGCTTTACCTGACTTGTTATCTGGGTTAATGCTAATAAATAACTTTTCTAACTAATCTAGATCACTCTAAGTGGACAGCAACTAATGGTTACAACTAATATCATATTACAAATTACATGTGAGCAAAACATTGATGTGCAATACGTGAATTAATAAAACGTTTCTTACAATCAACCAAACATTTACTTTCGTCCGGCATGTTTCTGCGTATATGACGTCAAATTTTGGCAAGTTGGGCAAGTCGTGTACCAAAATTCAACATTCAGAGTTGTTCCGACTTGAACGAAGGGCGTTCATGTGAATTTTCCCAGTCTGGAGCTAATTTTTCCAATTATTCCAACACCACATGAATGCAGGATTGATATGCAATAGCGTGGCCTAGTTTGAACACACCTTAAGACACAAACATACATACACACACATGCACACACAGGGAGCTGCAGGACCACAACAACAAAGAAAAGAAGGGTCTTCTTTGACTCATGCACCAGCCCCAGTGCAGCTGCAGGGTTATTGTGACGAATATTTTACCTACTGCAGAGTTCAAACCAGCATCCCTCTGCAAACTGGGCAGTCTCTCACACCACCTGGAGTCTTGCTCAAGGACGTCTGGACTGTCAGGACACAGTCGCCCACCAGAACAGTGGAAAATGTAATCGATGGAAATAACATACAGCATGATAACAGCCAGCAGTTGCACTAAGTGTTCAGTTCAGCTTTGTGTGTAACTGTGACAGAAAGTTCCATTGATTTTGTGTCTTTATTGATCAAAGTGCACTTGTGATTGATGTCCACCGTAATGCAGTTTGCTGTTTGACTCATTTACTTTGCCGCACAGGGCAGCGTTTACATGAGCGGCCGCTATTGATTCAGCCATCCCCCATTCAAGCTCAGAAATATCATAAAGAGTAAATTCTGCTTTCTTCAAAACACAGTGGACAGCAGGGGAGAAGCTGAAACTCCAGGAGAACTTCACACCCACTCTACTGTACTTTTACACAAAAGAAGAAGAAGTGGATTCTATGTTTTTAAACACTTTCTTTCCCTGACAAAGTTTGGCTTTGTGAGCTGCAATGTGAGAAGTTTGTTTTCCACGACTCAAAAAGTGAGTGGTGTCGAATGCCTGGCGAGATAGAGAGAGGAGGAGTGAGAAAGAGCGAAGGAGGGAGAGACAGAGAGAAAGAGATTGAGATGGGAAGAGAAGGAGATGAAGAAGCGAAAGAGGATGAAAAAAGAGTGGGAGGTAGAGAAAGTAGGACCGAGGAGGAGAGGGAGACGTGCAGAGTGAAAGAGGTGAGACAGGAGAGAAAGCGATAAATTGTGAAAGAAAGGGAGAGAAAATGGTGATGGGAGGGGAGGAGAAATGGGGGAGAGAAGGGCTGCAAATGAATGAACGACAGAATGATGAAGAGGGAAATGCGGCGGTTGGTGGATGGGTTGTCAAAGTCACTCAGCTGTGAATCATTGGCTTTTAGTGTTATTACTATGACGTGAGCCAACTAGCCATGTTAATATGATGAGTCAAAGACATGTTGATTATGATGAGTCAGTGTGTGAGGAGGCGGCAGAGAAATAGCGGTGACTTCAGCTGGACGGCCATCACACTGATTATGTCCTTAAGCCTGTGGCAGCGAGGAGGAAGGGCTGATTAATCTTTCATTTATCAACGGCGGAGGCAAAGATCGACCCCCGTCTGCTCCCTGTCAGCTACACCCTGCCAATCAATCACACAGACCCACATGTTCACACCCAACAAAGCTGCGCTGGAGGCAGAAATTATTTCATTTCTGCCTCCAGCTTAAACACAACGTTAGCTAACACTACCTAACACAACATGGTGTTCAAGCTAACACTAGCTAACACAACGTTAGCTAACGGGCACCTTCTTCAACAGACAATATGGTTGAGTCCCTCCAGGTCTCAACACCCTTTAAAACATTTGAACGTTTAAAACCAACAAATCCTGCAACCTAAATAAGCAAACATCATTTGCTTTCCAAAACAGCTATATGAGCATTTTCCAATTTGGCACCACTTATGGCAGAATCATATCGTTTGTCAGGGCCTTCGAATACGCAAATGGCGGTTACAAAAGTGATTTATATGAGCGTTTTCTGATCTATCTCCTCTCTGGTTAAGGTCTTAGTCAATTGTGCTGCATTCACGTGGAGTCAGGCAGAACACCTTCTGGACGGCATGGGAAAACACTCCAACAGAATGGCAGGATGGAAAAACCAAACACGCATGACCATATGTTGCTATGGTCATGTCACAAAGATGTTTACAAAGAATGGAATAAAATATATTAAATCAAATAATTTCATCTATAATAATTTCTGTTATCTTGTGTAATTGTTCTAGTAATGCATGTAGCTATAAAATGCAGCTTTCTCTTAATATTCTAATTCGAACTTAAAATGAGCGTTAAATTCCCTCCAAAACGTGAGCTCATTCGTTCATTTCCAACGTGGACGGTGAAAGGAGAGCTGCGCTTTGTGAATCCCTTGTTTATGTTTGTCTGAAAAAGAGACGTTTTTAGCTTCTCCAGATCGCCCGTGTTTTCTCCTTGTGTGACGGAGCTGCGTAACATCCGGTTTTAACTTCCATCGCAGAGGATGGCAAAAAGTTCAAACTTTTTATTTAAACTTTTGACAGCAATGCCATCTACCGTTGCCAGTATTCTCTGCCAGCCTCACCTAATTTTACCGTCTTGCTCTCGTCCACTAAAATGATATCCGGTTTGCCCGTCTGCCTGATTCCATGTGAATGCAGCAGTAATCTAGTCATGATATCTGGTGTCAAAGTCAGATGATCTGTACACCAAACCATCCACCCTGACCTCCTCCCTAAGAAGTTTTGCAACATTACAACAACGTCACACTTCAACCTTTAGAGAGACAACAGTAATTATTTGGATGGCCACTGGAGGTCACTTGCTTTTTTTCTGGTAAGTAAAATCATTGGAAGCTGCTTACTGCTGCTGAAAGATTTAAATCTATGGATGCAATGATGATCTGGTTTTCTGTCACCACTCTCCATTTAAATATGACTGAAGGCGTTAAGTTTTTACCGTGACAAACATCCAGGGTTGGTCAAAATTGTAATGTTCTTTGGACAAATGGTTTTGGCACATTGGAAGTGTTATGCACTACTTTTTAGATATTTTTGCTTCAGCTGGTGGAGAATTGGTGCAAATTTTGGTGGGTTTTTGCCGAGGTACATCAGCAACAGATAGTCCAAGAGAGTTACCTTCAGAGTCACATGAGAACAGGACAAATTATTATCATAAAATTTGTTTTCTGCAAAATTTCATCTTATTCATCCCATCTGAGAGAGAGAGAAGAAGTCGGCTCATCTCAAGTGGGGTGACTGCTGGACCAACTGTTCCCCGCTTCCAGTGTTGGTGCTAAGCCATCCTAAAAACACTTCAGACCTATACTGGACTTGCTGAGATGAAACTGATATAGATTCCCTAATTAAATATGGAAATCAAGCATATTTTCTATAATGTTGGAGTGTTCCTGTAGACACTGGCTGAATTTAAATTAATAATGGATCAAATTACTCTCAGCAGGAGCGGGCATGCTGTTTTGAACAAACAAGCTCTGATTAACTCACTGCACACTACACGTACGTGTCAGGCACCTGATAGCAAAATAAAAATAGAAAATCAATTAATGCAGTTTAAAAGGGGTGACGTTAGGAGCCCATCTGAAGACACAATGAATCCATTCGAAGCCACTTTGATATATTTAATATCCGCTTTCACCTCCTCAAAACCTCCATCCAGCCAAAATGTTTGACACATAGCCATTACAGTTGTCCCCCCATGAAAGCTTTTATGATGTCTTTTGCTGTATATCTCAAAAGCCATTCACTCAATCATTACATTTCTCTCTCTGTCACACACACGTAGAGTACTAAAGTGCAAGTAGGGAAACATGCCCTATTGGATAAAAGATTGTGAATAATGAAAGATTATGATTGTCATACTCATCCACTTTACATACAGTATGGAGTACAATATGCCCACTCTCCATTAAATCCCCAGTACATGCAGAGGCATAACGCATGACATTAACTTTTGATGCATTGAAAGGTCCTTTTTAAATTGCCATCCAAGCTTTTAAAGTGCCTAAATATATGTCTTTGCTTTCTAGGATCAGCCAGCCTTCCTCATTTAGGCATGACACACACTTTACACACACTATAACAACCCCCACCCCCACCCCACCCCACCCCATTTTATTCAGATGTATTCTTCCCATAAAACATTTTTATATTGAATAGATGTGTCGTATTAAAGTCTGTACCAACGCTGAAAGCCTGTGTGAATATACATCCCCAAAATAAACCATGTTAGGAGTCATCCGAGGCTGCCACTCGTGTTGTTTGCATTTGTGACCTAAATACGCTCGCCTCTCATCATCTTTCCTCGTGTGTTTTTGCTCCATTCAAAAGCTTGATCCCATTCCTCCTCTGACACTTTCTTTGCTCATCATTCATCCAGATATCTTCAATGTATCTTCTTCTGTCACATTCAAATTTTATCTCTTGTTGTGCGTCTTTCCCTCATTTACTAATTTGATCTCTTGTTCTCCGTCACTTTCACAAACTCTCGCTTTCAGTCTCTCATTTTCTTTTTTTCCATTCACCATCATCTGTCTCTGTGCTGCTGTTTGGCTGCTTTTATTTCATTTTTTTCACAATTTTTCTTTCTTTTTCATTCCCGAGCCGCGTCGCCTCGCTATCTCCTTCCATGGCTTTCTTTCAGTCGCACAAACCTCTTTTTCATTCACAATATCTGATTTCTTGTCACCATTATTGTCCTGCTCCGTCTCTTGTCTCATTCTTTCGTTCACACGTTCTACCTCTTTTCCCTCTTGCTTCGATCTTTTCTTTCTCTGTCTCATTCACAAGCTTCAATGCTTGCTTACAGTCTCTTTTACTATTTATTATCCATCCGTTTCTCTATTTTAAGCTTTCACATGCTAGTTTGCCAATATTTTCAGCCGCTATCGCTATGTTTTTGGACTCCTTCCAAATATTCAGAAGCCACTGTCAAACTGGTGTTTTCATTTCTTTCCTTTTTGTGTAGATTCTTTTAGTCTGTGACTCATTTCTACATCCCGTTCACCTTTTCCACATCACACGCAGCAGTCATGGCAGTCGTCGGTGTTATGCTGAGCACAGAGGACTCTGTTAAAGGATATGATATGGTGGATTCAGTCGGGCTAATCCAATTAACTAATGGAATAAAAAAATAAAAACAGAGGGCCTCAGGAAAAAGTCGTCATTCTGATAAATTGTACTGTACAACAATGTAGGCGGGACCGGAAAGCTGTGGTGTCGTGAGTGCTCTCACTGTCACTCTCTGAAAGTAATTCAGAAGTCCAAAATATATTTTAAAAATAATCTTGTTTTGAAGGGTTTTTAAGCAGCGAGGGTGAATGGAAGCCAGAAGGAGTTTGACATGTTTACGATCCCTAAATAAATATGCCTTTGGTCAGGGTCGGGAGGAATATTCCACCCAAGAAACTGCTTAGGAAGCAGTAGGGAGCTTCAAAGTACTTTATAACCCAGCATTTCTCCCTCTTCATGCAATGATGTGAAGTTAAAAGAGCTCCTTTCTGTTGGTCAGTTTAGGCTGATGATGAATGAGGAGGCAATGAGTCAATACAGAGCTTTACTGGCTACATTTAAATATGTTTGGTCCAAAACACACAAAGACACACACATTTTGAAATGCTGATGAAGTGTTGCGGACACTAAAAAAGTAAAGATTGTGTCGTGTTTGCTGAAAGAAGACAGCTGACATGATGCAGCAGTAAGAGCAGCTAGAAATTCTCTACAGAAAAATAAACTTTGTGAAAGTCTACAGGTGCAGTTAAGTGTCTCCTTTCCAAGCTTAGACATCATAGGACTACTGGCCTTTACTGTCAAAGTCATGGATTACTCTGTAATGGCATCTGTGGGGGGGGGGGGGGACAATTAAACACACACTTTGAAAGGAAGAAATCTTGAAAAGAAGAAACTTTGTGGCTTTCGAATTAAATATTTGGACATATTTAATCATTTTGACTTTACAGGCAACAACAGGAATAATGTGACACCTGCATGCAGTTGGTGGTGGTGTTTGTCTTCATAGCTCCTTTACAGTTGCATCAAATCAGCTGCAGCAACCAGTTATGAAAAAGATTTCCAGAAACGTTGTGTTGCTGACTTTCCCATAGGATAAACCTGTTTTTGCTATAGATCCTAGCTCCTCTACAGCCTTGTCTATCTATGTCCATGCCGTTAAAAAAAGCGAATGTTAATTGTTGGTTACCTTGCTATATAACTAAAAAGAAGATCCCCATAAGTCTGATGGGTCAAGAGACAGTGGTTATGATCTTCCTCCAGATACAGCCACTAGTTATCACATGACTGAAGGACCAGATCAAGGTATAATGTCTGACCTCTGACCTGATGCGCCAGATGGTTTGTTACACAGAACCACCTGAGAAGTCATCCTTGGAAACTGTTTGGAAAAGGGCAGGCACTTTCAAAAAATACTTGGCAGGCCACAAGCGCGTAACTTGAAGCCTGGCTAGATGGATTTTCGCTTGATTTTGTGAATCCAGCTGCCTCGCAAGGTAATATAATGTCTGAGCTATGAACCAAAAGCTAGTAAGTGGACCTTTGTACATAGATTCTCTTTACATATGCAAAATGGTGAGTTTTTGGGGATGCTTAAATCTGCACAAGATGCCCTTCAGCGTTTTATAAATCAGCTGAGAATGTAAATCATCTTGGACTGACGACCTTCTGGCTGAGAACCTCAGCTCAATTCTACATTTCCGCATGGCCATAAATAATATTTGGAGCCCTGCTGCGCCTGTAATAGTTTCACCTTCCTTTTCTAAAATCCTCATTTACATATGAACAGACCCTCAAATACCTCCAAACAAATCATGTGTGATTACCTGCCTCAGCTTCTGCAAAGAGACTCATGAGGAGGAGGAGAAGGAGCTTTTAATGACCACTGTTTTCTTTTTGTGCAGCTCTCAGTTGCTCATTAGTGGCAATATTCAAAATATGGATCTCACTCACAGTAAGTTCCACTAAGAGCGAACACATCAGACCAAAATATCACAGGGCTGATGAGATGCTGATTGGAGCAAAACTATCTAATAAATTGTCAAGTTTGTCGAGTGCAATATTCTGATCTCATAAATATCTGTATGGCAAACGCACGTGGACACGCCTGTCCTTATGCTTTAGTTTACTTTTGTTCTTGGGGAATTTCTCAACGTCGGGCTAGACCCCTTAGTTCTAATTATAGGAAATCTAAAGGGTTTAGTATGCAGGAAATAAACTCACACAACGTGTTGTCTGACCACCTCTAAAGGCTAAAGAGTTCATACCACGCGTCTCCACTTCCTCCTACTGTACCAAAATGAAGCCACAATACCCCGGATACAGGAGCTGCCATCTTGCGCTGGTGACGTCATTTGGAGCCACAGTCTGTGCAGTGTATCGAGTTCCCGCCCATACACCCGCCTGAACCAATCACAGGACGCTCACAGTTGTCAATCATGACGTGACACCCCCTTTTTATAGCATCAAATAACTAATTAAAACCAAACTGATCAGAAAAACGAACACTTGAACAAACATCAGCGTGATAAGAACTACCTAAAATGACAGAAACCATCTTTGGGAACATTTTATTTGACGTGTACTTTGACTTTCCCTTTGGCCCATGTCCCATCCACTAACATGGAGGGGCCAACATGACCAATACTGCAGCCAGCCACCAGGGGGTGATCGAGATGTTTTGGCTTCTCTTTTGGGGAGCTGTCATGTCGTCCATCTTTATATACAGTCTATGGTTCATACCTGTTCTGAATGGCCACACTAAAAAGTGGAGCTAAAAATCCTGCTGTTAGAGCCTCCCCCTGACTTCAAACACTGCCTCTCCGATCTCTCTGCAAGAACTCTGTGTCTTTTGTGTGTCTTTGTATTCTCAGAGCAAATGAATCGTACAAATGAGGATACTGGCGCACACTTTCAGCCAGTTTCTCCTCGAAGACATTCATGGTATTGCACTCCTCACCTAGAAAGGGGTTGCCCTGCAGCTGACACACGCCTCTTCCTAAATGTAACTATGGAGATAAAACATGCAAACTGTAAAGGCTCTGATTGGTCAGCTTGGGCTGCTTGTGTCCTTTCCTACAAGTTTCTGCTGGTAGTGGAGGTTGTTAAAGATCCCTTCCAGAAATGTTGCTGCTAAGACACATTAAAAAATACTCTGCTTGGAATAATAACTTGTGTGTGATGTGTTTATTTCCACAAGAAAAGATCAATTACATGGTTAAAATATCTTAATATTACCTCTACTCCTACTCCTACTCCTATCTATGAATATGCAAATATTGTTATTTCAAAAACTTGTGTGTACTGGACCATGATTGGCTTCCAAACTAGTTGTGATGTTACAAAATCCTGCTCATACCTACATGTCTTAAACTGAGATTTCAGGTGAGCAAAGAGAAACTCTGCACATTCATCACTCTGCACAGACATATTAAATCAGCTCTAATCAGCTCCTTTTCAGAGAAACATTTACAAAACCATTCTCGCTGCAAACCGTCTACTCACTACCACATATCACTGTCAATGAAAAAACATACAAGTGGAAATTGCATGGCAGTTGTCTCCTATTGAGTAATGAGACTCTAGTTCTATAAGGTGCGTGCCTGCATGCGTGGTCCTTTATTGTTTTATATTACAAAGCAGATAAAATAATGTCAGCATAATTACTGTGGGGAATATAATTAAAGCACAATACAGCCTGATCACATACAATACATCTACATTGGGACTGTTAACCTCTTGTACAAATCCAGCTTGAGCCATTTCATTCTCCAGCATGCAATAATATTTTAGACAATAGCGTGTTTCCAACTCTGTGGCAACAGTCTGCCTGCACAGAGCCCTGACCTCAACCCCATCCATCACCTTTGGGATGAACTGGAGCGCCGACTGTGAGCCAGACCTGATCACCCAACATCAGCTCTTGTCTGCTCTTGTGTCTGAATGGGAGCAAATCCCTGCAGCCAGGTTTCCAAGATATGGTGGAAAGCCTGAAGCCAGAAAAGAGAGTTTTGGAATGACATTTTCAACAATCAAATATGGGTGTAGGGTTTGGGTGTCCACATACTTTTGGCCATGTAGTGTAGGATTTGCTCGGGTGTAGGATTGTGGGCTCTGGATTCTTTGCCCAAATTTATCTCCCTGAACTTGCCCCTGAAGAGGATCCTATTTCCAGAATATAAAAGCTCAACCTAAAAGTATTTTTTGGACAGAGACCAAAAGAGTAGTCGCATCTCTCTTCCTCTTTTTCTATCTATGTCCATCTCTCCTTCTCCCCCTCTTCTTCCCTCACCCTTCCACTCTCTCCCAACAAGCTGTCTCCTTCTATATATATATATCACTCTCTCCTTCAGCAAGCTCTCTCGCACTCTCTCTCTCTCTCTCTCTCTCTGCGGGAAATCTCGGATCTTAGGCTTTCCATTCTTTTGTGAAAGAATGTGTTATCTGTATGTGTATCGCTCATCCATTGAATTTGTTTGCAATTCATCAGATCAAATCAAACAAAACAAAACAAGAAATATACAAAACCACAGTAGATTAGATCTTTTTTTCTGTGTGCATCTGGACTCTGTTAACTTCTTCTTGATGCATACTAAAGACTCCCCTGGATGCCGTTAGCATTACTTACTACTACACGAGTAGGCCAATACATACACTACATATCAGCATTACATTAGTATTAATTTGATGCTGTTAGTGCCCATCAGTGACATCGACACAATTCAAAACTTCACCCACAGTACACCAAGATTATTAAAACCACTGAAATGTTCCTGTTTACACTGGCAACAACCACAGCTGGCTGTGATAGGTTAAGACACCTGTCAATCAAACATTTTGAAAATCACAACCCAAACACACACTAGAAAGAGTGAAATTGGCAACTATGTCTTGGGTCTAATTTAGTCTAACTCAATGTGTTAATAAATAATAATAGCAGAAATAATATAGCAGTCACGCACAAATTCACAAAGAATTGTTTGTGGCCGCTGATGGCACCATGAATTGCGCGTCACTTGCAACCACTATCTGTCCCGTCTCAAGGTCCGATTCACAAAAGATGTTGCGCTAATGATATCACAGCGCACACACGCCCATAAAGTTTTGCAGCCGAGTGCAATCTGTCCATGTTTTGCTTCTGATTGCAGTTATCCATGTGGTAAAGTATAAATTGTGGCTTTGCGCCAAGAACACAGCAGGCAGGACAATGGCAGAGAGAAGGAAAGAACTGAAGCTACAATCAAAATTCAAAATATTCGCTCACAAGCACGCCTGGCATGACGATGCCTTCGATTCCCCCAATGGGGACAAAATCTGTCATTGTCCCACAGGACCCTGGTACGCAATGACAATATGCTAACAAGCCAGCTGTCATTATGTTGCAGTATGTGTCACTTTGTCATTTTTATCGTCATCATGTCCTTGAGAAAGACAATTACTCAAAAAAAATCTATTTTCCTGACAAGCACAGGTCAGCACTTAACACTCACACTTCATCTCTCTCGTTCATGTCCTTTTCATGAAAAAAAAAATATATTTTGCAAGTCCTCAAACCTAAATGACATGATAAATGATAAATGTTTGTCAATTCCTTCACAAACTTTCCATGTGACTGCTCTGAACCTGGCTCATTATGAGTGTTTTCTGACCTGCGTTCTCTGCGGTTAAGGTTGAGTTAAGTTTCGCGACTAAAACTTGGTTAAGATGTGGGACAGATTGCCGTCATGTTTAGAAGAAACCAATGTTGACTGCTGGAAGAAGACTTGATGTGAAACCTGGTCTCTGTTATGGAAGTCACACGCTTTGTACGTCGAATCATCCAACAGTTTTTGTGGTGACATAACAACGTCATTCTACTTTTCCCTTTGCTCCTGAGACTCATAATTCACATAACCACAAGAAGTCGCTTGTCAGGTGTGTGACTAAATGACCAATGCTGCCGTTTCTTCTGGAGTGGACAGTCTCTTATTTAGAGAATTGACTTCCATGTTTTTTTTCTGGCCCCACACCTTTCACCTTTTCTTTCTTTGAGCATCATTAATGCCATTAATGCCCATTGTGTCAACACATCCAAGCCGTTTCTGCATCACTGGTTGCCATTGACCATCCGGTGTCAACCAGTTGCACAATAAGTCATTTTGTGTAATCATTTTCCCTTTTTTGCATAAATGTACAAGACAGCCAGATGGAAGTATTTAGAGGCCTTTACATAAACCTATTATTGTTTTTTTATATATATATTTTTTAGTCTTTTTTTCCAAACAAAGGACCAAAGCCATAGTCACAAACTCATAACAACCAAAAAGGCCAATAAAAGATATATATATACTTTATATGCCTTTACTCTTAACAATGGAACTTGAAATAGCTGAACACAGCCTGGCTGTTTTGCCTCCTGTCATGTGTCTTTGTCGACTCCACTCAGGATTTGTTTTAACTGAATATTTTGTAATGTGATCTTGGACTTGGCATTAACGAATAAAATGTATCATTAAACTCCCTTTTTGTGGCTTTATTTCTTTTCCACTATTCTTTTTATTTTTCTCAGCATCAAGTCGCACCTATAAAACAGGTAGTTTCACCTGGAATCAAAAGAAAATTGGAAAGGAAAGACAATGACTTCCCTGAGGGGATACAACTCCAATATACTGACTAGATATGTGCTTCATTTTCCCAACCTGGTTTTTATACAGTGAACAATTGATAAATATAGTAAAAATGCAGCTTCTGGTTTCAACATGCTGTCTTTTGCTGCTGTTACCACCTACACGAAAAACCCACGGCTGAATGCAACAAGTTCATACTACTGCCTTTAGAGGTTGTCAAAAGGCATTCTGGGAAATGTAGGAAAGAAGAAGCAGATGAGAGACATGAAAAAGTACTTTTAAAAACAGAGTAACAGACAAAATACCTCCTAAAATGTGTCAAACTTCCCGCTGTAAAGGTATCAGAGCGCACTGTTTCTCATTACGGGCTCTGATTTTTCTATGTAATAAGACACATTTAAACAGCAGTTCTAGTTACTGGCACAACTTCAGGCCTCTTCTACCACATTAATTAGTTCTAAATGTTTTCCTCTGTTGGTCACATACCTAAGTTGAAAGCGTTGTCAGATCTGCGAGTGGATTAAATAAAGATGACGTTTTTTTATATGGAGTTTAGGGTCAAATTCTGAAAGGAATTCTTCTGGTGTGTCCTTGAGATTTTTGTTTTTATTGATTTCAAAAGGAAACAGACTAAAGTTATTATTCACCCCTTGAGCTACAGCGAGTCGGACGTCCTTCTGTTCATTTTAATTCATGTCAGAGGCCAACAGCACCAGGCTGTGCTTTGAGTCTTTTGACTGTCTGGAGATATCTGGGTTAGGAAACTACTATCAATGTAACTCTGCAACAAAGCAACTAACCCCGCAAAACGGAGTCTGTGAAGAAGACATGTCACCTCGAAAAAGCTAGATTTTCAATAAACTACGCTAACACATCAGCTCAGGCACTTCACACGTTATGACTGTTTGTACTCAGAAGCTGTGAGGTGTGAATGTGTGTGAGCTGCGTCAAATTCAAGAGAGAAGTGCGGCTGAAAAAGAGCATGGTGCTCAGCCAGCCAAATGAAAACACAGAAAATTAAAATCTTTTAAAACAGACTTATTCAGAATCAAATCTCTTCACTGTGATGCAAACACTGGTCACCGTGGAACATTTCTTGGCAGGATATGCCTCCTTTCTCTGCCCACGTCTCCTAATTCCTTCAGTCTTTAATATTTGATTTGTTATTTTAATGACTGATGGACTGACAGACGCGGTTACATAACCAAGATGACGCTCTGCTTTACGTGAGTGTTGAAGTCTGCAGCAGTGTGATACACATATTGAATTACCATTTCAGAGCCTCCTGGTTCTAATTTTAGATGCTGCGAAAAATAACAAATCTGAATGAGGGCGTGTCCCTCTCATATTCAAATGTACAAGAGCCTTTTTTGTTTTTTGCACGACAGTGAGAACAACTATTTTTCACAATCATAATGCTGTTTTGAATCAAAGCTGGTCATTTCAAGTGGTTTAGTACAATTATAAAATCTAGGATTTAGAACAAGAATGAAAATAAGTCTTATTACTACCCTGATACTGATTACATCTGTATATACTATTACAGCTACCCATGTTTTTTTGT
This sequence comes from Macquaria ambigua, assembly GCA_008360985.2. Lineage (NCBI taxonomy): Eukaryota > Metazoa > Chordata > Actinopteri > Centrarchiformes > Percichthyidae > Macquaria > Macquaria ambigua. The sequence continues at coordinate 284,092 of VMKM01000401.1, read as the reverse complement.
TTGTTTGTTTTTACTATTATTATTCATGTTGGATTTATGGCTTTATTATATTGTATTTCTGTACTGCTTTGGCAATATAGATTCCATATCTGTCATGCCAATAAAGCTTATTTGAATTTGAAGTCTAAAGCCCGGCTGTCCTAGAAGTTGTCATTTTTATTGTAGATAAAAAGGTTTTGGAAGGCACCGTAATGTTTTCCTCCCACGTTAAATAGTTTCCATAGAGTCCCTTCTTGGGCTCCATTTAAGACTTTTTTCTGTTTGCTTTTTGAGCGGCAAAAAGAAGTCACGGCTATCTCCAGTAGTTTGGTTTGTTAGTGCCACAAAATGGAGCTTCTACTAAAGTTGGACTGAGTTTGTTCTTTCTGAATCCTTCCAGAGAGTGACAGCTTTCTGTACAAAGATCCTCTCTGAGTGGAAAACAAAGGCGTAGCAGGAGTATACCTGTACTGCAGTCCTTAAATCACATTTACCCCCCCCCCCCCTTTCTCGTCCAACATCACTCTCTGCTGTTACGCAATCAAGTGAACCACATGTGTTGGCTGAGCTTATTTACTTCCCCAGTGGCCCAACTCTTTGAAATACACACACCAATGCATAATGCAAAAGTGGATATATTGAAATTCCTGCACAAAAACAACAGACCCAAGGAGTCACACACAAATGCATGAATGCCATAAATGCACACACACATACACACCCTGTAGAGCGGCCAGCTGTCTAGCATCATTGCACCCGACACTTCCTGCCTGAGCTGTCAGGTCATATGACCAGCAGCCATCACTAAGACATAAAACACAGCATCCTTCATGAATTAATTATGGCCAAAAATAGCAGAAAGAGCAGAAGTCTTTGTTGTTGCAGAATGGTGTGTAGGGCTGTGTGTGTGTGTGTGTGTGTGTGTGTGTGTGTGTGTGTGAGTGAGAGAGAGAGAGAGAGATTTTGGGTCGATGATAATTATTAAGATTTGACTTCAGGGTTTTAGGAAATTAATGAGTGTGTGTGTGTGTGTGTGTGTGTGTGTGTGTGTGTGTGTGTGTGCCACAGAGAGAGAGAGAGAGAGACAGAGAGAGGCAGATGCAACACAACCTGTCAGTAACAGTAAAGTAACACAGAACCAACACAGCTGTGACATGACCACAGCATGGCTCTGTCACGTCTCAAGGTTTCCTCTGTCGCCGTCACTTAAATGTTTCTGCAGCACTGCTGTGGGATCACATGATCACATATCCGCCGACATAACAGCGTGACGAGACAGACAAATTCACCACGTCCACTGCTGCCCTCGTAAAAAAAAGAAAAAGACAAAGATGGTATTGATCGTACTAACAAGTCATGTGTGTAGTGTGCCATAGAGCTCCATTGTTGTCCAAAAACTATTAAAAACACATTAGTTTATTACCATGAACACACACACTGTAGTTTATTTGGACTCAGTCCCACACACACCGTCCTGCTGTAGGAAATATTCATTTGAGCACCAAATGTGGATTCATCTGTCTCTTACAAATGCAGTACTTCCTCCTGTCAAGTGAAGTGAAGTCAGTTTTATTTATATAGCCCAATATCACAAATCACAAACTTGCCTCAAGGGGCTTTACAATCTGTACAGCATATGACATCCTCTGTCCTTAGACCCTCGATTCAGATGAGGAAAAACTCCCAAAAAAAACTTTAACGGGGAAAAAATGGAAGAAAACTCAGGAAGAGCAACAGAGGAGGGATCCATCTCCCAGGACGGACAGACATGCAATAGATGTACAGAATAGACCAACATAAAAATTACAGTGTGGACAATCAGGATGACAAACTTACAGCTAGATTGTAAACGTGAAGAATATGATCCACGAGGACATCAAGCAACTTCCAGGTGTTGCCAAACAGACGACCTCCCCTCCACCATGGAGACCTGGAAAGAGGACGGACTACCCAAACACACAAGAGGCAAAGCTCAGGCTCATCATACACATAGGAGAAAGGAAACACAGGAGCTCTTTGAGTAATGTTTGATAAGAACTACAGTGCCCAGCTGCCTTGGGAAATTACTGAGATGAAACTATGTGCGCTGTTCGTAAAGATTTATGTCTTCAATAGTCACCAGTGGGCTTGAGGCTGAGAGCCACAGACAGGTCAGGGAAGTCAGAGAGTATTGGGAGACGGACTAACACATTGTTGGTTTTGGTGTTCTCGTGGGCTTGACAGTAACAGAAATATATAGTAAAGCTAGCCTTATCCTTTAAAGAACAGAGTACTGGTGGTTTGGTATGTTTGAATAATTTACACTAATCATTTACTTTAATCATCAGTGTAAAGATTTCCTTCCTTCCAGGCAGCCACTGGTTTCAGTTCATGTTAGTACATTAGGAAAATTAATTGGCAGAGATTTGAAACTTTATGTTATTCTCAATTTATGTTCACTAAGTTTATGTGTATATGTGGTTGAAAGCTCTGGAAAAAGCTAGTAAGTGGATCTTGAGCTAAGATTATTTTGTCAATCTACTATTTCCAAAGTCAGTAGTGAACTTTTTTCGTCAGTTAAATGATCATTTTCTGAAAAGTACTGCTACACTTAATTCTTCATCTTTTGAATTTTACCAATTATACAGCACAGCAAAAGCTAACATAATGGCTCTTCTCTTAAATGAAATCATTTAAATCATAATTACTGACTTTTTTAGAGATTAGGATTCAGAAAATGTATTCTTTTTATCCAAAAACAATGTGTTTTGTGAACATCCTACATTTAAAATCAATAATAAAAGTAGTCAGGTATGTCAAAATGCATGCGTTTTTTTATGTTTTCACAAAAGTCAAATTGTTTTCTTAATATTAAAATTCTTGTAATAATCACACACGTTTTCCTGCAATCATCAGAAAGAGCTCATGAAGAGCTTTCAAATGAAGTCAGTCCTCTCCAGATGAATGTGTTTCTTGTTATGCTTGCGTTATATCACTCCTGTGTGTTTTATTCATTCACTGTGAGCTACCACAGGACATGCAGTGTTTTCTTATTGCGGTAGGGAGAAGATGTTCTGTCCGCTGCCCTTTGTATTTGTTAAGTATTCAGACTGAGTTTGGAGGGACACTGAGCTGCTGTGTTCTGTAAATAATAGATGCAGCCTCTGTTGTTTGCTCCTAAAGGACATCCTGTAGACGACTTTCATTAGTGTCACATCTCTGATAGTTTGGAAAAGTGAAAAGATCATTAGCTGACACAGGCTTTAGTCTGATACTGGAGCAGTGCAGGGACAGTACAGTATGTAGAGGTCAAAGAGCAGATACATTAACCTTACACTCAAGTTCACTTCTTCCCCCATGACAATAAGATTTCTACTGTGACTTATGTTTTCAATTGGATGTGTTTTTTATTTTTAATAGAGGCCAAAACCTTAAACAAACCTTAATGAACATTTTGTTATTGGCTAAATTTGTTACCTGAACCTTTCAAGTGACAGGTGTGCAAGTTGTTTTATTGTCACACAAGCCACATTGTGGAGGAAGAAGATAATGTTCCCATTATTAACGCGTGAGATCAGTTGATGTATGAGCAAAATAATGGGTGTAGTGAAATATAAATAGGAGGGTGTGATGATGAATCATTCACTTCTGCGCCAATTACTCATATCACACCTTTTAAAACAGCTGAACCAATCACAATAGCCCTGATGATAATGGATCACTGAACGGAGAGGAGAGGCCTGAGCTGAATCTGAGGAGGTGCAGAGTGGCAGGCGGTAAGTCGCAAATACACAACAGCCAAAAACATCACATGTACTGTATACTGTAAATGAATATATGTATAATGATACGTTGTTTTATTTTGAAATATAGCTATCCACCCAAAAAGCACATTGTGCAATAAAACTAAACATATTTGAATGTTCTGGTAAGACTAATTTACACTCATACCTGCATTCAATTTGAACCAGTGTGTGTCGGCTCTTGTCTCCACAGCGCAATTTCCTGCCACAGCAGCAACATTAAATTGAAAGCTGGAGCCCCTTTAGGATGCAGACTCGTTAAGATCCATTTAAATCCTAAAGTACACAACTTCAACTCTTCCAGCACTTTCTAGTGAGTCAGCAACATGTGAGTTTGCCGCTTACTTTTCCAGGAATGAAAAAATCCGCTCAGAAAATAATCTCATCAAAAATATAAAACTCATCTATGCTGTTTGTTAGTTTTATGTTGCATGGTCATATAACATTTTAATTCCACTTCTTACTAGCTATAGGTTCTACCCATCTGAAAACAACTTTTAATCAATGATAACTTCTAGAGTTAATGAATCCTGTAACACTAATTGTTAAACATGACACATAAGCATAAAACAAAAAATCTAACCAAAAAAACAATTTGACAAAATGATAATTCAATGCACAAACCTGGAAATTGAAAGGGAAAGTTCAGTCTAAAATCTTACAAAAGCAGAGGCAGGAGAGTTGACCCACACTCCGTCTCTGGGCAGGAGAGAAGCCATTATTTAAAATGTCTTCTGAGCAACCTGGTTCAAAAATTAATAACAGCATCACAATCAATCACAGCGACACCGGAGCAGAGTTTAGCTGACAGCTGAAGTCTGCCGCACGCTCCTCGACTGTCAAAGGCCTAATTAAGATCTCTGTACCTCTCACATTAAATGACCTTGTCTCTGTAGTTTTTTTTTCTGTGACTGACAGCGTAGGGACAGTAGTGAAGAACAATCAGATTTACTGCCAAGGATATATATACCAGAGGAAGGATAAGACTTTTATTATTTTAGATTATCATTATGTGGCGTACTCTGCACCTTTGTGAAAGAGGGGTCAAGTTTAAGTAAAGTTTCATATCTGTGTATATGGGAGAAAATGCAATGTAACATGGTGAACTCACTCATGTCGCCTCACAGTAAGAGGGTTCTTGGTTTGAACCCACCGGCCGGCTGGAGCCCTTCTGTGTGGAGTTTGCATGTTCTCCCCGTGTATGTGTGGGTTCTCTCCGGGTACTCCGGCTTCCTGCCGCCATCCAAAAACATGCAGATTAGGTTAATTGATGATTCTAAATTGCCCGTAGGTGTGAATGTTTGTCTGTCTCTATTTGTCAGCCCTGTGATTGACTGGCGACCAGTCCAGGGTGTACCCTGCCTCTCAGCTGGGATCAGCTCCAGCCCCCCCGCGACCCTCTAAGGATAAGCAGTATAGATAATGGAGGAATCTGTTCTTGCTTGACCTGAGGTTTCGTCTCTTCAGTCGTCTAATGAGGTAGAACTGAGTGTGAGAGCTGATTTGTGATTAAAGGGTGAATGGAAGTGTGAGGAGCTGTTGGTTGCTTTATCTTTCCCTAAAAATGTACTTTTAAAGTCACCGCCCATGTTCTGCTGCCGTCTTTGAGCACTTGTACTGTAGCACTGAACATGCTTTTAGCTATTTGTTTGATGGATGATATCTACTGTAGCTCTTGCTCCTATGTGGTTTGAATACACATGTAAGTCACTTTGGACAAAAGCATCTGCCAAACGGATGTAATGTAATGTAAACTGAGCTTACTGCTTTTCTTTTTTAAGTCTATTTTTGCGATTTCTTCCTATTTTCTCTCAGTTCCCGCTGCACTACAATCCTTGTCACTCCTAACTGTTGTCAAGTGGAGAGCTGAAGACAGACATGTGCTGTGTACTGTGGCCCCTGGTGTCTCTCCAGTTGTTGTTGTTTTTGTTCACCTGGCAGCAATGAGCTTCACCACAGGTCAGGTAAGGCTTGGTAGGTTCCCGGTGTCCCACCCTGTAGGAGCCATTAGTGCTGCGACAAGGACGAGAGACTGTCCTCCAAAGAAGAAGACATATGTTCATGTTCAAATGACAGCGCCCTCAAGCGGCCACAGGAATTATGACGGGAGCAAAGGAGGAAGTCACGTGTCACATCATAACACAGATTTATTGCTCAGCAGTGATTTGTAACACTTTTGGAAGGCACAGACTGATGATGTTGTGCTGTGAAGATCTGCGGCGTCAGATCACAATATGTGTCGATCTAAAGGACAGTTACATACAACACGTTCTGTCCTTTGGAGACATTTGGAGGACTTCATAATTTGGTTGACTTACCAGACGTACTGTAACATGTGTGTTATAATAACAGGTTATGAAAACATAAACTTTTCCCAAAGGTTTGTAATGAAAACAAAATGTTCTGTACTGGTAAGCAAAACACATCTAGCCCATGATTTACTCAGCAACACAATGATGCTTAATCTTCCCCAACACAGAAACACTTGAGTCTCCTGCATGATAAAATGCCACTTCTTCATAAAATAAATAGATAAATAAATCAAACAAAACCACAGGAAGAGTGTTGACATATTCAGGTAGGCCAAACTTGGACAAATACTTAGAGAGAAGAATGAAGTGATCTTCTAATTAGAGCAAGATTAAAACAGCATTTTAGCTTCGGGACACTGGTGGCGGACACGTTGGCTCTTCCTGAAATCAAACTGGTGACCTTCTGGTGGTGGGATGCCCTCTCACACTAATTATAATTATTATGGCGGCATTAAGCTGCCACTGTGAGACGGCAACACTTAAAAGCTAAAATAATTACCGCAGTGAAATAAACTGGCATTTTTGATTCCCGTAATTTCATAGTTGCTTAGCAATCAGCACACACAAAGGACGGCAACACAATGCTGAGCAGCAGAGAAGGTGACTTGGTTTTTAAAATCCTCCTCTCTCATTTAGCAGCACAGCTGAAATTTCACTATTTGACTGAAACCCTCTAATGAAAGTTTATTCAGACGGCACCCTGAAGGTTCAGTGGAACTGAGTGCTCGCCTGGGAAAATGAGCACAATATGGGGGAGCCTTCGTGAAGAGGTTTTCCTGCAGGGAAGTGTTTTCTTCCCCACAGCTCTTTTGTACCTTATAATGTTTGGATTCCTTCAGGGTTGCGGAGAGCTAATGGCTAACGCCTCGAGCGTCTAAATGTAGGAGGGGTAATCTATTCAGAGCGGGCTGAATTAGGCATGTGTGTGTTTGAGTGTGCGTGTGCTCGTGTATTTCTACCTTAGTGAGGACCAATTTGAGTGTCAGACCTTGATGATCATATTTCTCCTCATTCATTCAGCCTGACATTGTGTTCATGTTGGCTGATTTATGTTTGGGAGGGTTTTGTTTTTGCCTAACCAATCATACTGAGTCATGTATCCATCCCGCCAACACCATTTTCACTTGACATGGAAGCTGCGGTGGCAGTTGCTAGGAACTGAATGATTTTTTTCACATTGATCGAAGAAATACGCTGCGCTGATCTTATCCACACTTGTCGCCCTTTTTGTGGCCATTTTTCTGTCCGTCAGCGAGCACAACCAAACCTGTTCAAAATGACTGAGTCTGGAACCATGCCAGAGAGTTTGTAAAGTGAGGACATTTTGCTTGGTCTTCACTTCAGTTTGAGGTTTAAGCAACTGAAAAACTTTGTTTGAAATTGACAGTATTTCTATATAGTTCCAATATTGATGACTGGATAAACAATGGTCAGAGTTAAAGACTGATAAAGCATTGTTGTGGTTAATCAGATTTGATAGACCCTGACCACATACTGTAGGCAACAACCCAACAATTGTCAACAGATACTTTTTGTGTATTTGCAAAAAATACAAAGTGTCACATTTTTGTTATATTAAGTAATCAGACCAGGAGCTTAATTTCATCCACTGGTTGCGGTTCAACATTTTGTAATCAGAAGTTGCATTTTTGAGGCGGTTGCTTTTTAAATAGACAACGCACAAACCAACAGAAGCTTTTTGAGCCTTGATCAGTATTTGGAAGTTGTAGAATGTGTGTGACTTTTTTTTTTTCACCTTCACACACACCACACACACACACACACACTTTGCTCTCAGTTACAGTAACAGTGTGTTCACCAAGTTCATTGATGGGATCTGGGAACACAGTGACATCACTGAAAAGAAGTCCAGGTCAGGAAACATGAGCAGTCAGATGATCAGAGAGGTTGTAGACAAACCAACAGGTTGGACAAACTTATTTGGAGTTGGAAGATCTACACACACACACAAAATTTCAATCTGAGCTTTTGCACCTCAGTAAATGGGCCACATTTGCATCTTTATAATATTCCCTTTTAGCTGCCTCAGCACAGGGAGCTCTGCGGCTGGGTGTGAAGTATTTGTGCTGTGTTTACCGCCTCACAGTTGGATTAATTCTTAAACAGCTCCCGGAAACATCCTCACAGCTCACATTCATTCCCACTAGCCATGCTTTCATATCGTCTTTGCCCTCTCGCTTGTCTCTTTCTTCCTTCGCTCCTCTCACTTTGCTTGTCTTCCTTCTGCTTTATTCTCGGTGTCTGTCTGTCACTGCCTTTGTCTGTCACTCTTTCTGTCTCTAGCTTTCTCTTCAGCTGACGTCGTTCCTGCCACCGGTACATGTCGTACAGCTGAAGCGCTTATCCAGAGTGACTTAGCGCGGCGGTATAATCAGTTTGCAGTCACAGGTACAGTGCAGCTCATTTTCTTTGATCTGAGCCAGAGTGGAAAAGTTTAATTTGATGCATTTTTTGGATTTGGTTTGTATCACTCAAAAGCAGCTTGGTTTTGGTTATTTTGTTCTGATCTGTCATTAGAGATTTTAGATTGGTGATGCACAAAAAAATTATATATAATAACTTGTTTGTGTAATTGACCCACTCTGGTGTTCACACTGCCAGCTGAGAGGACATAAAGGATTTGCTTTTTGGTGAAATCTGAGCATTAGTCCAGATTTCACGCTGTTGTGCTCAGCTTTAAATACACAAGAAACTGCGGACTATCAGATGACAACAGCAGCTTGTTGTTTATTCTGGTTGGTTTGGATTGCGATGAAGAATCACATCACAGTTCAAGGTTCAAGCAGAAGTTTGAAAGGAGTAAATTACAGAAATGCTCCAAACAGTTTTAATGTGTATCAGAGAAGTTGTGACTTTTCACTACACGCGCCCTCTATTTCGTCTCTAAAGTTATAACCTGTGTTTCCATTCAATTGTCAAGCAACTTTTAAGCAAACTTTTGAAATGTCGCAAAAAAGAAATGTGAATTAGGCGCGTTTCCATCAACTGGTTTGGAGCGAATAAACTCGGCTCGTTGCAAAGTGTAGTTTGGTCAGAAGGTGGCGGTAGAGACTACGTTTTACTCACGGCTGTAATCCGCCAGTAAACAGAGGAGAAGAAGTAGAGGCTGCAAACCGGAAACAAAACAAGTCGCCTTGGTCATCTAACCCATCAACAGGAGAAACATGGAGAGAGGTCCTCAGGAATTTGTTTCTATTGGGCAAGTTTTCTTCCCTACGTCAGAACTTATTCTGCGATGGTGTTTCCATATCCTATTTAGCGCATCAGCTCTTTTTCAACAAAGACAAAAACCACCTCAAGCGAACGTAAAAACTTTTTTGCACAATTGAGGAAGTTTTATCGAATCATTTTGCCGTTTCCATACAGCTTTTCTAATGCGATACTTCAAAATAAGTTTATGGAAACACGGCTATTGACTCATTATTATCTTCTGGAAACAGTGTTAATGAGAGCGCTGAGACTGAACCAAAACAGTAAAGTTGCAGGCAGTAAATCCAAAACACTGAGCTGAAAGACTTGAAGCATAGAGCTGATATTCTCTGAATGTTTATCACTACGAGTGGCCCCTTTCACATTTAACATGTTCATTTGAGCAGTTTTAAACATACAACTATTGATTAGAGCAGCTTTAAGATTTTAGTCCCGGTTGATTTGGTGACACCTCTGGTTACTCTCCATGAAAACAAGTATATTTGAACAGGTCAATCACACTATCCACGACTGAGGAAAACAAACACACTTTGAGGAGTTGAAAAGCAACTGGTGCATCTGTTTACAGTGCAGCCAAACAAACTGTGGGCTTAGAGGATTCAATTGCAAGCCATTAAAAATTGTTTTTGATATAACTAAAATCTCAATGACTGTTGCATTTGAATTTGGCAAAAATAACACATTTTTGTATGTTTGTTTGTGTTTTTATAATATCAAACTCTGGAAGCTACACGGACCTGAGTGCTCCTAAAACCTCTGTTGGTATATTTATATAAGCAGAGACGTGACGTGTCAAAGTCACAGTGTCGAGCTCTCCTTTCCTCCACATCTTCCTCACATTTCGTTTTCTCCCCTGGAGACAGAGATCTGTTCCCATTAGGGAGTCATCTCATTCCCACTGCTGTGTCCCGGTGTGTGAAAAGGATTAAGGACTGTAGTTACACTGCAGGATATGAATACTGAACAGAATTCCCAGAATCACCCTGACTTCTCCATCATTTAGAAACTTACATTTAGACGTTGTAGAAGTGTCACATTTATCGTACGCCTGCTAAAAATCTGCTGTAGTATCACACTACCCCTGAGACGATTTGTTTGCTAAAATAAATTATTTTTCTTTTTTGGCCATCACAGAGTCACAAATGCTGAGGGTGCTCCAGCCCTTGCTGTTTTCCTCTTTAATCCCTTGAAAATGTTAACTGCTCTGACGTTGAGCGATACAGGTTCAATGAGGGATCAAAAGGGTTTAAAAGATGTTGTTTGTTGCTTCAGGGCTCAGCCTCAACAGGGATACAGTTTGAGTAAATGCACTAATGGACAGAGAAGTAGAGGATCGACAGTAATCTGAGGTTGAAAAGCTGCTACAACAAGGTAAAACTGAGGGCAGTGAGTCTGTGGGCTCAGAGTAATATTTCAAGGGAGAAAGTAATGAGACGCTGCAGCAGAAAGCTGTAAGTACACAAACTGTCCAAACACTGAATTCTAGGACTTAACAAGAGATAAAAATTTTGGTGTGAATCAAAGCTTCTGCTTCATCTGAGAAGCTGCAGGTCATCTGAGAAAAAAAACATCCAAACAATTACAATGAAGTGAGACAGAAAAACAAACAGGAGGAGGTATTCGGAGGCAATCAACCCATTTCGGACACGTAACTGAGAACTCAAGTATATCAGAATGCTTGTGGCAGATGTAGGAGAATCTGCATTAAGGAAACGTACAGTATGTGCATGTATTGTCGTTCAAGACACTGTGCTTTTTGTTCTGGAACTAATAATTCTTCAGTATTATGATTATTAAAATGATTACAAGTAATATTGTTGTTGCTGCCTCTGCTTTTGCCGTTTTTCTTGTACTTCTACTTGTACTATCACTAGAAGAACTTCAAGTATGCACTTGGGTCCAGAGAGACACCTGTAAAACAATAGGTGCTATGGGGACTCCCTGAGAGGAACTGCCCACTGGGGAGCTCCCTGAGAACTACAGACCTTCAAGCGCTTTTTTTCTGTTTGCATTCGCTCCACCAACAGGAACGCTGAATCGATGTAAGCCGACCGGCGGTTGGTAGAGCAATATCACGTTGTATTTCTCCCGTCGCATATACGCTCAATAAAGCCTGGACTTCACTGTGGGTCCGTTTGTCCGTGTTTTGGTCCATTTTTTAAAGGCTACCGTTACGAGCTGTTACACAGGTTTTTAAAGATGGCATTTGCCGGTGCTGCATTGGCTCGTGTTCGACCAATCACAGTACACTTACGTCACTCAGGGTTCCTCTTGTGCTGGGAGAGTACCTACTCTGAGGTAGGACCACAAAACGGCCCTCTAAGGCGTTCTAAGAACTACGATCGCTCCCAACTAAAGTTCCTCCTGAAAACACCTAATGAAGAACAGCATGTTCTCTATGTGTAGTTGGATGACAGCTGTGTATGCTATAAAGAAACTGGCAGGGTTTAACTTAGTTATCTGCAGCAGAAGAGCACAAATTGGTCCATGTTGTTAGCGTGTGCTTGGTTAAATAAGAAGGGAAAGATTCTATCAATGGCATCGGCTGAGCACGCAACAGCCAGTGGATCAAAGAGGAATTACAAGATGGAGAATCCCCATTAAAGAAAAACTAAAGGACGAGCTGAAGAAAAGTGAAGGCTAAAGAGAAAGGGAGAGGTGATTGTGTATGCGTGGTGCCCTACAGCAACAACAGACGCTCTGCAGACACAATAAAGTGAAATCAGGCTGTGCGTCGGGAACATTACTCAGCAGAACAGTTGTTGGCGAAGCTCAGTGGATCAAAGGTGTTCACTCGCGAGGTGCCTGGTCAGGTTTTTTGGCAGACACTACCTGTCCCAGAAAGCTCAGCGCTCGCCACTTTCCTGACCTCATTTGGCAGGCGCTGCTTTAATATTCTCCCTTTTGGAAAATCATCAAGACCCGAACATTTTCAAAGGCAGATGTCATCGCTGTCAGATGGGCTGGAAGGTTTAATGTGTCATGTAGACAGGAGGGGCTGACAAACAGCATGATCACAGATTGAGAGAAGCACTGACAAGGCTTCATCATGCCAGGATTAAAGAGGAATTTAAATCAGAAGAAAATGGCTTTTGATTTTTTTTGATTTTTTTTAAAAAGGGAAAACCCATGGAATTTGGAAAGCAGAATATTTCCGCTCCCATCATCGTCTGTTTTCGAAAAGAGTCTGGTGGTGGTGGGGAACGAGGTGAACGCACAAGCATATTAATATCATGGGCCGGGAGGAGTAAAAATCCACTGGTGGAAAAACGTCAATGATAATACACAGAAAAAAAGAGAGGATCCATCTGTTACAGAAAAGTGAGAAAAAATGAATGTTAAATATATAAAAGGCATTGATTGGCAGATAGGGGGGAACAAAACAGATCGGATCACATGTACGATGGACAAAATACAGAGAAATCCTTGGCTTACTGATTGGATGATTTTATTTTATTTATATTAGTGGAAAGCATAGAGGGGCATAAGCCAGAGGTGTAGCTTAGAGGGAGTGGTGAAAGAAGAAGTCGTCCCGTTTTAAAATTTTGCTCTCCAAAATCCAGTTGCCAAAAACTAAGAAAGATATGAGCCACTTTCTGGAAGTTGTTTAAGCCAAGATTTTACCACACATGACATGCTCCTCCAAGCCCTGTAGAAATGTACGAAATGAAGGAAATAAAAACATCCATTTAGTCTGATGGCAGGCCTCTGCCGTAGCATAAAATGTTAAGGTGAACCGATCTGTGTCATTAAGTGGAAGTTCATACTGTTGCTGAACTTGAGATAAGCTTAAAGAGGTCAATTAGCTGCTCACCTCATGTAAGCTGAAATGCCTGATGAAAAAGGCTACAGAGCAATATCATCATTCTAAAATGTCACTTTTTATTTGCTTTATTGGCATGATGTGGAATACATTTGTGTTGCCAAAGCATATATAGAGAGAAAACCAAGTAAAACCAAGTAAAAAGGAACATTAATAAAATTAGATTTTTAAAATGTCACTGCAACACAATTTGTTGATGCAAGAAAAGTAAGAATTAACATTAATATAAATAAATTAGATAATAAATGTACATCTAGTTTACTGTTTATCAGAATGTGCATAAAAACAACCCTAGATGTGTTAGTTCTGTCTTTTGAGTATTTAGTATATTGTGCCTCCACACCGAAGAGGAAGACTAAATGAAAACCAAAAGAAGTTCACTTTAAAAAGGGTTGTTTTAAGACTAACATCACTTGATTTTTGTGTGTGGTAAGTTTAAGTTACACAAGGCAATTGAAATTAGTCTTTTCACATATCCCTCCTAGGTACACATACATACAGTCCCCCACACATTTCATCAGAGAAATGCATATGCACCTGTAGTGCATCACCCCTGGAGCAGTTTTGGGGTTCAATGCCTTGCTCAAGGGCACTTAGGCAGAGATGGTGGGCACTGTAGACCTGTCCTGTCAGCCGGGGATCGAACCAGCGACCTTTGCTGTCGGTTACTGGCCGGCCATCGTGCCTCCAAGTGCTAATACACACATAGTCCAGCAGTGCTACTGTGCAATAATATTTTCTGGATAAGATTTACCAAAGTGTGTCAACCCCTTTTGTATCAGTGACAGTTGACTAATTATGAGACCTTTCAGAATAAAGGCCTTAATACAATACAATTAAACAGCACAAGAAAAATGTCTAAAATGACCACAAAGTTGAATCATCAAATGGCTAAATAAATGGTAAATGGACGCATTTATTTATTTTTACACCTCTAAACCCTCAAGAAGGTAGGGCAGGGCTGTCGTATTAAACTGAATTAGTTTTAGCTAGGCGGACCAGCTGAGTGTAAACCATCCTCCTGTCTTCACATTCTGCAGCAGTGTTTCATGACCGCTGTCCAAGGTGCTGATCCTGGGACTCTCAGGGATGCAGTACTTGCCAGCCCGCTCTGATAGGATTCAGCTGATGGGATTTGTCATTCCGAACATCCACGTTATTTTGGAAACCTTGGCAGTAAATTCTGTTGTTATTAGAGCCATTTCTTGGCACCATGCTGGTCTTATTTTATTTTATTTTTTCATCTTGGTTTTCTCTGCGCTGATATATAGCTGCTGATTAGAATTTGCTGCCTGATGTGTCTACTCGACCAAAAGACTCAGGCAACTCAATAACCACAGTTTGAGACCAGTCCATCAGTCTGCAGCAACGTGGGAACAAATGGGGACTAAGAGCTTTCTAAGTTATAAAAGCTGACGTGTGTTAGCCATTTTGTGGGGACCGCACAAAGCACAGGCTTAGAGCGGATTCCCTCTGCTTTATCTTGAGTCATGCTTAACCACAGAGATAATGGCGATAAAGTGCAGAGACAAAGAGGCCAAAGCAGGACAACACTCACCAACAACATTTCTACTTTCCCCTCATGAGACAGATCTTAAGCCACTCCTGACTTTACTACAGACAGAAAGCATTACATGAGCTGCCAGCCATGATCCAGAGCCTTCATCTCAAACTCCTCAGATTGTGATTACAAGGTAGTCCGTGTGGCAGTTATAGCTTTATCACAGCACATACACTCTCCAGAGCATTACTATGAAGTGTAAATTCCTTAGGTTTTCTGAGGACAGAAACTTGCTGGCAGCTTGGTGCTGGCATGTTTAGAGATTTAACCGTATCTGTTTCAATTCTCTTGTTAATGCACCTATATTCTTTAAGTGTTGCTGTGGCACAGTGTGGGACAAGACAACTGCCCAGTTTTATCTATCATTGTACCCGATTAGCTTTGTAGAAGCGTGTTGTTCTGCTAGGTGCTTCAGAAGATTAGAATTACTTTTCTTTGATGTGGATGAAGTTCTCACACCTGCACATAGACTACAACTCACAACTCACCATTATATTTTTGTCCTTGATATCAAAAATGGAAAAATAATGTCCATATTTCCAGGACACCAAGCTCACATTGCCTGAACTACCATAAGTAGTGGAATTACACTAACATGTTACGTCCAACACTGGCTTCAACATAAATCATAATCTCATGTCATTGTAGGGCTGGAAAAAGCTCTTTATTAGAGATAATACCCCTCCGCTGTTTTCAGCTCAGGTTAATTGCCTGAGCAGCACTTTCTCAAGAGTTCACAGTATGTTGGCCATAACCCTTTGTGTCACTTCGTTTTTTAATAAGTCAAATAAAAGCTGTGGTCATTAAACTGAGGCACATAGTACAGAAATATTCATCCTTTACTGGGCAGTTCAGAGGGGAGAAAAACACAAGGAAGGGCAGAAGTGTCAAAAACCAACTCTGCTAAATCAAATTGTTCCAGCTGACAATTTTATTTCTCAATATGTTAAGGTTTACAGCCGGTTGACATCAGGTCATCGGCTGTTGGTTGCCAAATTTGACAGAAGTGCCATATTTTAATCATTTGTAACTAGAACTATACACTCCTTTATTTGATACACCTCGGCCTGTCTTCCCTTTGCTGCTTATATAAAAACACTGTTGAGTATGGCTGATTTTTCTTCCTCCCACTCCTTCAGACACACACACACACACACACACACACACACACACACACACACACACACACACACACACAATGCCTTCATCAGAAACAAGTGGCTTGGCTTCAGTAAACAAAATGAAATTACCAGAGAGACTGGTAATACTGGCTTACCAAAGGGGGGTGCAGGGTGCAGTATACAATAGACAAAATAATTACCCCTTTGCCAGCCAGTATGAGCTGATGCAGCAACCAAGCAAAGGAGGTAAAGGCAGCGAGGGCTCTGTGGCAGACACAGTGTCAAATTTTAGCTGCTCCTGTTTATCTTGTTTGCCTCCCAAGATTCTCCTCTTCACTGAAGAACATGAAATATTGAGTTCATGTTTGCCATGGCTCCTAATTTAAAGTATCACACACTATCAGGGGGTCTCTGTCTACTTTTGTATTGAAAGATAAATACAAATTAAAAAGTGTTCAAGTTTGAATGACTGGGTTTATTTCAGTTAATTTATACTGGGGTCAAAATTAACCCAGTTGGTTTCAACATATAAATATAACACAAATAATGTTTACTAGAGATTACTGAAAACCAGAATCAAAGGATGGTAAATAAGCTTGCAAGTACTAATGTGGATTGTACTTAAAAAGCTGCAAATTGTATTAAAGAAAAGTATAGATTTTTAACTGTAACTCTCCTAAAAAAATAATAATCAGGTTTTTTTTTTTTATCAGATGATATTAATTACCTAACTAACTAATTTTGAGAAGAAATAAGTCAACATTTTGCTATGATGGTGGTTCTTACAATAGTTTATTCTTGAGGTCCCCTGGAGACCCAGTCGGTACTCCTTGTTAAATATACTGGTAGGAGAGGGTTAAACATCTGGTTACATCTGGTATCTGCTCTTAAATTTGACTCATGCAGGATAAAATCTAATACAGTCAATCTTTTACTGCTGTCAAAAAAAGTCAGATTAGGTGAAATGGGATTATATGTATTTACCTGATCCACTTTTCATGTCTGTCATTGTTCTGTTTTTTACATCATTTGTTCTATTGTCGTTTGATTTTATGGTTATCATTTTCACCTTCATGTGTGTGTTTTTTTCTTTCTTTCCTGCATTTGCTTGCGGTGATGTTTTGGTGTTTTTAATCTTAACCTGCACAAACGAGATTGAAGTTGTTCTCTTCTTTCTATGTTTCTATCCCTGACATGACATCAAGACTCAGTTAATGAACTGGGAGATGAGATGAGATCAGATCAGCAGGGAAAATTTCACTCCCTGAATTTTTTCGCAGGATATGAGACTCCAGTCAATCAATCAAGTTTATTTGTCACATGTAATCATACAAGGTACAATCACAGTGAAATGTAATCCTGGCAGTTCCTTCAGTGTGTGCATTAAAAAGAGTTTAAATAGAATAGGAATGGTAATAAATATAGGTGTATGAATCTCTTCCTGAGCCTCTCAATGCCGGCCTGGTGTATCCGGTACCTTTTTTTCCGACCGCAGCAGGGAGAAAAGGCCGTTATCCGGGTGGTTGGACCAAATCAGACCAAATCAGGCATTGTGGCGATACTCGCAGGATGTGCAGCGGTGTGGGAGTGTCACTACATGGCCATGCTGATTGTAGCACAGGTAGAAATACTAACCAGAAATCCCAACTTGAAGAGCGATACAACATCAAGAGACTGCACGCCAATTAACCTCTTTGCGCTCCCTCGTGGCAGGGTGGAACAGCTCTGGAAAGGTCAATACAGCAGCGATTGATCAGTCTCTCTTCCATCTTCACAGTTGCTCAGTAAGAATGATACAATGCTACGTGGTAAACAAGGTTCCTCTTCACCTGGGCGTCTTCCTGTCTGATTGCTGGTGTGACGTTGGTTGCATTTCTCCAAAAGTTGATTCTGTTTCAACTTCTCGCCGCAGGGCTACTGCGTTTTTTTTCCACCGCCACAGCCTAAACGTGCTACCCACGTTCAAATTAATGGGAGGACCGCAGCGCCTGATTTGGTGTGAATACATACTTCAGGCAGGGTAGAGCACCACCTACTCTATGTTCAGCCAAACGAACTACTCTTTGCAGGGCCTTGCGGTTCAGTGCTGTTTCCGTACCGGGCAGTGATGTTCCCTGTCAGGACGCTGTCGATGGTGCAGGAGTAGAAATCCCTCATTATTTGAAGGGATACCTGGAATTTCCTTTAAGGAAAATAATGAATACATCAATACATTAGAAGAGTGAGTGGGCCCTTCATAGGACTCTGTTCCAAGAAAGACTAATTGAATAATAAGATAATGACGGCCGTATTTGAGGGGATACACGGAATTTCCTGCAGGGAAATAGTGAGGAAAACACCAATCAATACATCAATAATTATACATTAGAAGAGTGAGTGGGCCCTTCCCAGGACTCTGTTCCCAGAAAGACTAATTGAATAATAAGATAATTACAGCCAGGAAAAGCACTGGACAGTGAGCAGCAGTAAGCATTCATATCACACTGACAGCTATAACAAGGTTATTCTCACTATGAAATAATTTAAACAGATACAATTGAAAAGTGAATCAAAACTGAAACCCTAAGCTCCTTTTCTCCTCAGGCAGTTCAGCTTAGGATCACAAGAGTGTCAGCTAAAAAAACTAAAGTTGTGATACATTAATGTGATACATTTCATTAAACTTCAGAGAGTTCAGGAAGGAATCGCTTTAGTTTCAACTGAGGAAGTAGATTTACATATAAATTTGAGTTTTGTTTTGTCAGGATGAAGCTTATCTTCAGTCTTGGGACAAATGTCCTGTTGGTGTTAAATAACAATTTAACACACCGGATATTGCTCCTCACTTCGGTCTTCATCACAAACTCTCCGTGTGCGTTTTTGGCACAATGCAGCTACTTCACAGCTGCTGCAGGGAACTCTGCAGGTCACACCTCCAACATGGCGTATAAATACGGGTTTCTGCAGAGACTCTTCATGTCTTCAGTGCAGACATGCGTCTTAATTCATGACCAAACAATGCACTTTTGTTTCGAAGTTACCTTTTTTACAGCTTCAGTTAGATTATGGAAAAGTTATGGAAGTTGATTGTAAAGAACTTTCAGTTTCAGTATACACTGTTAGCTCACTCCTGCTTTTTGTATGCTATGTGATGATGCTATTACTGAGAAATATATATTCAGATACAGTAACTGATGGTCATATAAATTTTCACAGTTGCAAGGAATTAGTTTCAGTGTGCTCATAAAAGCAAAAGCAAATAAAATGCAGCTTGATAAAAAAAAAATAGCAATGCAATGCAATACAGCAGCCAATGGACAGAGTGTGAAATGCATTAACGAAACTGGACCTTGGAGTGGGGAGGTCAATTCTATGTACATTGCCCCAAATCACAAATTTGCCTCAGAGTGCTTAATAATGTGTACAATGACGCCCTCTGTCCTCAGACCATCGGGGGGGGGGGGGGACGACATCAGTGCGTGTTTTCTGCTTCATAGAGATGGGTCCAAATACATTAATACATTAAGGTGAAAAAATGTTACATTTAGAACTTGTCAATTATTGGTGGGTTTTTTTTATATATTAAACATATCAATGTTAGAAATCTCCCATGCCTCCATCTGCATAACAAGTGACCCCATGTGGGAAACTGACCCACAGTTTTAACCCCTTTAAAGGAATAGCTCCACATTTTGCTTAACACGCTTATTCGTTTTCTGGTGGAGAGTTAGATGAGAAGATTGATACCTATTTCTTGGCTGCGACCTGTAACTTCCTGGAGTCTCTGCTTGTTGTCCGGCAACTGCTCTCAAGAAATAGTCCAGCACATAACCCTCATAAAACAGCGAACTGTGGTTTTTACACTTTGATTTTTGTACAGATTAAACAAACAAGATACAGCATGTTAATTAGTGACCTTTAGAGCTGCTGGTACACGAACTTTGTTTGTTTGACTGAACTCTTCTTACTAGTTTGAAGTGGGCGAAACTCAGTTTGAAAATGTGATTTCACGTCCAATCAGGATTTAGCAACATTTAAATCAGAATCTGATGAGAGTTATTGCATTGTTTTCTTATGTTGCCAGGCTAATGTCAATCAAATCTAACTAAACCTCACCCACACAGTCCCAATGAAGCAGATTAGTTGAGTTTTTGACTGTTTAAAATCTTCAGTCACAACTATATAATGTTAAAGAAAAATACTTGAAGCCAAGTTTTCATGGGCTTTAGAAAAAGGGATGTTGTGTCTCTGGAGGACTGAAAATTCATTTTATTGAAGAAACTGCAACTCAATACACACAGTTCCTGTTACTCCCACTGGGTCATCTGGTTCATGAGAGGTTTGCTTCCAATCTTTTCGCGTTATATGGAAACTCTCCGTGTCGCCCTGTGAGTGGGAAGAACAAACAACACCAAACAGGAAGTCAAACAGAGAAAAACAGGACGACCTGCTGAGGGTTTCTGCTGTGGGAAGAACAGGCGACCACCATCTCTGTGGCAGGCAGGAGACCAGGGGGGTACAGACCGCAGGGGCCCAGATCAGGATATAACAGAAACACTGCTGAGACGCCACCAAGAGCTGCAAGACCAGCCTGTGCTGGCACACAGGGGGTGGACAAAATAACAGAAACACATGTTCTGTATAATATCCAGTACTGCAGCCTGCATTAATCTCTCACATAAATCAGATCAGGAAACTGCAGACATGTTCAGAAACAGCTTAACTTGAAGAGCATGGTGAAATGGACAATTGAATATGAAATTCATTTCACTTTCAACTTCACCCAGCTCACGCAGGTCACACTTTCTTTTGTCCTCTGAACTGAGTGGATATGGAATGGAAAGGATTTAAGGGTATTAATGTACACGCCTTCTTTATTCCACAAGTCTGCAGGGATGAGGCAGAGGAAGTCTGCATTTTGATGGCAGTGCTGTAACAATGCTACCTGATATTATTACAGAGTGAGGATCAGTGAAGTCACTTGTAAGCCAGATGCAATTTCAAAAGGTCAAGATTTATGTCCTGATTTACCAAAGCAAAACCTGAAGTCAGCGCTGGGAGTTCCTTTCAAACCAACCTCTATACATTACAGCACTGCCTCTGCTTTTTATAGAAGCAGGGAGAAATACATAAAGCAGAAGAAACAAAGAAATGTGCGTCCAAATCTGAACAAAATTACACACCAAAGCAGCACAGATAGCAGTTTCAAACAGCTAATGTTATCCAGCAATGCACACAATTACAAATCACAACAGGTCACAGGTTATCAGGTAATATTAGTGACACAATGGTGACGAGCAGCTAAATCGAATGGTAGAGTAGAGATGAAGAAAGGGGGCAGAGTGGATTGTCCCTCAAGACAACATACATCAGAAAACTGGTGTCGTCTGATTAAAAATGTCATGTTACACTTGGCCAAAAAGAACAGAATGAGACAACAAGTCCTCCTAATACAAATACATCGTTTGTCCATGCCCTCATTTTCTGATCTGACGCCCCTATTAGCAGGACGACATCATTTGTCAACGCCTTCCAAAAGTGTTACAAATCACTGTTGAAAAATAAATCTGTTTTATGCTGTGACAATGCCAAAGATAATATTTTAGTTTAGCCCAATATCCTCTATCGTTAGAGCCTCGATTCAGAGAAGGAAAATCTCTTTAACAGGGAAAAAAATGGAAGAAACCTCAGAAAGAGCAACAGACTTCCAAACAGATAAGACCTGAGCCACACAACCTCCTCTGCACCATGGGACCTGGAAACAGGACAGACTACACAAACACACAGAGAGAGAGAGAGCTTAAGCACATCATTCACACAGAGTAACTTCGTTAACCACGTGTTGATTATTCGCCATGGTTACAGTAATAAACATGTGGTTAAAGTTGGGGAATGATCGCGGTCTTACTTAAAAAGAAAACCAAAGTGACTGTCGGTGGGAAACAGATCCATCTATCCACCCTGTCGTTGTATGATAAGATCACCTGACTTCCTCCTTTGCTCCTGTAGTTACTACGCCCTCTAGAGGGCCCCGGTTGTAAAATAGACAGATTTTCCTTTAAGGACTGGCTGTGACATTTCCCATAACTGTTGAAATGATATTTCATGCAATACTGTCATGGATTACACTATTTTCCTCATCATCATCATTGTCCTGCTGCTGCCTGCTGGATGGAGATGCTTCACAGGATGAGTAGGATCACTCAGAATGGCTTTGTATTTGGATGCACTTTTATATGGCTCTCTGAGGTGTTCAGTGACCCTAAGCCATAGCTTGGCAACCGTTGCCAATCCAGCAAAACACTACAGCAGCTGAACCGAAGGTGTGTTAATCAGAGTAGTGTTTGGTTGGAATGAAACCCTGCAGGCTCTTCTTTGACCGAAACCATGCCAAGAAAACACAGGCGGAATCACGACTGCGCTGCCAGATCTCCTCTCTGCGGGAGCGCCACTGATGCACTCACTCACTTGAGAACAGGGTGACGGATGACTCATTTGTCATACAACACACACACACATATACACAAACACAAAATGGCACATGTGAAAGTCAAATTGCACCTGGATTCACTTTCTACTGCAGCAGATCACTTGATTCTACTCCCTTTGGAGTTTGTTTCACTCAAGCTTGTTGTTGCTAATCATTAAAATTCAAATTACATTTGAAATAAATAAGTTAATAGTGGTTTCTAATAATTTTGGCAATCACTCCAAAATTTTAATTTTAATTGCATTCAGCTCCCAGCGCTCCTCTTCAGACCCTTGACATCAGGCGATGTCACATGGAGTTTGAGCTGAACAAACATTTCTCCGAAGCAGCAGAAAAATAAATTACCTGAGTTAGACCTCATTACAGAGTTTGTTGAAGCTCGGCCAACTTGGACACCTGGCATGAGTGACATTAAAGGAACTCTGGTCAGAAATATAATCAAATTGTAAACAGCAGTGACTTATTTATACATCCATTACCAACTAACAAACTAGCGAACCTAGAAAACCGAACCTTTTTTTTTTTTTTTTTCTGGTACCAGATTTGTTTACTTTGAATCATAATAAATGGCGGACAACTGAAATTAATACAAATAATCTGCAGGAAATCAAATCACTCTTTAAATTTCTACTTACATCAAAGGAATTTGGTGCATTTTCATTATCTAATACTACAAAAGAAGGAGAGGACATATAATAATAATATTAAAGGGTATTTATACAGCACAAACAAAGTTACAAAGTGTTTTACATGGTTGAACCAGGATTAAAACATTTCAGGACCGCAGTGAGGCAAATAAAATCAGATAATGAAAATTAATAGTACTTACTACTACTAAAACAATTTAAATACCCAACAATAATATTGGATAAAACCAATAATAATAACAGATAAAACATAAATAAATAAGCAAGTAAATAAAACAGTGGCCTAGCATTAATAAAAGTCTTTTTTAAAAGATACGTTTTTAAAAGTGATTTGAAACATGTTACAGATTCTGCGAGCTTCAGATCTTCAGGCAGGGAGTTCCACAGCTGAGGAGACCTGACAACAAAAGCCTGGTCTCCTTTATTCCTGAACCGAGATTTAGGAACAAGAGAGGAAAGACCTGATTTTTGAGATGCTCTTCAATTGATAATAACATGATTGAACGACTTTTGTAACTTGTATTTCAAATGAGAGGGGTCGTCAAATATTATACACAGGTTTCTGGCTGCAGGTTTGACGTTTGTAGACAGGGAAGCACGATGATTTTGGACAACTGGGATGAACTTTGGAGGACCAAAAAGAATGATTTCAGACTTTTTCATTTAGCTGGAGAACGTTTTGGGAATTCCAACACTTTATTTGTGATGGACAAGATAATTGATGAAAGTTATTAGTTACTTATTCATTGGTTTTCAATGGGACATAAATTTGCACATCATCCGTGTAACACTGGTACTGAATATTGTGTTTATGTATGATATGCCCCAATGGCAGCATGTATACACAGAACAACAGGGGGCCCAGGATGGAGCCTTGGGGAGCACCACAGGTCAGAGGTGCCACATTAGAAGAAGCACAATCGATCACCACTGAAAAAGTTCACATTGATAAATAACATTTGAACCGGTATCCCTGATATTTATATGTATTATTTTTAAATCATGAGGGTGAAGGCTAGGTTTCTTGAGGAGTGGGTGCACTACTGTGTGCGTAAGGCAGAAGGCAACACAGCAATGTTCACAGAGAGCTATTTTCAATGGATAAAATAGTGGGACCAACACTGTTAACAAACCTCCTTCAGAAAACTGGCAGGCATAACATCTAGAGGACTTGATGAAGGTTTTAGTTTAGCAATTGTGTCCTTTTAAAGTGGATAATGAAAGGGCCTCAAAATGATTGAGCAAGGCAGAATGGTTGCAGTATAGAGAAGGACTTCCTCAGTGATCAGCATCCACTTGCAACAGGAAATACAAAAAACATTTGGGTGTGTGAGGACATAAAAAGTTGTATGTCATCAACCAGTAGCGTGAGAGTTAATTTTCTAGTCCCTTGCTATTTGCTTTTTCAGTTTGGTGCCCCGTGTAGACACGAGTTACACCATTGGGTCAGCTTGCACAGAAAGTCTCAATAATTTTGTACAGAATAATTTGCTTACCACCTGTTGTGGAAGCTGAACTGTGAGAGTGAGCGTCCGTTGGGTTTCTCCAGCAACTCAAGAATCAACTAATAATTCATTAAGGCACAGTGTGTTCTTGAGTTTTGCTCCACTTCACTAAGATTTTACCCAACCAAAAATATCAGAACATTAATTCATCTTTGTCAAACACTCAGCCTTCCTTTTTCTTCACTGATATTCCTTCTTTAAACCAACAAAATCCAAATAACGGGCTGCTGGATTCCCCTGCCATGTTTATGTTTTATGATGTGTGTCGCATCACTGTGATCCTGCTAAGAGATTATGGGAGCCCACACAGCCCACTGTGGTACACACACACACACACACACACACACACACACACACACACACACATTTGCGTCTTGCTGTTAAACATGTGTGTCTGCAACTCATCAGTCAACCAAATCAAATGAGAAATCAGTATTTGTTTTATTTGTTTTTGTTTTTTTTACTACAGCATCTAAAAATTACATTTACATTTTGAAGACTAAATTCTCCTCCTGAATGTCTAACAATCAAAGCGTGCCCATGAGTTAGTAATGGACCATTTGACAGGATGTAGGGAGGATCAGCAGGTCCAGGGAGAGGCCCGGGATGTCACCAGACCCCAAAGACATTTGACTGAAACACATAAGTGCTGCCCTACTGACATGTACCTTCTAGCTGGTAGACTAGTGGTGTCTCAGCCAGAGAATAAACACTGAAGTGAGGTTTTAATGCATTAACCTAACTAACCTGCAGACTGTGTTTCTTATATTTGTTATGTATTATTTTTGTTTTGTTATTTTTATGAAAATTACTTTTTGGAAAGCTATTAAAGTAAGAAGGCAAAGCTCCTTGCAGAAAACACAACAAATCATTTTTGTGAAATCTTCAGTACCAAGTTAACAAACAGAAGATACTGAAGTGTGAAGTGATGAAGAAGGGTTAGCTAAAGGGGAACTACACAGAGTTTACATATCAGTGTTCTAGTAAGCTTACCAGACCCCTTTAGCCAAGTGTTCATCTCTGCTGCAGGCTAGCAGTTCGAGGCTACGTTACCCGCTATTAGCATAACACACCCGAATCTCCGACCGAACTGTTGCCAGTTGAGTTGCATTGTGGGTAATGTAGGTGCCAGGTTTTGAGAAGGAAAAATGCATAGGATAAAAAAGACTGTTGCTAAATTGATGGAGTAGTTTTTATAATATCAACGGCTGAAAGTTTGAAGTCTGGTGTACTTTTGACCACACCCAGCCTCTCTGTTGAGTGTTGTCAGAAACGTATCGGCAGCTAGTTCTGGAAGTAAAAGGTCTTTAACATATTTTGGTTTCTTTTCTTGCTCAAGTAATAAACAGACTCAGGAAGTGCAAACAAGCAGTAGCCAAAGCTGAATATGATGTATTCAGTTTTAAAACGATGACAGTATGGCCCCCAGTTCCTCAGAGACTTTGACAGATTGTCTGCTTTCTGCAAGCCTCTGCTCTCAGGCCTTCCAGGTTTTGACCTCAGCCTCAGTCTACCTCCACACCTGCTGAGTCCTTGCTGGGTGTGCCAGACCTCACTGCTTGCCTGCCTGAGTATGACAATAGGCTCAATGTATTTTAAGAAAAGACGGTTCTTGTCAAATTTTATCTGTTGTGTCAGTTCGCTAGTCATGAGTCCAAATCCTGTTCATACACGTTACACTTACTTAACCGCTAAAAAGGTGTGAAAGTCAGTTTAAATCTCATTATGAAAAAAACGTACGAAAGATTCTGTAATTACCAAAAAAAGTGTCTTTTGCCTTCCATGTCTCTAATGGTTATTTTCTGTATTGATTAGGCTCTCGGTTATTTTTTTCCATTCATTCATTAGTGCATGTATCCATTCAGTCTATAGAATGTAAGAAAACAGAGAAAAAAGAGCCATCACACGTTTTGTCCGACTAAGAGTCCAAAACCCAAAGATATTCAATTTACACAAATATAAAGAGAGAAAAACAGCATTTCTTGTCATTTGAGAAGCTGGAAAAAGAAAATGTTTGACATTTTTGCTCGTTAGTGAACAAAAACAAACTATTTTCTGGTTTAAAAAAATGTATATACTCTTCAATATATAAAAACAGAAAAATACAGAATAAGCCTTACTGATTTAGTGTCAACGTGAGAGGAAACACCCTAATGACACAACAGAAGGGTTTAGATCACTGATCATCCCATTAGGCCTACTGCATCCTCTTCTCATGGCATCAATTTCATTATCCAGTCCATCCCCGCCTCTTCATCCTCGTCCTCGTCCTCCTCCGTGTCCTCGTCCTCTTCTTCTCTTTCTCATTCTCAGCTGGACTCTGAGCCTAAACCCCGCCGTCCCATTGAGCCTCCTGTCATCCCAAAATAATCCCGGCAACAGGAGAGGGAAGGCTGCAGAGGAGAGGAGAGGGGATGAGGGGCTATGATATCGCTCCAGCAGAATAATGAGGGGAGTGAATGAAAGAGTGAAGCGGCAGTGGGAAAAGAAGTGTAGAGAAATGAACAGGAATGAGTGTGAGAGAAAAAGAGAGAGCAGATGGATAATTAACACTCCTCTACGCCCAAGTCATTATATTTTTACATTTTCACCACTTTACTTCATTGACTTTATTTTCACAGGGACAGTTCATCTCATCAGCATTTCTGTGGCTGCCAGTTTCTCTCAGCTGTTCCTCAACATATAGTCCCACAGCACAATGTTAATGCTGCACAAATCTGCCTAAATCATCAAGGGTGGCCTCACTGGAGAGTCCAATGCCATCTCCACTAACTGAGACGTGAGAGATTTAATGACTCAAATTAATGACCATCATGTGTAGATTATCAATATAACATTCAAGGAACTTTGGTACTTAAATTTATTTCTTACAGCCATAAGGGAAGTTACCGATATCATGTTTCTAATTTTTTAAATCTCTTTTCTATTTTAATTCTTCTTCTATGTTTTTGTATGAAGCACGTGGTAACTTTGTTTTGTGCTGTGTGCTATATACATATTTTAAAAAAGAGCTGAGCCACACAGTTGGTAAATGCAAGCAGTCGATGTGAATATTGTTGCCAAACACAGCTACTGTGTGGATGCTATGTCAATCAATCAATCAATCAAAATGTATTTATATAGCACCTTTCAAACAAATGCAATTCAAAGTGCTTTACAAGAGACTGACAAAATGTAAGATGTTAAAAATGGATTTAGAGACTAATGCACACCAAAACAACCAAAAAAAGCACAAAAGATAATACAAGCAATAAAAATAGCCTAAAAATAAAATCATAAAATACTACACAAAATAAATATATAATAGTAAAATAGTAAAAGTGTTAACAAAATAAAATAGAATGAAATACATAATAATAAGCAATAAAATGTCAATAAAACAGAAATAGAATAAAATATCTATAGTTTGAAGAACCGTAGCTATTACATTTTTCACTAAAGCAGAGCAAAAAAAATAAAAACACCGTCTATGTATTACTGTCCCTAAAAGTCTCCATTTTGTTCTGCTTTATCGTAGTTTTCACTTAAAGTTTTAAACCTTAAGATTTATCATGACACCAAACCTGTTTAATAGCCATCAAATGCATTTATATTCTGTATTCATCTATATACTGTATATAGTTTTCATGTTAGTGGTGGAGCTTGCCATTCCTGCCATGAGCACGAGGGATTCACAGGAAACGATGCAGCATTTACTCCAGTGTTAACATCAGCCTCACAGTTTACTGTTTCCTGTGAGCTGTATTAAGTCACTGATAATGCAAACCCAACATATCCTACTGTTGCTGGGTTACATTAAAATCATTCAACTGACAAAGCACGAGGTGGCTTTTATTGAGAAGCTGTCACAGGAACCTAAAACCTGTTATATATAAAGTCTGAAACAATTACATGAGTAAGTGTCTAAAGTGAGTCACTATATAAAACTCTCACAAAGACAGACATAGACAGACAAAACTGTTAATTGTCAACAACTTAACTGCTTTTACTTTGGAGATTTGGCTCTAGCTGATGAGAAAACAGACTTTCTAAAGCAGTTTCAGCCTCTCTTGGATGGAGTCAGCAACAGTCATTAGATCCAGTAATCCTGATGTCCATTTGATTTAGCCTGAGAGAGACAGAGAGACAGAGAAAGATGGAGGGAAAAGGAAGAGACAGACAAGACAGAGAGGGAGTTTGGTCTAAATGCCATTTTAATGCCAACATTTTAAACATCAATTGGTGCTAACTGACAGTAACAAGCCAGCTAACTTAAAGAGCAATTGTGACGTGATTGTCGTAAATGTACCATTCAGATTGCCTCAGAAAGTTCACGGTTCAGACACAACTCAACGCTCGTCTCTATCATAAACGGTTCCAAAGTTATTTAATGTTTGGTAGAACATGTCTAGCTTAGCATCGATGCTACGCTCAGTTCTAAAGGGTTATTGTGTACACACCATGTGACCGTGATGCCCTGGGTTCAGCTCAGGATCAGTATCTTTGTTGTAGTTTTTCTTTCACAACAGAGAATAATGTCTCAATGCAATAAGACTAAAATACATTTGGTTTGTTTTTCAAAAGTCAAACAGTCCTTTAAACTGCAGACTGTTATTTTCCTGCTTTTAAAGGTCCTTGGACTCCCTGAGCTCTGGGGCTGTTTTCAGTATATTTAGTCCAGCCCTGTGGCCCACACCCATTAAGCCCATCACTCTTGTCATCATCACCAGAAACCACCTTACGGCTCCGTTTACATCCCCAACCACCAAAGCAATATAAAACATTTCAATAGCTCCGTGGTCTTGCTTCATTTGATTGCCCTGCAGCTTTTTAAGCAGGAACATTTCAGACAATATCCTGAAAAAAATCTTAATAAGTCATCACAAACATTTTGGGTTTTCAAGCCACAATCAGAGGTACATCACATGATAGAGACATAGTACAACCTCATATTCAGTCTAAGGATGTAGGATATGCAGTGCTGCTACGCCTGTATTTTTTGCCATGATATGTGTTCAGGTTGTGTTTGATGCAGGAGCTGGAAGCTGTACAGGTGTGAGTCCATCAGCGCAGCGGAAGCCACCATGAAATAGGTGCACTGAGTTGGATGGAAATGCATGGAATAAATTGTCAGCCTGTGAAGCATGTGGAGCCCGGAGACTGAAGTTACAGAGTGTGGAGCGAATTTCTGCTCTCACACAGTCGTATGGAAAGTAACATGATTATTTTTGGAAGGAGTAATGGGTCAGGAGTTTGGTGTTACTTTCTGTAAGCAGGTACAACTTCATTGATGCAAGGGCAAAGTGAAAGTGACTTCAGACTTATTCAGAAAGGACGAATGTTAATGCG
This sequence comes from Macquaria ambigua, assembly GCA_008360985.2. Taxonomy (NCBI): domain Eukaryota; kingdom Metazoa; phylum Chordata; class Actinopteri; order Centrarchiformes; family Percichthyidae; genus Macquaria; species Macquaria ambigua. The sequence goes on along the minus strand of VMKM01000401.1, from coordinate 254,334 downwards.
GGCCTCAAGACATCAAGATTTAACAGTTTGTGATTTTCTAATGCGCAAAAGCTTCCTTCATTCCTTCTGCTGCTGTCTAGATTTTTCATGACAGTTGAGAAGATGGGAATCACGTCTAGAAGGAAAAGAAACCCAAAACAAATGATGGCTGATGTTTAATTTGTGTGTGAAATTCCCTGACAGACGTCACGGGACTATTTTAAGCACCGATGTACTTGAATCCTCTATGATCTCCAAATAATTGCAAATCACTGCTTATAAGCTTGCCTGTCATTTCCTCTGCTACAAAAGTCCTTCAAATCAAAACTCAGAAGCAAAGTGTGACATGATGTGACAACAGCAAACTAGTATGCAGTGCCCGTAATACAATGATTATGCCTGGCAGCCATTAAATCAATCACTCACTGCATTCATCAATCACTTTTATTTTATTTCAATGGTCCAGATACATGAACAAACAAAACACTGAAACATTAAAGAAATCCTTCATCAGGATCTACACCTGAAGCTAATTTCTTTTCCCTTGGGCTGTGCACTAACTTTCCATCAGTTTGAATTCAAATCCGTCCACACGTTTTAAAGTTATCCTGATATATAGCAGACAATCAAACCCAAAGCTCCCCTACTCACAGCACCTGCACTGGTCCCCAAGTACGTTGCTGATTAAAAAACATACAAATTACATTCTTAAACAACTCGTTTGCATTGGCTGGTACATTTTAGAACAAAGCATTTACATTGAACATATCTTCAAAATGTTCACCGGTCTTAAATACAGTGACAGTGTAAGATGAGATGTAGTTTTGTGAAGATTTATTTCAGAGATTACCTTCTCAGGTTTAATTATTGCATTATTTAATTAATGATAACCACATATGTATGTGTGTATACGTTGTATGCTGCTCTGGAACTACATAATATGGTGCACCTTGCCTGTGATGTTAATGATGGTTAAGATTGGCGGAGTGATATGATGTAAGACAGTAAGATGACCTATCATGTTTGGTTGTGTGTGTTCCCTTGTCCTAATGTTGAGGCGGACAAGTGAGACAGATGAAGCTTCCCCGTGCTCTTATTTATTTCTTATTTTTATAGAACAGAGGTTGTGGAAGTGGGAGGCTGGCTTTCCCAGGGGAGATCACATAGAATAACCTAAATGTGTATGATTTGGCAAAGAGATAGTAGTTTTGTGGAATTGTACAGTTTTTCCCACTTTCCCAGAGTCAGAAACTAATAAATGCCTCAGGACAGACCTTTGTTTTTTAAATGTATTTGGTGTGGTCTGAAGTTATGTCAGACGGCAATATGAGGCTATCTTGCCTCAATTGTTGAGTGTCCATGGGGTCAAATAACATCGCCATGATCCCATAGGCATCCAGGAACTGAGCAAAAGCAAGTGTCGCCTTTTTCCAAGCTTTGTCTGAGGGGAGGCCCACAGTCTCAGACTTTGAAAACCCCTGATCTAGACGGCACTCGTCTCCTCCAAAACTTATTGGACAGTCCAAATGAGTTTCATATGACCATCATTTGTATGAGACAGTGTCTCTTTTCCACACTATGTAGCATCAACTCAAACTGTAACAGGAAACAGGAGGCCACTCATGGCTTTAAACGATAAGGCTGGCATTAGAAGACCAAAGCCAACGATGTGTTAGTCGGTCTCTCAGTACTTTCTGTCTGTGGCTCTCAGCCCCAAGCCCATTGGTTCCTACTGAAGATGTAAATCTTTAAAAATAGCTCACATATATATATAGTGTAAGTTTTAAAACAGAAAACAGCTGGTCACTTATTTTTTAGCCGTTACTCAAACTAGAGGAAAATAGTGCCTTTGTTGGGGACTACTTTCAGTGGCGGACTGATCCACGTTTGGTGCTCTATAGTGAGTATTTACAGCAGTAGAACGGTGTATGGGGATAGAGTCGTAATAAATTACAGTGACACACACAGTTTCATGGTAGTGAAGGATCAGTTCACCCAGCGCAACAGTGTGTCTCATTAATGTGTTTTTAATAGTTTATGGACAACAATGGCACAGAGGAATAAGATACAGCAGGCTTTGGATACACATACCACGTGTTAACAGGATCAATTCATTATTGGTTTTGGTCTTGTCATGGGATTTGTTAACAATAAGATAAAATATAGAATATCGCCTTCTGGGTATTTCAGTTTGGTAACCGTGCTGATTGAATCAGTAAAGGGGCACTCCAATATTTCAGTTGGTTTTGATGGGTATGTGACCAACATATAAAGTTTTTACTGCAGGTGACCACAGCAGCACAAAACCAGTGTGTAAAACTTGCATTTGATGTCATGATTTCATTGTCTATATACATTTTCGCTAAATTTAATCTTTATTTAAGGGCTGTATTGTGTTCCAGAGTTTCCTTTAAATCTATGTAATGTGCAGTAATTAAACAAAACCCAAAGATATTTTACCTTTCTGCACAGTCCTCTGGAATTACACACAACGTTAGTAAAAGTAACATCACATGACGTCTTTAAAGTAAAACAAATTTAGCTCACACACACATTTGGGCTTAATACTAAAAGCAGTAATTTCTCTCTCTGGAGACGTTACTTGCCTTTGTGTTGATGACTAACCAAAGTGGTTAGTGGTTAAAGTCTCATTTCATGCCCCACAGCCAAGCTATAAAACCCAAAGCCTCTCCATTTTGGAAGGTTTAATGGGGAAATTTAAAGCAGACTAAATCAAATTTGACTCAGCGTTATAAACATAATGACTGTTGTCTTATATTCTGTTCTGCAGAGGAGTGCTGGTTTCTAAAGTGTGGGTCCTAATGGCTTGGCATGGCAGCAGTGTTAATTACCAATCTGTTCTCTCCTCTCTTTTCTTTTTTCTCTTGCAGGGGAATCACACTGTCCGTTCTTTAAAGGGTCAATACTAAGAGGAATTTAAATTTCATGCACCATGAGAGATATTTGTTTAAAATCAGCTTTTGCTGAAGGACTTTATTTCAAGTCAGTCTGTTTAAAAATCCATCAGTATTTGCAGGGAGTTACAGATCCTTTTTAATGGACCTATCAGAGCTTGGACTTGTGTGCTCGCTTTCCTTAAACAACAGTTTGAATCCAGTCAGACAGAGTTGCAGTGAGCAAAGTGACATGCCCTGTGGGAGAAGAGAAGATTTTCTCTGCTTATACTGTTTGCAAATTAACGACCAGTGTTTTGACTGTGGAGCATCTGCAAACAAATCCTTCAGATTCATCCGAGTGCTTCCCTGACGAGTAAACAATGTCTTTAGTTATAATGTCGCGAACTGTGTTTTTACCTCGGAACACATGTGGAAACAAAGTCATGAAAAGTCATTTAAGCAATTAGAAAATGTCTCAATCTTCCCAGCCGTCATCACATGACGACTGGTTACATCACTACTCGTTTCTTCTTCTAGAGCGCTGGTGCCTGAATCAACCTGATGGCTGAGCATCACAGAGGGGCACAAATACAGTAACTCACCATCACAAACATCATAGATAATGAAGTTCTGAAGGATTGGGATCCATAAACGGCTCTAGCAATTGTGACATTCACCAGCCCTGCAGTCCTATTTCAAAACTGTGAAGCAGCCGTAGTTGTTCACATGAAAACCATGTTGATGGTACATGCTGCAGTGCTGTCAAAAAAAAGTACTGATAAAGAAAAATGTTTTTCCTGTTTCAATCAGGAGAGGCACGTGCATAATAAAGATGAGAAAGAGTCTTTGGTGATTAGACCCCATTGTGACGTCATCATATTTTAAAGGGGGTAGAGAAGCAATGAGTAGTATAGGATACCCCTGATGGAGTCTAGACACTGGTGGTGGTGGTGGAGGGATGCTGAAGATCTGGATGTGATGAGGAGTGGACACTGAATGTGGTGAAGTGGAGGTGAACAGGGGTGGAGGAGGGTCACAACGAATCTGCACTAAGATGACAGCTGACGGCAAGCGAGAGGAGAACAGATTTAAAGTTTGAGCAGCAATATGATTGGCTGATGGATATCGTGGCGAAATCTGGTTGGATAAGTGAGAGAGTAAACACCCAAAATCAGCTAATTAAGAAAGCAGGAAGAGAGCGAGGGATGTGAATGAATGAGGCACAAAGATCTTCCTGATTGAACTTACGCTGAGCTTCATTATTCTTATGTCCATTTGCATATACAGATATGCAATCTGTATATGTTTTGAGTTTTGGCACTACATTTCCCATCATGCTGCAAACAGGAAGTGCAATGTCGCCAGTGAGTGAGTTAGCTGTGTGCTTCATCTGAGCTTTTTCAGATGGTTCAATTTGGATGCAGTATTCGTACCTCTTATACTATTGCTTTGCACAAGCACAAGAGGATTATGGGAAATCTTTAATCATTTCTTTTATAAAATGAGTGTAATTATCCATCGTGAGTGTCCAGAACAGCTCGTTTCTTTGTGGTCTTTATGGGATTTGCCCAAATGCCAGATAGCCAGTCCACTTCTGTACTGAAGGTTTACAGTCTGACCACAGACAGAAGAGTCAGACTGGTGTTCAGCACTGAGAGCCTAACATTTACTTTGCACCAAACATTAAAGGAGCAGCGCTGGTCTCAGCTGAGCAGTGACCCTCACATTAAAGTTCTGTCAAGCACAGTTGTCAAATAAAGAGGATGGAATTAATTCAGTTCTTACATTAATTTAATCATGATTCTTCCAACCTCCAGCTGCCTTCAGACACTTTATTATTTATCTTGTCTATTATTGTCTCTTCTCTATGTCTTGCCATATTTGTCTTCATTTATGCACTGTAAAAGCAGCATTTTGGCGTTCATTCTCAATGTCCTTCAAGGTGAATGGATGCTGTCCAGCTTAGTAAATAGGGCAAATTTGTCAGTGTGGGTGGTCACAGTGGTCCTCTACTTTTGGACCTTAAATGGGCTGTACTGCTCTTTAAAATCCATATTTATGAGGCCAGGTGCACTAGGACTTTATGCCCAGTGGCAACCTGGTTTGTATGCACAAAAGAGCCCTGTGTGCACAGCTGGATTGATGAGCATCGGTTGTTTCTACACACACAGATGCATTAGCACCAACTCAACAAACGTTTAGTGGGTGATTAAGAATTCATAGATTAAGAGTCTTAGACTCAGTCAGAATTTACGAGTGAATACCAGAACTGTAGACTTGAGTCACACTTAAATCACAAAAATGAGGACTTGAGATTTGACTAATTGGACTTTACAGCAAAAACAAGTCTTAGGTTTTGACCTGGTAAAAAAGACAGACCTTCTATAGCCACACAACTTAAATGTTTTTATATATTTATTGAAAATGTATATATTTAGGCCTGAGCATTGAATGGACTGTGGTCTCAGTTATGTAAAAGTTAATATTAACACAGCACTGGAAGGCAAAATGTTCAATTTTTGATGAAAGACTTGAAACTTGACTTGGATTTGTCAGAAGATTTAACACAAACACTGTGGACAGAACAGTCTAAATAGGAAAGCAGTCGGATGTGTGCAACATACAAATTAACTTACATCGAATGAGCCACAGTGAAAAGACAACACTGTGATAAATAATGTTTTCATGGTGCACATTATTACCTGAATAGAGCGGGCAGCGATCTGTCCATGTTGACACGTTAATGCGCACCTGGATAATTGGATGTAATTACATCTGTAAATTCACAGTTTTACATTAATCTGAAGAGCACGCTTCACACTTCATTTGGAGGGAGAGTTTTATGAATGAAAAGGATTTTTTGGCCACAGAGGTTCATCTCCCCTCTCTGTGAGAACTCACCCTAACCCTAAGCAACGGTCCCACTGCAAATAGTATTTTAAAAGTCACATTTTACAAGTTTTATTTTTTAATATTGAAAATTAACATTTGTAAATTATTAATATTACTATTATAGTTAAAAATGTTTTACTTATTGTTTTGTGAAAAATTAGCATTGGCTAGTAGCCAAGATGTGGCCGTGCTTGTTTTTGCCACTGACAGGCTCGGATTGTTATTCTAAGTATCTGACAACTTTATAAAGGATCTCTACAGAGACAGACCTTTTGTTAGAGAGTAAGATCCTTTTTGTTTAACCAGAAACAAAAAGTCTCGTTCAAGGGAAAGTCTCGCTCTGAAATCTCGTGAGAGGTTGAGTTGTTGCAGGAAGACGACGGTGTTTCTGACATGACTCCACTGTTGTACTGAATTAATGATGTGGAAATGTAAATTATGCGAGCCATTATAGTAATTGTTTCAACCTTTTGTTGAGGGTCGCCTTGTTATTTGAGAATTTACAGCATTTCCTCTTTTCTCACCGCTGGACCTCAGTAACAGCCAATATTTACCCATAAAGCTGTGGGTCAAACATGGCTCTGTGATATGTGACATAACTCCACAACCTCTTCTCTCAACCTTTATGTTTTTGTTTTGTTTTTTTGTCTTTCTTGATACATGAATGGGCTTCATGAGAGCCAGTTTAAAGTGAACATAAAATGTAGAACTGAGTTTATGATCCATATTCAGCACCAGAGAAGCACACAAACAAGAGAACAAAGACACAGAGCTGATTTGATAAAAAGACTCATTTTATCATTCAGATCTCGTCTTTGTGATTCTGTAATTTATGCCTTCAAATGACAAAACAGTTCCAATCCCCTTCTGACAACAACTGATCACTCTGTTTTCAACTGACATGCATGTTTATCACATCCATCATCCCTCCATCTTCATCAAGCCATTGTTGTTCCATCATGTCACAGGATGCACTTCCTCAATCTCTCCCTCAGCTTCCTCTCTATTACCTTTAATACTTTCCTGTCCTGATTATGGTTTGACTTTACTTGTTTGATGGCAGTGTTAATTATACTATTTTGTTTCCTGAAAATTGAAAATTTCACGCTTTTAATAGTAGTAGTAGTAGTGCTCTGTCTTACATTTCCTTTTTGTGACTCTAGACTTTGCAGTTCAGAAGTTGTTGGCCAAATCATAAAATTACTTTTATAACAAGACAATTTGCCCCACTTGGTGTAGTTTCTCTTGTCTGAGTGCTGGGGAAGATTTGAAACCTGTGCCCTGGATTTGAGTGCTGTGGGCATTTGAGGTGCAGACAGAAAGTACAGAAGAAGAGAAAGAAGAACAAACAAAAACATTCGAGTTGCAGCGACAAAAGTTTCTGAGAAGCAGCATGATAGAGCAGTAACAATAAAGATTTTACATTTTTTATACTGTTTGTTGGGAAACAGACTTTTCTTCAGCTCTACACCCACTACATGGCCAACAGTATATAGACCCATATGTGATCAAGCTCTAACACCCTCGACTCGTCTGGTTTCAGGTTTTCCACCATCCATCTGGCTGCAGCATAGACTGTATATAAAGATGGACGACGTGTCTCCACTTCCTCCTACTGTACAAAATTGAAGCCAAAATATCCTGGATATGCCGCGGTATCGAGTTCCCGTCTATACACCTGCCTGAACCAATCACAGCACACTCACAGTTGTCAATCATGACGTCACACCCCCTTTTTATAGCATCAAATAACTAATTAAAACCAAACTGATCAGAAAAACGAACATGTGAACAAACATCAGTGTGATGAGAACTACCTAAAATGACAGAAACCATCTTTGGGAACATTTTATTTGACGTGTACTTTGATTTTTCAGTTTGGCCCATGTCCCATCTGCTAACATGGAGGAGGCGGGGCTTATGACCTATACTGCAGCCAGCCACCAGGGGGCGATCCAGATGTTTTGGCTCCACTTTTGGGGAGCTGTCATGTCGGCCATCTTTATATACAGTCTATGGGCTGCAGGGATTTGCTCCCATTCAGACACAAGAGCATCAATGAGGTCCAACACTGATGTTGGGTGATCAGGTCTGGCTCACAGTCGGTGGAGCTGCTTTGCTTTGCTTCTGTCATGTTGAAACAGGAAAGGGACAAACACAAACTGTTGACACAAAGTTGGAAGAATACTATCGTCTAAAATATCATTGAACACTGTAGCATTGAGATTTCTCTTCATTGGAACTAAGGGGCTTAGCCCAAACCAGGATAGTCCCCAGACCAATAGTACACAAAAGTACTATATGTGGAGGAGTGTCTACATACTTTTGGCCGTATAAGTTGTCTGTGATTGACTGGGCCGTTTGCAATGAGGATGGGTCTGTTTTATTCCTCTTTTAATTCAGTTTATCTTCATCGACTGCTTTTCCCTCTCTGTGGAGTTTCAGTCCTTTCTTTGAAGTTTTAAACTTAAGGGTTTAAATTAAAAAGACCTTTGTGAGCAAAATGTCACAGCATATATATAGTTAAAGTGTCAAGTTAGTACAGATTTGCTGCCCAACATCATGAAATGAGCTCAATGTGTCTGACAGAGTTGTTTATCAATCGATCCGCCTGTGATTTCTGAGCCAGCCGCTGACATTTCTGGCTTTCAGGAGGCTGACAGAGGTCAGATTACTTGATGCTCTTTTAATGCTGAATGATTCTAACGAGACGTTGGGAAACTGAAATCACGTCAACAATCAGTGTTCTGAGAAATAATCACTTATCGCTATAAGTACTACACACACGTCAGCGAGCCAAAGTGCTGAATGCGGAACAGCAGCTGAATCTGTGCTTGTATTTACTCCGGCTGTCTCGTTTGTTGTAAGCCTGTTGCACTTCATCCAGACTTGCCTCCGTCTTTATTTGAGCCCCTCCTGCCTGCGTGTGCAGTTATCAGGGCCGAAGCAGAGGATGCTGGGATGTGTACTGCTCAGCTGACAGGAAAAGATAGCACTGAGGAAGGCTGGTTTGTTTTTAAAGACATATTCCTCTGTTTTGTCAGACATATCTTTATTGTCATTTTCAAGAAGAACAAAATTTTTACAGCACATGTCCAGACAATAATGAAAATATAAAATTCAGTGCCGTAGCCAGGATTTTAGAAGGTCTGGAGTCCAGCTTCCACTTCCAAATGTTTAACTAGACACCAAGCAAAACTTTTTTTACAATTTATTTACTAAGTTAAATTTTCTGTCAATGATTTCTCCCTGCATGATGGTCTAAATGAACAGTCCCCTTTAAGGATACTGACGAGAATCATCAATCAGAATCACACCTAAAAAACCCACCATGTGCAATAAATAATTCTAATGTGAACACCAAAAATACGTCAGTAAAGGTCGTTTATGCACGCAGCTTATTACGACACATTACGTTTATTGTTAGGCGGCGACCTCTAGTGGCCGTAGTAATTATGACGGTAGCAAAGGACTAAGTCAAGTGAGTTAGTATAAAGAGTGACAAAGTCCGTCCACGCAGGGAGGATGGATGGGTCAAATGCAGGACTTTCCCCCAGGAGGCCGCTGTTCGTGAACGTTGATTTATTTTAACTTAAGTCAGATCGTAACGTTAAGTCACGTGACGTAACTTAACTTACAACCTAACCAAGTAATTTTGGTGCTTAAACCTAACCATTTCACAACATTAACCATGTGTTTATTATTGTTATCATGACGACAAAGGTCTGGTACACCTGTCGCTGGTACTCTCCACCGGTCATTTATGTCACTTTGGCAGTCATTGGCCAACGACCCATTCTGTCATTTAGGTACGAGGATGTGTTGCCAGACAGACAGACTGATCTCCTCTACAGCTTTGTTTCCAGAAACAATACTGACATACTGTAACCTCACTGTCCTCATTGGTAGCTACAGCTCTGATTGCATTACAGTATGACAACTAAATTAAAGCCAGTCCTTGGCCCCTGAGGTAAACATAGGAGGAAGATAAACTTAAAATACACCAGGGAATAAAGGGGGCAGCCTAACATAGATTAGAGTACATATCCAATTCAATAAATGAACTGCAAATATCAAATACCCAACATAAGTGCTTCAAGTTTATTGCTCTCACAGAAATTGTAGAACGTTGCCAAATATATGATCTTTTCTGCAGCAAAGCAAATCATCCGATTCAGCCACAGGGACGGTGCACAGCTTTCCTCTCTCTTCCATTTCTTAAAGTCATAAAGGCCTCAGGATGAATATTCAAAATGCATAGTTCGGGGTTAAGGGAGACAATCATATCATATCAACAATCTAACTAATCAAACTGAACACCTCCTCCCAAAAGCAGTGGGGCAAAGAGCCTTCATACAGTTGTGTCTGGAATATTAGTGTTAAAACGATGCAACTTAGCTATGTTGAATGCTGCCGCTTATCTATTTATACTCTAATTATTAGAGCTGATGCAATCCATCAATTAGTCATTAGACAGAATAAGAATGAATCGACTATTTTGATAGCACATTGGACTCTTTTACCAAATGTTTCTACTGGAAAGGCACTTTTCCCCTTGCATCTAAAGTGAATAGAGGAGGAAGCTTTAGCTTTTATATTGCTTCAACATAATATAACTTGCAGCTGATACTTTAAGCAAGATACTAATTTTAAGATCTGGTGGAATTCAATATCCTTCAGAACCTTTTTCTATTCCCTGAAAAGAGCAGGACAAATGTATATATATATATTTAATTGCTAAAATTGAAGTTATTAGACAGGCATTTGGTCAAATCTATACAGAATAAAACCCACACAGTAAAACATAACTTGCTGTGATTGTTATAAATATCATACTGTAGCCTTTTAAGTACACTGATTTTCTAAATGTCTAAAGAAAACAGTTAAAAACTGTTTAAAACGTTATTACTACCTGTGATTGTGAAGATGTTTTAGTTAAAAGTGGTTGATCATGGGATTACAATACGTACAGCAATATGGGATAAATAGTAATTAATCTTGCAGTTAATGGCACTTGATTGACAGCCTTAGCGTGGGCACATATTTGTCACATCCGTTGCTCCTTCTGTCACAATTTGGGTTCATCTGCCTGCATTAAGTCTTACAGTCCTTCTGCACCAGATGGGTGAAGTGTCTGGCTGAGGCACAGTTGTGTGTTTTTTGTTTTTTTTAAATATCCATTTCTCTCTCCCAGATATTAACACTCTGACACTCTGAGTCTGAATTTTTGTGGAGGAGAGCGTGATTGTCTCTGGGGTCTCAGACAAATTAGTTAAGATCACAGGGTTGTGAAATACGTGAGCGTCTTGATTGATGGAGCTGTCTGCTTTCACTGACGACCGTCTCCAAACAACTTCAGCTGTTGGATACAAGTTACTGTTTGCCTGGTAGACAGTTTGTGAGAGACTCTGACTGCGTACAGTTTGAACACAGTAGAGGGTTAGTAAGTGATCTGCTCAGTTGTATTATTAATAAGGTAGATTCATGGGGGAGATCAATTTATTTCTGGATGTTATGAGGAGTATCAACACTATGAACCTGATTTAACAAGTACCGTGAAATTGATGTGACAGTGATGTGTTGGTATGTAAATGTGATGTTACTGTATTTTGTGTGTTATAGTGGTTTAAAATCATGCTGGTTGAAATGACAATTATTGTTTCTGACTTGCAAGCAGGAATTTACCTCTTTACCTTATTATACATGAGCTAGTCAGCAGTAATTTGCTGTATATGTTCGTTTTTTTTTTTTTTGGCACGCAGTTGTTCTTAGGACACCACTACTGTTGAAATTATGCAGTAGATTAACCCTCATTATAACAAAACTAAAAGCATATTGCCCCACTAGTGTCCCTGAGGGGCTGCAGTGTTAATTAAACTCCACAATACAAGAGCGCTGGATGGAACAAACAATATACTGATGATTCAGGTCTGCTTAGAGCCTTGCTAGTAGAGCTAAAATGTGAAACTTGTTTTTGGGATCAGAGTTTAATAGAAATTTGGAAGTTATTTTCTAGATACCTTGTCATGGACCAATGAGGTGGTTTGTACGGAGGCCCCCTGGGGTCAGCTGAGAAAGAAAAAGAGCCATGTGTAAATCTAAACTCTCAGTTTATAATCTGTGCCCACAGAGAGGTTGGTTTTGGAGTGAAAAGCACAATAAATACAATGCTACTCAGTGAAAGATATGAAACGTCCAATGCAAAACACAATATAGCATTAAATCTACCCTTAAAACTAGATAATGATGCGAATCTGAGAGCGCGGATTATGAGTTCAAAACCGTGCACACGGGTTTGTAAACCGAGAGTACAGATTTACACACAGCTTTTTTTTTCTCAGCTGAGCTGACGAGTGGTAATACAAAAAAAATCAGGGGTCACCAAAATAACTGGGGACTATCCATAAATATCTGTACCACATTTCATGACAATCTGGCTGTCAAATGTTGAGATATCTGGTGAAGGAATGAAAGTGTTGGACGTACAGACAGACCAACTGCATGAAATCAACCATTCTCACGTCATTCTCTCTCAAATATTGGCCACAGAATTAGACAGCAAACAGAAAATATAACCCAATGTGATTTCTGAAGTCTAATACAGATTAGAACTGGGCACCATTGGGCAGCTTTAACAATGCTGACTTGGGATTATAAACCTGCTAGTTCAAATTTCTGACCCCTGTTTGAAATATGTGGTTATGAGGGGGGAATAAATTTACATTTTAGTGGTGACCAAGGTGTTCAGCCTACAAGCAGCTGCAGCGAGCTCCTCTTTGACTGACAGTACAAGTGGCCAAAACAACAACAGAAGAAACACAAAGGGTTGGTGCTGGTACAGTATGTGCGTGTTGCTACAGGTACAGGTGAGAACATGAAATGCGATCCAGAAAGTCCAGTTTGAGAAGATACGTCTGTAAATTTGAAGGCTCATCAGATGCCAAGTGGTTTTTCTAACACTATGAGACAGAACTGAACAACTCTGAAAGTGACAGGTATTTATCGCAGTGACAGTTATTTAATGAGCCAGGTAAACAGTACAATTATGCCGTTCACGTTACAAAGCAATCTACCAGAAATGGGCACTTGAATGTATTTGATCAACCCTGTCTCCTAGAAATTACGTTTATATACTACTAATTTATTTTCCCAATTACGTTTTGATTGGAAACGTAATTGCTGCCAGGGATATGTTCAGTAGCAACGTTTTTTAAAGGACCAGTGTGTAGGATTTAGTTGGCGGTGAAGCTGAAGATTGCGGCCTTTCTGAGCATGCAGAAAAACCTACGGTGGCCGCAAAACTTGCGAAAAACACAAAAGGCCTTCTCTAGAGCCAGTGTTTGGTTTGTCTGTTCTGGGCTACTGTAGAAACATGGCGGTGCAACATGGTGGACTCCATGGAAGAGGACCCACTCCCTCTATAGATATAAAGGGCTCATTCTAAGGTAACAAAAACACAACAACTCTTATTTTCAGGTGAATATACACTAACAAAAACACACTTATGAATATTATATTCCATTTCTGCCAATAGATCCCACACTAGGTTACACACTGGCCCTTTAAGAAATGTTTTAGTTACACATGCCGGAGACCAGGGTTTGCATCCTGATTTTGCACTTTGGTTAAGGTAAGGGGAAGATCACTGTTTCGATTAAATGACAATAAAGTAAACCTGTCACGTCTGTTGACTTACTCAGTATTGAAGCCAGACCATTATCTTTCCTCAACCTCAACCAAGTGCTGAGTGCCTAAACATAACCATAAAAAAGTTGAATCATGTTTTAGTTGCAGAGCCCCAAAAATAATGGCTATATAGGTCGTCTGTGCAAGCAGCTTATTACGACCCATATTTAAGTTTAGTGTTAGGCGGCGACCTCTAGTGGCCGGAGTAGTTATGATGGGAGCAAACACAGGACTTTCACCAAGGAGACCGCAGTTGGTGTCCAGTGTGAAACCAAAAGTTGACTTTTTTTAACTTACGTCAGATTGTAACGTTAAGTTACTTAAGTTACATTAGTAAGTCACGTGACGACAGACGGTCCAGTACGCCTGTCGCTGGACAACTCCAGCGGTCATATATGTTGGGTTTTTTTGGGAGTCTTTAGCAAACGACCTATTCTGTTGTTTAGGTATGAGGACGTGTTATTAGTTGCTAATATTGTATTGCAAGAGTGAATGCTGTAGGAAAACAAATGAAATATGTTGTTAATGTATTGCAGATACGTTCAGTATGAACATTTTGGGTCTTGCCATATACGTTAATTAAAAACTCTTTGTTGCTGCAAATTAGTGCGTTGCTGGATGTTGGTGAATTGTGTTGTTGCCAAAACTTGAGCCAGGTTCAACTTTTTTCTCCAGACCCCATACGTTCAGACAAACAGTGTGTCAAGGCTGCGTTCACACAGTGCTCATGTCTGTCTCATCACTACTGTAGACAACTGTTGTGCTGTGAGTCTCTGGAACAAAAAGAGCGCAGTTGCTCGTGGGTAACAGACATCTTTAAAAGAGGACAGATGAACCTGAACTTGTGACCCTGCGTCTGTTGCCCTGGTGATCCTCATCCTTTTTTTCTTTTCCTCTGAATGCAGTCTATCTGTGTGGATGACCCCCACTCTCTCTAAAGCCCATTTTGTTTTACACGCAGTGCCATACAGGTCGACCTCACAAAAAATACATTATAATTGCTTTAAGTAGGCACTTCAGTGGGCAGTATTCAATATTTATCCCCATTCAGGCTCTGTGGAGCCAAGCAGCAGATCGTTGGGGATTTAAACTAACAAAATGAATAAATCCCTTTTAAATACATTGATGCTTCAACTGTGAGTCAAGGCTTCCTCGTCGTGCATGGGTATCTATTTTTGTTTTTTTGCTTTTGCTGTTAAGCTGTTAATGTAACATCATAAAGTTCATTTTAATTAAGTTCCTCTACTTTGTCTTTCAGGGATGTTTGGCATCTTTTCTTGTCTTTTGTTGTCGATTATTTCACCCCTTACTGTTCATTCTCAGCTCACAAAATGAGTACAGCACAGTATTTCATCTGTAACTAATGTGCTCTTTGAAATCTGTTTCTCTCTGCCGTGAAAGGATTATGTGCAGGAGAAGGTATTCTGACACTGAAAAGTAGAGAAAAAAAGTGTGTAGAGAGAGGTTTCAGATTTTTCATTTTCATTTTCTGTGAACAATTTTATTAATTTAACTGATGGGAAAAAGCAGGAAAGTAGAGAGGTGTATCCACCCGCTGTTAATTATAGTGGTGAAAAGTGAGAGTGAGGAAACGGCTGAGAAGAGTTGAATGAAGTTGTCAGATTTTCTTACTTAAAATCAATCTTTTGAGTATCAAACACTCAACATTTTCCCATTTCACTGAGGATGTGGCTGTGGTCAGTGTGACTTTGTCATTTACAATGGATTCCAATAAAGACCAGTTCTTAACTACAAGAGTATCAGAACTTCCATGAAAGATCTGCAGTCACTCCTGCAGCATAATCCATGTCTACACTGCCCTCTGTATGCTTCAAAGACTTATTGTTTTGCCAAAATACGGCAATATATCCCACTTCCATTGCAGCTTTGAGGAAGGCGACAACACAAAAGTCATATTTTTCAAAATCATGAAAACAAAACGTACCATCTGTTTTTCATCACGTGCTCTTTGTTTGGGGGGTTCTTTCCGGTTACAGTGAAACTTCTCATAATTTAACTCAACAGCTGAGAGAGTAATGCGTCTATCAATATCCACGGTGGTGGATATTTCCTGCCACAGTTTACATGTTTATTTATACCCTCCTATTAATACAGAGAGTCCTCCACAGCTGCAAGAGTGACTTTATTCAGAGTGACACTGCATGGTAAAGGAGTAGCGGGGAGGGTAGTCTCCATGTGCACCTGAGCTTCCTCATGCCTTATCAAGAAATAAAATGCCTTTTTCTCGTTGCACTTCTCTCTGTCATGTGTGAGCATCCAGGAGACACGGTCTATAAACAAAGTTGTGTTATGCTTCAGCATCAAATGTAGCTGAATGTGGCCTCAGAATCTATCAGACTGCTGGAGAAAATATTGATATACTCACTGTAACTGCAGGTCAGGTGTTAACGGTGTCTTCGCTGGGTGGAGGAGGAATGTGTGTGTTATAATGAGCACAGGATGCAACTCCCCCCTCCAAACAAGAAGTAAACAACCAACAAAGTGGTCAACAGGATATTCTGTGGAGGGGGAAAAAAATCAGCTAAAGACAGTGTTGACCACTTGCAGGGAAGGGGAGACAAATGCACCGAACACACTGAGATAATTCAAAGTGCTTTACAACTAATTAATTCAACCTAATATGGAGTTGGGACGCAGGTACATACGGCTGTAGATATTTTGAATGTTGAAGAATGATTTGATATCTTATAATTCTGTCATTTGTTCTTTGTTCTATGTTTATTTGATGTCTGCAACCGTCTTATTTGTGCTGCTGCCTGTCTTGGCCAGGACACTCTTGAAAAAGAGATTTTTAGTCGTGGTTAAATAAAGGTTAAATAAATAAGAAATAACATTTAACTACAGCTTCATTGTATTTTAAGTCTATGCTAGCAGCTCCCTGAGGCTGTACTTGTGCACAGAGGTGCTTTGTGCTAAATGCAAACGTGAGCATGCTAACATGCTCATAATGCTAACATGCTGATGTTGTGCAGGTATAATGTTTACCATAATCACTATCTTAGTTTAGCATGTTAACATGCTAACATTTGCCTGCACAAAACGTACAGTACAGCTGAGGCTGATGGGAATGTCGTTAGTTTTGCAGGTATTTGGTCATAAACCGAAATACTAGGTGAAATAAAATTTTGACCTGATATTGACACTAGATGAAAAGTTATTAGAATTCATCAAGTAAAAATAAGTAGCCTAAGGAATACAGTTTCAGTAATAAGTTGCCCCATATTTAATATAGAAAAAATAAAATCTCAGTAGAGTAAATGAATCAAAGGCACAGGGAAACAGCAGAGTTTTTAAATTTAGATTTAGATTTTGAGATTTTAAGTTGTTAATGTGGGGATTTATGTTTTGGTTCTGACTGGAGGCACAATGAACTGACTGCTGCCCAATGATAAAAGGGACCTGCTGCATAAGCATTAATATATTTCAGCACAAAGCCATTACATGATTTATAAACTAGCAGCAGCACTTTGCATTCTAGTCTATACCCTAACTGGGAGCCAATAGTGAGATATAGAGAAATGTGCTCAGCTCTCCAAACTTCAGCCAAATGTGTCAGCAGGGAAGCTTTGGAGGGAATAAACGAGGGTGTGTGAAAGTATCAACAAGTTTGGCTCATTGGCCGACCAGCTTGCACACACATACTGCAGCGACAGTAGCTGTAAACCCACACGTTCTCCTGTGCGAACACGCCAAATTTGATTTAGTTTGGAGTATCCAGCCGGCGGCAGCCTAAACATGACATGTTAGAAATAACAAACAATACAGAATTGGCTGTGTTTTTGGTGGCTGGATATCATTTGGCCTAAAGATCAGTTCAAATTTTGGAGGCAGTCCTGATCTGGGATTTCTGCCATTAGAGAAGATCAGTTTTCATCTGTAACTGTTACATTCTGTTGAGTGCTGCTGTGAAGGGCCAATATACAGGCTCAACATGTTAGCTGCCAAACAGCATTGCATATTTATCAGCTGCTTCAACTGATAATTAAACCTGGAACAAACAGGATCAGCAGATAGAAACTATTACAGAGTCTGCAGCTTTACGGGTTATAGAACTTCTTACTGCTGGTGGAGGCGATGCATGAGTCGTTCTGGTGGTCTACTGATCAGTGTTGAAGAACCTTGGTACTCTCCTTACGCTGTAATGGGAATACATATTACTCAGTGAGGAAAGAAATACATGTACTCTTCACTTTCCTTTTACACAGCAGTCCTTAACTCTCACTGGCATTTTGTTTGATTTTGTCTGCCTTTCTCTCATTACACAACCCGACACACTCTCCTTCTGCATCGTCTCATAAGCAGGTATTCCCACAAGAAGACGAGGCTCTTTTTGCCATGAGTCTGACTGGGCATGTTTTCAGATCAAGTGCTTTGACAGATTGCTGGACACAAATTACATTTACGCTAAAATTAGCATATCTAGCATCAAGGCTCTTTTGTCATTTTGTACTTTAGTCACATTCCTCCCTCCAGCAGCCGCCTACATTCTGACAGCTTGAGGACATATGAGCCAAAATGTTCCTTTGTAGATTTGAAGTTTGATTCAAAGCTTTGTAGCATGCATACAGAACGGACATAAAGAGTCTTAGTAAGGTGTTGTTCCACCATGAGCCACCAGAACAGCTTAAGTTCTTTTTGTCATAGATTCTCAGAGTCTGTGGAACTTGAGCGATGAATATCACTCTTCCAAAAGATATTTCCTTCATTTGGTGTTTTGATGTCTAACATGTTGCTGGTATGTCCTCTCTATTTGCTGGAGTTCTTCTCCTGTTATACTTTGATGAATGAACAGACCAGACCTCTGTTTGTCCTTTTTAATCTCACACCACTACACGCTTCTTCAACAGATTCACAGAATGTTCTCACTCAACGAACTATTCACCGACCACTCGAGCTCTGTATGGAAGCATATTCGTCCATTATTTTTCTCCATTTACATATTTATTCAGGTTTGTCCTGAGGTTTTTTGTGCAACTTCCAGAAGGCCGGTAACTGCGACACAATTACTATGTGATTTCTTACAAAATGTCCCCATGACATATCATTTAGCAGCACTAAGAACATATAACACAGATGATCCAAAGCACATAACACCAACTTAAAATAAAATGGATAAAATATGAAGAAAGTAATCAGGGATAAACAATTATATATATTATATTAATTAATACAGCAATCATTGTACCATTACACAGGATGTGAAAACAGATATGAAGTCAAATAAGTGATTGGATGGATGGATGGAAAGATAGAAAGCACCATGCAGTGATATAAAAACAGGTCTTTCAGTTAGATTTGGAAGCAGATTTCGAGAGAAGATGACTCAGCAGTTTCCTGAAGATTGACAGGTGAGGAGAGTTTGACCAGATCAATGAAGAATGAAGCAGGTAGGCTTTCCTGAAGTGTGCTGAACATAACACCAGACTGGTGTGATAAATTAGTTTGTGAAGTGACACAACTATTGTTTTGAGTCGGTGTGACATGTAATTAAAAAGTCTGACTCTGGTAGCTGAGCAGATCATTTTAATGGCAACTCTTGTAAATTAATTCTTCACTTTTTATCACGAGGAGCCCTGAATGAACTTGTTTGCCATACTGTGAGAGCATTTCTTATTCTGAGTAAAGCATTCAGTGTCCATGTTCCACGTCACCATAAGGCATCAGTGCACAGCAGGCTGCTCCCCAGCTGAGCTCCTTTGGAGAACAAAACAGGACAAACTGAGCTGAGACTCCATCCGAATGCTCCAGGGTGAGACGATGCAGCATCTGGGGCCAATGTTGGAGGGTCAGTCGGGGTCAAAACGTGGTGTCGCAGATGCTCGCGGTCCTCTGTGACGGTCCTCAACTTGTTGGGCCGAGGCCCGATGGGGAGGAGGGGAAAAAGAGAGGGGTCAGAGATGATGCATGGGCTAGTCTGGTCCAGGTCTAATTCGGGTTCAACTGTTTGCATGAACCTCTTGATACCCTGCCATCGAGCCTCCCTGTTGTCACAAAAAAAAAAGCAGTTAACAGAATGTCCTCATCAACAGATCAACAGCCTGCCAGCAAAACAGTGTGAGGAGAAGCAGCCACAAGCTGAGCCCCCCCCCCCTCAGGAAAAGTTTACTGTCAATACAAAAATGGGAAAAACAAATAGGGCTGCAAAGTGACACCAACAGAAGGTGCTCAGAGTCTGGAGTTTAAAATTGTAAAGCTTTTATTGCTCTCTTGCATGATTGTGGGGGATGTGTAGTGTCTGCTGGTTTGCTCTGCAGTGCTGCTACACCTACATGTTGATTTGCATTGGTACTGAATTTAATTTAATGTAGCAGTTGAGCTAATGTCTTTGTTATTTGGTTGTTGTTTGGCACATGCATAATGCTTTAGGCTATTGATGTGCTCAGAGGTAAAATATGAACACTCTGAAGTGGTCTTTAGCATGTTTTCCCCTGGTGGTGGTGTTGTTGGTGTTGTTTACGGGGGGTTCCTGATGGCTTATTGTCTTTTCACAGAGTCATATTAAATGTTGGTTTTCTTGCTCTAAAATTATTTTCTTGCAATATTGGCTTCAAAGGAAACACATACCTAATTTTGTTGTCAATCATAGGAGTCACATCCGGTCAAAACTTTATTTTCACTTAAGGAATAGAAGATATTTTACTCAAAATATTGTGTTTATATGTTTGCTTTACTAAACTTTCTATATTAATTGGAACAGCTGAGTCCCTCCTGCTCTACAGTCACTCTCATTGCTATTTTGGCTAGTTTTTGTGGAGTTTTGTTTTGCTTGCATCTAAAGGCAACATGCATTGTTCTACATAGTCAATTTAGTGCATTTAGTGTTTTACACACTTTTATAAAGATAAGTTAGCTCAGGCACAGCAGTTTGGTCGCAGTTGCATCAGCTTTTAATGCTTCACCTTCATTGGTTCATACATCAGCGGATTGTCTTTCTGCGGACTAATAACATCCAAGCATATTTGTACTGTTACACTTTCTGCATGAACAATAGTTTTCATGTCACGTCAAGTTTTAAACTAACGTAAAGACTTACAGAAGAGTCTACTCACATGCTCAGGATGACCCCAACACTTGTCTTTTCACTACAATGTTGCTAAATAAACAGATTTTTAAAGATTATGTTTCAGTATTTTGCCACAATTCGATATTCAACAGTGGTGAGAGGACTTGAGGAGAGTGAGGGGGATAGTATGCAACAAAGGACGCCAGTCGGAACTGAAACAGAGATGCCGTGGCCACGTAGCATTCATCCCAGACCACCAGGCCACAACAACACCTCCTCAGGATCTTTTAATGCTTTCCTTCAGGTCATTTATTGGCATTACTCCTGCTCAGTCACAGCTCTTCTTGACTAATCTGACGATACCTAGTCCACGTCACTGTTGTTTAATCGTGGATATCAAAATAATATGGCATTTAGCCCCTCTAATGTCAATATCATTTGTATAAATTATCCATAGAGATCCATATCAAACCTCTCACTATGCACATCTGGTTTTGGTGGCCTTTTTTTCTAGTTGAACATCAGTGCAGCATAAACATTAAACCAAGGGAATCATCCATCCGTCCACCCGGTGCACTGTTCCAGACCTCCTCCTCGCCACATCACACATGTTAGCACTTTCCTTACCGCTGACCCAGAAACACTGAGGTATTTTCAGGCGTCTGCACTTCCACCTGAGACTGTGTGTGTGTCTGTGTGTGTCTGTGTATATGGAAATTTGTGTGTTAGCATGCTTTCATAAAACTTTGCATTTGCTTAAATCAGTTTGAGTGTGTTGCAAAGAAAAGGGAAAGAGTTCAAGAATGTTTGTGTTTTTTGTAAATAAAAAAAAAAAAATAGACAGACCAAAGAGAGCTAAAGGGGTGGGGGGCTTGTTTCTGTGCACCATCAGAGACGATGTTACATCACATTTAGACTCATTATGTCGCTCTTCTTCTGTACCTTGTACAGGGTCAGCAGTGTGTGTGTGTGTGTGTGTGTGTGTTTCTATTTTGGATGGGGGAGGCGGGGCATGTCCTTTAAACCAAGTTTCAGTAGGTGAGTACTGCAGGAGTGTCCAGACTCAACACACACACTAATGCAAATCGGAGGACAGTTGGAGAGCAAAACATTTCTTGAAGCACTATTAGCACTACCTCACTGCCTTTCCCCTTTCTCCTTGGAAAGGCATGGTGCTGCATCTCAAAGGTTAATGGTCAGACTGCAGTGAAATTTGCTGTGTACATTAATGTTTGCCAGAGGATGAATCCTAATGATATTGGTGACCAGTTGCCGATGTCAGACCAAAATTTCCACTCATTTATGCTCTCCAGAGGAAGATACCTTTTGGTTTTAATGACCCGTGATCTTCCTTTAGCACCTAACAGTTTTGTAGGTGGGGTGTAATGAACATTTGGCACCTTCAGGTTGTGTTAATGTTCTTCTTTAATCTCATTAGTATGGTGGGATACTGCAAAACGTTTGTTGGGGTTGAAGGCGCTTTCTATATTGAGAAATGTTGATCAGGTTTTCAGGTTGTACCTGTCCTGGTTGACAATGAGCACCAATAAAGTCAATAATACATTAGTTACATGTTACCTGTTCAGTCAGTGACGTATCACTCTGCTAGATAGCTGCATACCAACAACAATGGAGAGACATGCGACTTTATCTTTGCTGCAGTATTAGGATTTTAGGTCAGGTCGCGATTTCATTTCAGGTCGCTCTAAACTGATAGCACTGATTTTCACTTCAGTTTGTTGAAAGGATAGCCCCTTGAGATGTAGCATCTCATTTTTGAGGGGGTCCTGTAGACACGAATACAAAGAAAACACATATAAACAGAAACAGCAATACATACCAAACATACACTGCAAATACACAGATACAGACAGCTCGCTCACCCTCTCCCACCCACACCCCCAACCCTCAGCTGTTTTATAATAATAATAATAATAATAATAATAATAATAAACATCAAATAAGATAAATGGATACAATGACTCACTTTTCACAAGCTTTGTGTACACACACACACAAAGGGAATATGTATAATGTAATGACCTTACTTTCACGGTCACAACTGAATCTAATTTTTCGAGGGCAAAGCTAGGAGGACAGACCATAATTCATACGATTTTGCAACTAATACAACTTGAAACAAACAGTTTCAGAAGAAGTCGGGTCAAAAAGTGACTTTGTCTGTCCTTTTAGGAACAGCCATCCCACACTGTTTTTATTCCTAATCAGTGGTATTGCTATTTCCGTTTCAGCGGTACTTTAGTGCCAGCTTTGCTTCGTGTTATCACCATGCAGAAAACTTGGCAAAGGACTGTAAGAATTATGGCAGGTTTTATTTCTCTTGTTGTTCAGTTGTTTACAGTGAAGTCATCTCACTGCTGCAGATAATTGTGCTCATCAGTTTCCAGAAATCCACTTGACTTGTCTTTTGTATAGACAGAGTTGTAAGCTTGTTTCGGGACATTTGCATGATAAAAATGAAACCGTCTAAGTATTTTCTTTGTTTCAAGGCTTTCATCTGCTAAGAGGCTGTATTGGCATGTTTCAAGTGAAATGAATTGAAATGAGCAAGATGAACGTTTCATAAGGACATTGTTTGACCAAGAATAGCCCAAAAAAGAATAATATAATAGTTCTGGACACAGTAGGATAACTTACTTTCTTTTTTGTAGTGTTTTGTGCACAGCATACTTCTCTAAACACAGTCAAATGTGTCTGAGGATAGATTTTGAAATAGTTTTTTCCAGGGGGTAAAAGCCATTAATTAAAAAGTTTCTACCCGTTTTGGTCTATGGGAGGTGAAAACTTTAATGCTCATTATCTCAAAACTACACTGAACCCAGCTGGAACCTTGTAATTACAATGCTATGGCATGTAATTCTCTCTCTTCCCGCCTCCATCACTCTGTCTCATCATTCCCTTTATTCAGCGCTGTCTGGGAGCCAGCGCAGCATAAACACCACGCAAGTAATTTCGACAAACATGAATGAGTGCATCAGCCCAGAAAGTGTGCATGCATGTGATTCAGAGATAAGGTGAGACTCAGAAAATCACCATCAGGGACATGTACATGTTTGATACAGACTTATTATAAGTCTGTCTTTCTGTTCCCCAGCATACTGAGCATGGGGCCACTGCTGCTCAGAGCGGTGATGCTCAACCTTAACGCCTCACAGATCCATAAACACGAAGATGTGGTAACATATGAAACCAACATTAGATTTTATCTCCTATTTTCTGGCTGTTTTGATTGATTAATTACCAAAGACCTCTAAAATCTGCAGATATTCAAAGTATATTTGGCTACAAGTTTGTATTAATTCATTGAAGCAGAACAGGAACGTGTCACAAATCTTAGAAACAAGTCAAATTTCATTCAGATCACATGAATCATATCGGAGCCCATCTAACATGTTCTTGCGGCTGCCTGGTGGGTCTCTGGTGGAGAACCTGCTCGGGATCATCCTTCTGTCTCCGAGTCTTAGTGCCTCTCTGAGCAGAAGACATTCATCAAAGTGTCATGACGGTCTCCTGAGGCCGAATTCAAATGTTTCCCCTTTTCTTTCTTAGGCCATTTCCTTTTTCCTTCATCACCATCCAGAATTCATTTGTTCATGTAACTTTTAAGGTGGATTCACCCACTCGCTCCTCAGGCACTCAAAGAAGGAATACATGCAGGACAAATGAGGTCCTGTCATCTCTCTAATGTGATTCACAGTGTGTGGTGGTGCTGTATGTAAATGACAATGCCTCTATGTTAAGAATATTCTCTGTTGTATAATCTTACTGGGTGAATAATGATTCTATTTGAGCACAAAATCTATGTAAAGTATTTGAGAAATCAGGACAAAGTTAAACATCCTCCGCAGCCTACAACTATTCACAAAAGCCACATTTATCTTCTACTGTTGTGTCTCGTCAGCTGTGTTAATTTCATGTCATGTCTTAGTTGTTGGTTTTTGTTAAGTTGAAGTCACTCATGTCTAGTCTCGTCCTGCACTTCCTGTTTTATTTTGTACTAATCCTTTCCTCTCGTTTCAGACCCTGACTTCCTCCCTTTGTGTGATTTTCCCGCCGTTGTGATTGTCTCCCCCGCCCCTGATTGTTTTCACCTGTGTTCCCCTACCTCATGTATAAATAGTCCGTGTCTCCCTTTGTCCTGTGCCAGTTCGTCTTGTTTCTGTCCGTGAAAAGATTAGAGCCAAGCGTACCAGCGATTCTCCCATGATTCAGGTTTTGACACAGTTTGTTACGTTTTGATCCTCCTAGTGAGCGTTCTGTTTTGTACTTTGTATTGCCTCTTTGTGAGCGTTTTGTTTTGCACTTTTCACATCCTCCTTGTGAGCGTTTTTTGTTAACCAGAACATCAGTAAAAGATTTTGGAAACTCCCTTCTCTGTCTGTTGAGTCGTGCATTTGAGTCCTCCAGTTCTGCATCAAAGTTTGTGACATCTGCATTTTGTCAAACATGATACAGAGTGGCATGTCTCAATAAATGTACTCAAACAAATTGCTTATGGCAGACTTTAGTCCTATTCTGGAGAAGACTGTGGTGGGGTTTGGTTTATATGGGTGTGGGCTAAATGAAATACATCCTGTGTCCCTGAATTAATTGTTCTGCCATCTCATATGTCAAATACAAAAACAGGATTTAGTACTTCTATGGCCCCACACTAGAGGATAAGGCAGATTTTGAGTCCTCTGCAATTGATCAGAAAGTGGTAACCAGCTCTTAATCACTGAGGTTTTCCAGAGACGCCACGCGCACTGTCACACCCACTTTCAAGCGATCAAATCAAACCTCCCCAAATTAAACCCTGCACATGTACAGTGTTTTGTTTTGTTCCTGTCAGAGGCTGGAGGTAACTACCATTTAATTAACAAGTGGTATGTGTTAAAAAAAGTGAATGCAATAAATTTAAAATAAGCAGATGTGTGAAGTATTTCCAGAGAAAAAAAATGAAATAAAGTGTATATATATTGATAAAAACTGTTGTGGACTGGCAGCGAAAGTGAATGATGGGCTGCTGGTAGATCCATTTAGTGTCTGCCATCACAATTACAACAATACAGCCACAATTATGTTGAAAGAACTATCTGTCAGTTTTTGAAACACTGATGTTACCATCATAACCCACACAGTCAGCCGGTCCAGGCCCATTGTGGCCAAGTGTTGTTGTTGTCGTTCCAGCACCAGTCTATAATCTATCTATAGTCTATACTCTGGATGATAAAAAAGCTTTAGGGCAGGTTGTGTAACAAAAGTTTGTGGTTTAGTTTTTCTCACATTTTATTGTTGGAGCTTGTTGGGGCCAGCACATGGAAGACCTGGAAGGAACTTCTGCCTTGAGGACTCAGAGTTGAAAGACTCTAAAACCCTTACTGTGGCCCCCAAGCCTGTCCTGAACCATCTACATCCTAAAGCATTTGATCAAAAGAGTTTGCTGGGGGGTCAGTGACAGAAATGCTCCCTGAGAGGATCAGTTTAGTCCCTTCACCGCCTCAGAGACTTAGTTCGGGGCAAAAAATAAAATAGAGTTGTGTCCAGTCTTTAAAATGGGGGGGAGATAAAAAAACATGGGGAAAGAAACCAGAAATGGAGCTCAAATTCACACACACATATGAGCATTAAAGTTGAATTCAATGTTATTTGAGTGGTTTAATTTAGAAGTTTTTGTTGCGGGCAATATTGTAAACTAACTGAAGGAAATGGATCACAGCTAGACATCTGATTGGCTACCAGGAGTGGGCGATATTGGGCCAAACTATGCACGTTCTTGTTGCGTTGATTTCTGACGAGTCTTTCACAAAACAGGGCAGTGACTAATTGACAATTAAGCCATCTTTAGTGCTGTCCCATCGATTGAACATCAATCCATAACTAGACCAAAAACTGTATGTGCATCTGTGCACCCTGATCATTTAATAGCATAGTTATGTTATCCCCACCTGTTTGTGCATTTGGAGGCTGCAGGCGGAGGCATCCTTCATCTGTTCAGCCTGTCCTTACAGCTTATTGCTTAGCATTAACAGATCTCAAGGTGATTTATTTTGTTTAATTGAAGAAGAGCAGCCTATAGGCTGTAATGTTTCAGTAAAATTAGATTTTCACATTAAAGACCGTGGATGTCAGTCTGGGGAGTGGGGATTCCCCCGCCCCCTGCACACACACACACACACACACACACACACACACACACACACGCGCAAATATATTGGCAATTGCCGGTTGTTGGGCTGATGGTGGCCGGTTGGAAAATTTTAACATATCGCCCAACCCTATTGGCTGCCATCACTAAACCTCAGGCCACTCACAGCATCTGAACTGAGAAGCCTCCAATTAGCAGCCGCTCCTCATCTGAACTGCTAACATGCAGAGTCTGTTATTATGAGGAATTGGTCCTCACATTAATTTAATACCACTTTTAGTGTCATGATATAAAACATTACAAGGAACATTATTCATATCTGGAGCTACAGTATATGTGAAACTAAAATCAGAATCTTATTGGACCTTGTAAAACCTACAGAATTGAGGGTTTATGTGGACTACAACCGCCAGATGGGTCCTCGCCTTAACACTGCAACCCTTAGGGATGTTATAAATTGTGTGGGTTGAATGGAAATGAAGAGTTTGAGGCATTATCCCAATGGGGCTATCCCAGTTTCATCCTCCGGCCTCCCTCATTCACATTACAGTACAGTTCCTGAAACTTCGAATTGATATTATAGGAGCATAGTTGGACTTGTACTAGCCACAAGGGTTGCTTTCAAATCTTGTGGAGAAAAAAAAGTTTCATCCTGATGTTGAGACAAACCCCTTGTGAAAAGTCAGTGTGAAAGGATGTGATTTGACTTGAGTTTCAGTCCCCACGGACGTTCAACTCCCTCGGGGCTTCCTTCAGAGGGAGATAAGAGGCGAGGGGAAAGAAAGAGGGGCAAGAAGAACGGACTGAAGAGATCCGACTTGACTCAGGTTTATTGAATTCACGCTTGGAGTCGTCCACCAAGCGAGAGCGGAGCTGACGTTTGACCGCTAGGCCTCATATCTCAGACAAGAGAGGAGAAGAAAGTTGTGGAGCAGAGCTTGGCCTCAGCTATTGATTTCTGGGGAGAATATATGAGCGCTGCGGCCAAGAGAGGAAGAAATATGGAGCCATTTTAGTCGCTCGTTGGCCGGAATATGGATGACAGATTTCGACCTTGTGAACATTACCTTCTGGCACTTGGGTTAAAAACTGTTTCGATGATGTAACATTGCTGAAAAGACATATCATGGGAGATATGTTTGAAAAAGGTCACTGCTGAGGGTGAAATGGTCATTAAATGTGGATTCAGTGATATATGATCACTGTGCAACCTTTTGAAACTGCAAAAACATAGAACTGAAATCTCAGCAGATGACAAGTAATGGTTTAATCCATGGTATGATCCATCCCAACATCCAAATAAAGCACATATACTCCAGGTAATATGGTCATTATGTGTTTATGGGGTAATAAAAACTTCTTTCCCCTGTAAAATAAGTTAACCTTGAACACAGTGGTGGGACATAGCTGAGTACATTAACTCAAGTACTGTAGTGTACTGAAGAATAGTTTGGAGGTACTTT
The DNA here is from genome assembly GCA_008360985.2 of Macquaria ambigua. NCBI lineage: Eukaryota > Metazoa > Chordata > Actinopteri > Centrarchiformes > Percichthyidae > Macquaria > Macquaria ambigua. Next base: position 226,245 of record VMKM01000401.1, on the reverse strand, counting down.
GCTGCTTTATACTTTAACTCAACAATATTTAAAAGCTCTTATTACCAGTTACTTAATTAGTACATTAAACTAACCAACAGCAACGTTAGAAATTTTTAGTTTTTAGTTTTTATGAGCGTGTGCTGTAAAATATGACACCTTGTTTTATTGAGCATTTAAAATATGGTACATAGTTATACAGCACGTTAAACCCAGTAGTATATAAAATAGTTAGAATAAGCTCCACCCTGACCAACTATAATATAAACATGCTGCTTACCTGCTGATGTCTCAGTATTGATAATCTAATAAATATAATATACTGCATAATAATATAATTATTATGCCCAATGATGACCTATAATTTGTAGTGGTGGGGAAAAAATTAGATACGATTTTTGATTCGGAAAAGGGCAGACTACAGCACCAGGACTTATCGAGAGTTCATCTGCAAAGAGGGCAAGCGTTTGGGCACATTTTGGATTTAATAACTTAATAATGAGCTTTGCAAAGTGTTTTGTGACTCTTCTGTAACGTCAGCTGAAGTTGAGCACCGAATTCCAGCGCTGTCAAAGGACTTTCAGCAAACTCTGATCGTGCGAAGAAAATAACTCAATCGATCAATAGTTTGTTTCATTTTAAAAGACCTGCGGCCGCGTTGTACTGCTATGTGGATACTGATGGGTTTCCCTGTCAGTAAATGACACTTTCATTAACCCCGTACAGGCAGGAGACTGTAACATGCCCCCAAATCCTTGCAGTCAAATTTTTAATAAAAAAGCTGCACACTCTCACACACTTTTCTCTGCTTTTTTCTGTTTGTCAGATCATGAAGACCAGCTGACTTCACTGCCACCTATGTTTCATTTTGCATTTCAGTGGACTAAAGATGTTAGTGAGCAGTTTGGCCTGAAAACAGTGTTCCATTTTCTACTTATTGAATCAAGAATCGATTTTGAATTGAATCGTGAAGTTCCTACCCCTATTGCTTTTCATACTATATATACTGATGATACCTACTTACCATTATTCCTATGTACTTATGTAGTGAAGTGAAATTATGAATGCAGACTTGTTCTGCTTTGTATCAGAATACTTTTTCCACAAATGGCTGGATCTCTGAACTCCAGTCCCATTTCATGTCACTCTTATCTTTTAGTCCTGTTTGTTGTACAGTCTTATTAAAGCACATCCTCTTGTTCTAGAAGAACAATCGAGCTGCCTTGAAAATAAAAGCATGTTACAACCCAGAAATAGCTCCATTCTTGAGACGGAAAATGGTCTGCACTTCACAGCTTCAGCAGTTTGGCTTGCAGTGGTTGTTCAACAAAGGCAAGTGATTAATTTGTGGTAACATGATTAATTAGAAGTTAAATCAAATAAACAAAGAGGGAATGCAGATTGAAAGCTTACGCCCATCGCCTCATTAACAAGGACCGTCTTTCCACTTTGTGTGTGTGTCTGGAATTTGTCAGCATGCAATGTAACGCCAGTCTTGGTGATATTGTCTTTTATGCACATGATGATGCATAATTACATGCTCTTGTCTAAACATGCATTATAACATGTGTGACTTTGCATAATGTAGCATGTAGGTGTGTGTGAGAACATGCATTAGGTTTGTATGGACGCAGTGTGTGTGTGTGTGTGTGTGTGTGGTGTGAGACATTGCATACTTATGTGTGTTTGCTAATAAGCACGTCTGGAGAGACTGCAGCCACTAATGTATTCGTCCCGTTCACACGTGCTGATTAACGAGCTGCTGGTTAGTTTAGAGATGGGAGGCTCAGATACAGTGAGACAGACTGATTGCTGAGCTTTGGAAACCAACTCATCCTTAAAGCTCGGGTTAGAGAGCAACAAATTACATCTCGCAGGAACAGACACTGTGGACTACAAAGAGAAATAGCAGTAATTGCTCAGACGGGGATAATGGCCCTGACATGTTTTTTTTCTTCTCTCCAGCCTAGTCGAACGACTCGCAAGGAAATCTCTCCTCCCTCAGCAAGACTTTGTTCTTTATCCACATGATCTCCGATCCTCAGTCTGTTCCTCAAAGGGAATTCACCCTCTGTGTCTTTGTACAGTTTAGAAAAAGGGGTAAAAAGTGGTGTTGACTTCTGAAGTACCTGTGGAATACCAGAGAGGTGTTCCCTCCATCGCCCTCTAGGCTGCAGAGAAACTTGATACATATATTCAAAACTGCAGTTTTTGTATAGTGTATCATCCAGTGTCAAGGTCTTTATGTGTATAAATCAACGGGAGAAAGCTCCATCTTCCCTCTCTGCCAAAATCTCCATGCTCGATAACCATATTAGGCAATTTAGGCTTTGTTTCCTTGCACCTATTTCATGACAATATACTGTAAAGGTATAATATAAAGGTATGAGCTTAATTTTAAAGGCAGGTTTCACCCTTTTTACACCACTGCACAAATGGCCTCTTCAGAATCCAACATGGCATTGCACCAAAATCCCACTTTCAGGACTTTAAACCAACAACTCCTCCAACCCGTACGACCTCATAGGTTGTTTGTTCCTAACCTCTAATACAACCCACAGGAGTGTTTCCTAAATTAGCGCCCCTACTGGTGGCAGGAGACATGACTCCATGAACAACAGAATAGAATAGTTTGCCAATGACTCACAAAATGACATATATAGGCGTACTGGACCTTTGTCGTCATGGTAACAAGAATAAACAAGTGGTTAACGTTGTGAAGCGGTTGCAGTTTGGTTAGGTTAAGGCACCAAAACTACTTGGTTAGGTTTAGGAAAAGATGATGGTTTGGGTTAAAATAAGTATGTTATTAAGGCAAGTTTAGTAAGTTAAGTAACGTGACGTGACAGCAGTCTCCTGGGTGAAAGTCCTGTGTTGTTTGACCCATCCATCCACCCTGACCACCTCCCAGTGTGGGCTTTGTCACTCTTTATACTACCTCATCTGACTTCCGGCTTTGCTCCCGTGATAATCACTACGGCCACTAGAGATCGCCGTACATACAAACGTAAATATGGCTCGTAATAAGCTGCTGCACAGACGACCTAGACAGACATATTTTTGGGGAGGACAGTCTCCTTTAAACAGGTCTGCAGAGAGTCAATTACGCTAAGTCACTTCGTCTATTATTTTCTGCAGTCAACAGCCAATAGAAGTTCAAACACACTCTCATTTATTTTTCCCGTTCGTGACAACCAAATAAAATAAAATAATTAACTTCATTATTCTCCACCTGAGTGTGGGTTCTGGCAAGACTTCAGGTGCACGGAGGAATGAAAAAGGAGCTTAACAAACAGAGCCCATGGCATAAATTCAAATGAAAGAATATTAAGTGAAATGTATTTAATCCTAATGCTCACAAACAGGCTCAACTCACAGTTTACTACAGTCAGAGGCTTCTACTGCAGTTATTCTCATCCTGCTGTAGTCACAAGGTCCCATTCTTTCACAGAACCTATTGTTCGGAGACTCGCTGCTGCACTGATGAATGTAATCCATCACTGTAAGTGAGGAGACTGGTAATTTTCCCTTAAAAGTTTGTAACTTCATAAAGTCACAATTACTGCAGTTGTATTGAGAGTATTTGCATTCTGCAATTATTAGCTTTTAAGTGATGAAAGGATGTCCACAGAGGAAAATGTGTGCAAAGCAGTGGCTTAAAACATGTGATGTATTCATCAGTGATGTCTGCAAGCTGGTTTAATCACAGCAGTGAGTCATTCTTGCACTGATAAACATCAAGTCATCCTGTCCATAGGGATGTCCGAGCAGAAAACGCTCAGTGCCTTTGGTCGTTTTGGAAGGCACTGACTGGTTTGGTTGGATTTTTTAAACATTTTTAAACAGTAAAACGGTGATTGCATCATTGTGGTGTGTGTGCAGGCCAGCTGGCAGCAGCTCAAACCTTTCCTCTTTAATGAACACTTCTCCAGTGTGTGTCAGTATTCTGTAACTTGATTCAAGAAATTATTGACATGTCTATTGCCTCTGCGTTTCTCGAGGGTTGTAAGCTAGTGTTGCCATGTAATCCCTTAACTGCAACACACACTGGCCACGCAGCAGAGCATCGTGTCATTTGAGAAGAAGTCGGCAAGGTACAGTACCCAGGATGTGGCGATACGGGACGCAAATTTAATGAAAGTGTTGTATTTCTTGAGAGCTGATGGGCGTGCCCTAATTTTACAATTTTTTGGGTCAAAATGACAAATACTTACCATTGGTTTTGGAATTGGTCCAGTAGATCGCCTCCACCGGCATCCGTTTATCCAGAAACAGAAAGTCTCGCTCAAGGAAAAGTCTCGCTCTGAATCTTGCATTGAGTTGTTGCAGGAAGACTAAAGGATCTTACTTTTTAACAAAAGGTCTGTCTTTGTAGGGAATTGCCCGCAAGGATTACGATGCAGCCATTGCAGCACGTTCGCCGGTAAGTTTATAATAAACTTTATTTATAGAGCACTTATCAAAACAAGTACAAAGTGCTTCACATAGAAAAATGGCATACAAGAGCAAGTGGATCATAGAATACATGGAGGGCAAAATAAAAATACTAATAAGATAATGAGTAAATAAAAGATAAATAAAAAATAAATAAAACAAGTCAGATAAAATCAGGATATGCTTTCTGATAAAAGTACGTTTTTAGAAGAGACTTAAAGGAAGACACTGACTCGGGGCCCTGGTGGCAAAAGCTCTGTCCCCTTTAGTTTTCAGTCTACACTCTGGGAGAGACAGAAGACCGCTGCCTGAGGATCTCAGGCTACGCACAGGTTCATACGGGATTAAAAGGTCTGAAATATAGTCTGGAGCCAGGTCATGAAGAGCCTTAAAAGTAATCAATAAGATCTTAAAATCAGTCCTAAAACAGCCAATGTAAAGACGCTAAAACAGGTGTAATGCGATCATACCTCTTGGTTCAGGTTAAAAGCCTGGCAGCTGAGTTCTGTACAATCTGAATCTGTAGTCGTTTCAAAGTTTTTTTATTAAGACAGGAGAAGAGGCTGTTGCAATAATCAAGGCGCGAGGAGATAAAAGCATGTACAACAGTTTGTGCATCTCTAAAATTTAAAATTGATCTTAAGTTTACCCAAAGTCTTTGTGAAAAATGGAACCAGAACGTCAAGAAAAGGCTGCTGAAACACTTTAAGTGTAACAATGAATAACGTTCACTCAAAGAAAAATGGTTAACAGAGATAAACCAGCTAAAACTGCAGACATGGAAGCAATCAAGGCGTCAGGGTCTCCAAGGCCAAAATAATAACCAGAACAAAAACACACACTAACTAGAAAATAAAAAAGCTCCATTGGTCTACAGAATTAAACAGAAAAACAATACTAAGCTCTCTAACTAGCAACAAAACAAGAAAAAAAGGGGACCAAGACTTCTACCAACCAGTCAGCAAAGACAAAGGATAAGCTAAACAGAGCTGTATCAAAAACAGTTTCAACAGCAGCAGCAGCCGACAAACAGCTCAGTGGCCAAATGGCAAGGAGCACTCAGGTGTGGGTGATCCAGGCGCTCGGAGAGGGGCGCGGCAGACCTGAAACACAGCGAGGGGGACAGCTCTCTTCAAAAAGAGGCCAGGGGAACGTCAGTGGACGTAATTGCGTCAAAGCTAGGAGGTAGGGACAGTGGCGTGCCCTTTCAGGTTGACGCTGCTGGCGTGCAGGCTTACATATAACACAGTGGCTGTGGGTGGTTTGATGCATGTCATCCACCACTGTAGTGTGTTGGATTTCTAGCCACTTAGCTGTTTAGGTTAACTTAGCTGATCTAATTCAAGCGTTTTATTTGGAGTAGAGGACGAAAGACGAGACAATTTTCAGTCTCACAGTAATCATGAGACTTTCTCTTCCTTCTGTTATCTGGTGTTACCAAGGCTGGATTATCAACTGGGCAAAGTGGGCGACTGCCCTGTGGCCTCAGATCCTCTGGTTCATCACATGTCACTCGGTTTTGGTAATTTAATTATTGGCAAATGTTTTAGGGCATTTGTTAGTTAGCATTTTGTAGAGGGACCCTGTGTTTCTGCATCTCTGGGCATAAAAAAGCTGTCATGTATAGTCTGTGGGGTGTGCTGAGCATAATGGGAACTTTGTGCAATGTGTATGCACCCTGACAGCTCCCAGAGGGTGGTAGGTTGGAGGTGGTCAATAAGGGGTCCAACAATAAATGTATGCCCTGGGGAGCCCTAAAAGGCTAACCCAGCCATGGATACCCCATGATTTTTAGGTCTCTTTTGTGCTTTTGTGATGTCTGCTGTGAGATTTCTGTTGCAGCTGCAGTTGAAACAGTTCAGAATCAGTTATTCATTATTCTAAGGCAAAACAAAATCACAGCTAATGGGCCCAGAGGGGAAAATGATACTGTATCTATTGTAATGGGAAAAAAGCATTGTTCTTTCTATCATTTCAGTAGACAGGGAAACCACAGTGTCCCACAGTCATAATGTAATGAAATGACATAACAGCTTTTACAGCAGGGGCACTTAAAACTTTTCTAGCACAATAACAAAAAAATTATAAAAAGTACATTCAGTCTCTTTTCCTCCTGTATGTAGTTATAAATAGTTTTCATTCAGTTTATTTACACTTGCACAGAGGACACTGCGTGTGCAAAGTTACCAGAGTGCCAAAACAAGTATGAAAAAAATAATAATAAATCATGCAATGGAGAAGAAATCAACTTTTGTGTTGTGGATGTCATCATGCAGCATGTGGCGAAAAGAGAAGTTGTCCCTGCTGTCTTCAGTATCCAAAAGCGTGAGAATGACTGTGACATCCCTGCTGTAGGAGCCACCTGCCCTCCGAAAAACACCCCGAGGCCCAGAGAAGACCAGTTGCCAAAAGTTTGGACAATGTGAGGATGGCATGAATCCTGCAGCTCAAACTTGTTTTTCTCCCCCAAGAGAAATCAAACTGAGTGATTTCTAACTCATCCTCTGAAACCCTGAAGAGTAATGTCTGGAAGAGACATTAGGTCTGATTGTGTTCCACCTTTCAAACAGATGAACAAAGCAGCTGCCAGGCGAGCACTAAAAAAAAATACGATTTCACTACAGGCATTGTGTATTTGTCGTACTGTATACTGTGTGGAATTCACGGTGATATCTGCAGTTTAAGCTTCAATAAATAAGATGGAAGGAGTGTAGAGCTGCTGCCTCTTAGCCAGCTAGCTGACTAATCAGTTGTTGGGGTCATTTTTTAAGGTATTTTAATGAGGAATGAGCTACAAGTCATTCATCACTACCAGACAATGACTGTCGCATCGCAATAGTGTTCACAAAATTGCTTGCGTCTGTAATAAGCACTAGGTTCTTAGGAGATCCCAGGGCAGACCTAAAGGTGTTGCTGTAATGATTGGAGAACTCTCTCCTTCAGTTCTGAGCCTCAGAGCTGATAAACTTAACAAGGACGCTCGGTGTCATTAATGTGAAGCAGCACACTTACACAGAACATGTGCCTGTGGTCGTCAGCACAGCATAGCAGGACTATGAAGGTTTAGGTGGAATAACTGGGTTGTTTTATTCTATCATTAATAGTTTTAGAAGTAATAATAACTCCCCTTTTTTTCTGATATGATCACAGCAAGTGCGAACACTCACTCAACACACACACAACTAAAATTATTATTGAGATGACACGATACAGAACAATTCAAATAATTACACAACATAGTAAATGCATACTGAAACCACAGAAACACTCCTACTGAGATTTGAATCTTATGAGTCAGCAATCAAACTCACTTTATCCCCTCCACAGTTAGAACTTCTGGTTAGAATTTAGTCTAATGCTGTGTCTCAAATCGCACACTTACATTTAATATTTTGAGTGCATAAGTGGTTCACACTGACAAGTATGGCAAAATGCAGTGTACTATAAGTACCCGGATGGTGTACACAAAACGGTCAGAAAGTTGAGTGTGGAACGCTGCACACTTCTCACCCTCAATGGTCGCCATCTTGGCTACGTAGCAGAAGGGGAGGACAACCAACGTATGAAAATGGCGGCCGCGGTTGCGATTGTCACGGCTAAAAGTAAAAGCACGTTCATTTTTTATTCATTTTAATATAATTGAATTGAAGTCAAGTGAGCAAACAAGCTGGCAGATATTTCGGCGTGCGGCAATCGCAGTAAATGTTGGCGATAATGCTCCGCCCGGCTGCAACTCAACATTAAAAAGAAGACGCGGTCAAAGGTTGCGATCTTCATTTCCGGTAAGCGCACAACAGCAGTATTCGATTTGAAACAACACTACCCTGTCAAAATTAACACACTACACAAGTCAGTACATAGTGTACACAGTGTACTGCATGTAAGTGTACTAACGGAAGTACGCAATTTGAGACACAGCATTTGTGACGCTAGTGAAAGGGTAGGTTTGATTTTAGTCTTTCTTAATACAATTACTGCATGCCAATATGCACCTTGAAAGAGTTATTGATCAGTCAGTGACAGCAAAATACCTGCATTTGGGGTATTTGTTCATGGTGATGACCACACTGATGGTGAATGCAAACAAAAGCCAAATCACAGCTAGTAGCTCCTGCTTGTGGAGAATCTGCAGCCTGCAAAATGTGAATGTGGGAGTTACAGTACAAGGTGGATCCATGAGGTGGTGCAAACTAGGGCTGGGCAGTGTGGATCCAATATATATCATAATATGGAAATTGTATGTAAAAGTCACACATAAAATATGAAGTTCAAAGAAATTAATTGTGTTCCACTCCTGTGCATTGCAGAAGACTAAACTCCTCATATATGTAAAACCAGAAACTTCACTAATTTAGTTTTCTAATTACAGCTGGCAAACTGAAATTTGAAGAACGTTAGCATAAGATCATATCGTCACAATATGATTCAGCTAAAAGTTGATAAACGATAATATTTCATGCTCAGCCATACCATAAACCTTAAACAAACATGGTAAAATAATGATTTTTAGGATTGTGCAATGTGGGTGTAACTCATTACTACTCAGATTTTATCACCAGGTTCTACTTGTAGTTTAAATATTTGAAAGAGATGGAGGGGATGTTTTCTACACCTTATGAAAAAGGATCTTAATTTTTTTTTTTGCACAGCTAAATGGCAAATCCTGCCCTCTACGCCCCCCACCTTCCCTCCTTCTACATTTTAAAGCTCTTTCAAGGTTCGCTATGTTGTCCTGTGAATGTAAATTAACATAAAACCTGCCATTTGGTGGCCACTTTGATCCCAGGCGCCTTCAGTCGAGTTACATTCACACATTTTTAGCATTCATGCTGCCGTGTAAATCCACTGGGAATGGTGCTTTGTAACCCTGAAAGTGTCGGCGCTGTGCAAAATGCAGAATATCATCCTGCAATTTCCAATCACCTGCGCGGAAATAAATTCTGCCGGCTCAGGTGTGAAAAAAATGTAAGAAACTAGAAAATGAAAAGCCTTAAATTACTTGTTCACTTCACATTCTATCCATCTATTTGAGGGTGACCTTAAAAGACTGACAATATGTAAGAAAATAGGACAAAAGGGGAGTTTTAACTCAAAGGCTGAAGGCCTGTTGTCAGCTGTGTGACATATTCCTGCTGCATTATGTTTCCCAACAGCTGTAAGCTGTAAATCCAGCAGCAGGAACAGACAGAACCCTTCTTACATTGTGACCTAAGATGTACTGTATTTTCTTCTCTGAATTGACATTGTAGCTGCAGTCTTCATACATCATCGCAGGGGGGTCGGTGTCTTGCTCAAGGACACATTAGCAAGCATAGAATCCAGCTGTGATTGAGTTTGTGAAGGTCTCTCAAAGTTTGCCAGAAATTAATAAAAACTCACGTAGATCTTAAACTCTCCGCTGCACTGGGCATATTGGAAATCATCTTTACAATGGATCTGGATCGCGGCCTTTTCTTCAAGGGCACAGACCACAACTATGAATGATTCATACAAAGACAGCCAGATAAGGATGCTCACACACACACACTCCATGTGTAAATCCTGAGGCCTCTGGGATTGACAAACTGAAAGCAGTTTGTTAGGATTATCCAAGACGAAGCTACTGGAAAATATCAATAGACTAGATTAGTTGTAGTCTTCCCTGAGGGGAAACTGGGCTGCAGCAGCAGCAGCAGCAGCAGCAGCAGCAGGTAGTAATGGGACATATCAAAGAGGAGTAGGAGATAAATAAGACAAGGGCAAATGAGGGTTTTGTAAACATACACAAAAGACAATTCTTGCACTCAGCTATTAAAGTAAAAATGTACGCGTGTGAATATCAACATGCATGGGTAAACAGTCATATCAGTAGCAGCAGCAGAGCAGAACAGACAGGAAATGAGAAATATCTGCATTATGAAACCGGGCTCTACAGAGGAGCGAACAAGGGCGCTAAAGAGGTTTAAAGTTCTGCAGAGCGAGCTAAAATACTGCAGCACTGACATAAGACTGTCTCAAAACATTGCATGCACAGTTCATTCATGCAACAAAACGCAAGGTAACAACAGGAAATTAAATTAACTTTTTATTTAATTATATTAACTGTGTAACAACTGCCGATTGTTTTAATTATTGATTCATGTGTTCCTGTACCTTAGTGTTAAAGGAAAAGGCTGGCAGTACACTATATTTTTTATCCCCAACAAATCCCATATGCAGACCCAAACAAACCATGGATTGATCCCAGTAACAAGTATTGTGTGTTAGCTTGATAAATCTTATTCCTCCGCCATGGACCTCCATTGTGATCTTTACATATTTGGGAACCATTTTTAAGGATTTGCGTCTTCAGTTGGAAACGATGGGCTTGGGGCTGAGTGCCAGATACTGTTTAAAGGTGTGCATTATTAGATTGAAGAAGTTGTGAAAAAGTGACATTGACTCTCTTCAATAGACTCAAAGTATTAATAAATGATGATGATAATTTGACCAAGTCGATTGTTCCAGCACTCTCCTCCTCTCCCGTCTGTCTTTGCTCTTCTCTGTGACTTTAGGTGGAAAGTGTTTGTCATTGCTCTGCCTCTAATTAAACACGCTGCTGATGCTGGTCCGGCCGATTCTCTAATGGAAAAGAAATTTGCGATCTCAATGGAGCTAACCTGGATAAATGAAGCTCACACGAAATGAATAATAGATGCATGAATATACTTTCATCAAGCTTCAGTTTCCAGCATTATGAATGTCCTAACTAATTATCACTGACTACAGCTTTTCTCAAAGCCTCCACGGGGCTTCTGTAAAAACTCCATCCTGAACTAATACACCTCAATCCTTTCAGCACAGTTAGCTGATCGACATGAGAACCTCATGGATCAATCATTTGTCATTTAACAAGATAAAATCCCAAATACTCTTTGTTTCCAGTTTCTCAAATGTAACAATTTTCTGTTTTTTTCGCTTATTGTAAATGTATAATCTTTGGGTTTGGGAGTTTTGGTCGGATAAAAGACATGTGAAGACATTTGGGCTCTAGGACATTTTACAGACTACTAATCAGTAGATTAATTGATACTTAAAATAATCAGTACTTATATTTCTACTGTGAGTGTAGCAGAGGGCCCTCTTTAAAAACTTTTTTCCAAGAGAGACCTGACCAAGAAAGCAGCATAAAGACATTGTTACAACAAAACAGCTTGTCTCATGCCACATATCCATTTAGGATGTTGAGTTTTCAAAGCTATTCAGGCAAGTTAAAATAAATTAGAAGCGAGGGTTGTGCTCTGCGATGCCGGCCAGTATGAGCACGAGTACGTTTCAGTGCACAAATATACTGTAGACACTGAAGAGAAAGCCATGGTCACCTTTGGATGCTATGCAGGTCATGAAAGACTTATGTAGTCTCTCTGCAGGACAATGTACAGCAGGAACTTTAGGCACTGTGGTCACCTGACCTGACACGGTGACCATTTGGAAAGACAAATCTTGTGTACATGTGTGAGGAAAGATAAATCATCACTGTTGGTGCAACGAACATTGTAGCTTGAGGAGGCCACTAGCGGGGCTCTGGGCTTGTCTTGTTTATATATTAGCTTCTCTTCCTCCCAGAAAGGATTTCATCATCTCTTCCACCACTGGATAGGAACCATGTTCTGTAAAATCATTCAAAACATATTTATATCTGTGCATGATTATCTCTTTAAATCTCCATCTCTCTATCTAATCACGGCTATACTGTGTGGTTTACCCTTGTTTCTATTTCCCCACTGCCTCCACACTCATCATTGAGGATGTGGGGTGAAGCAGCACCTTGTATGTGCATTACACCACCGAACAGATGGCCTCGCTCTGCTATAGGCAAGAAAAAAAATCTAGATTTATTCCATACGGATCTGACACCTTTGCAGTGTGATGTACTCTAAGTGTGGAAAAAAGACGCTTTCGCACCCACAAATGCACTTGAACCTGTGTTCGACACCTTTTAATTCACACCAGCAGCGAGCACTATTCAAGGTCAGAGACGGGGGGAAAAAAACAGAAATGGGGTCAGGGTCAAAGATCACACGGAACTGCAGTGATTGAGCGCGCTGAATTACATTAACATTTCTTTTGTGTGAAGCTGGATGTTGCATGAAAACAGTTGGCTTCTCCGGGGAAAATAAAGAGAGAGCTTGACCTTGTGTAGAGAGAAATCACACTTAAAGATATTTTACGCCTCATTAGATCATAAAACATCCAGTGAAAAGGGGGGAAAAGAGCGTTCATACAGTGAGTCATAAACATGTTCTACATTCACTGCTGATGAAATCTGACCGGACAGCTGAGCTTTAATTGGCCAGTTGCCACAACGCCAACAATAACAGCAACCATTACTAAAGAATTCAAGAGTCAGGGGTCGAGGTCATGCTTCAGAATAGATCACAGACACTGCAGCAATTCTGGGTTTGATGATTCATAATGAACACCGGTCTGAATGGATATTGCATATTCCTTTCTTGTATAGGGTATTTTCATGTCCAATTAAAGTCCAATTATTTCACTTTCAGGAGGTAGTTACCTAATATTGAAGCAGTAGCTGGAAATGTAAATTCAATTCATTAATATCATCACATCTCCATTCCATGAAACAGCTTTTTTATTGACGATTGATAGCAAATTGGTTTAAACTTTTGAATAATCTCTCCCTGTGTTTTGACAGACATTTTGTCAGTCCAATCTCAGTTTTTTTTGTGTTTTTTTAGCTGCGTCATTGTACAGAGTAACGCAGGATATAAACAGCATGGCAGCAGGATATAAACTTTTGCAAAACGAGTCTTGTCTCAAAATTACCAAACTACATAATGGAAAACACGGAGGGCAGCGCTGCTCGTATCTGAATGTTAGTTGTCCAAACTACTTTTTCATTTTCTAATCTGCAAAGATCACTGACCGGTTAAGTTTAAGCAACTGAAGCTACTTGGTTAAGGTTAGAGAAATGTTGCAGATGAAACCCACACTGACTGCTGGTACGAGACGGGATGCAAACAGCAGTCTCAGCTGTAAAGTTCTAGGCTTTGTTGACCCATCTCCACCTCTTCCCGTAGAGGTTTTACTATTGCGTTGCACTACTGTCACTTTTGCATCTCATAATTCACACAAGACCACAAGAGGTCGCTTGTCAGGATAACGTAAACATTGGATATTTTAGTGCTTAAAGCTGGGGGAGGCAAAATCTGTGCAACCTGTGCCTCGTATCACTCCGCTAAGCCCCTCCCACCAAACCCACAACTTAGACCGGCAGCAGAAGGAGTCGGTTCCCCTGTGAAACCTCCTGCCTCGTAGGGCTCGCTCTCCACGGCGTGAGCCTCACCGAGACCGCGGCCCCTCCCACCGCGACTTGTCTTCTCAAAGACGCCCCTCCAGCGCTTCGCGGCCGCAGAGCAGAGCGCCCCAGGCTTCAGAGGCAGCTGCAACGCCGTCCAGCAGCGGGAAGAGAGGCTAGTACACCACACACACACCACTGTCCCCCGTCAACAGTTATCCCCACTGTTTGTCATCAGGTCTCTTTACCACTCGTCGTTACGAGCGTCATGGCATCGAACATAATGAGCCTGAAGCTCCATGTGGAGCCGGGACGTGTTGTTTGCAGGCAAAGGAGGTGCTGGACATTTATCACAAGTTGCAGGATTTTCGGCAGGATTTTCCGCCATTCAATCAGGCTTTCACCATCTGAAGGGACGTGTACGCTCGTCTGCATTTGTAGAACAGTCAATACAAAAGCACCGTCTCTCTGAAATAACCTTTGATTGGCTAAAGGCTAGATTTTCTGAAGCCTGAAAACGGAGCCAAGAGGAGGTGCAGAAGTAGAGGTCTGCTCTCAGATCACTTGAATTACAATATGCTGCACGGTTATGGATTTTTTTGGCAAATGACGCCATAACAATACTGCCTACCCCACCTTTAAACAAGTGGCTGATGCTGTTGTTTGTGGGGGCAGTCTTTCTTTCAGCAGTTATTTATTTTTATCTAGTTTTATTATTGATTTTATCTATGAAATTAAAAAACAAGATGTTATGAAATAAAAAGACAAAGTGAAAGGGATGATTGCTGTCACCAAGTCATAAAAAGCAGAAGAGTGACTCTCAGGTCAGGACTTAAATCCCCATACATGTGTGTGTCTGGTTGAATCCTGAAATAAGGTCAAATCAATGACATTTGAGAAATCATAACTGATTTCTGTGTGTGTGTGTGTGTGTGTGTGTGTGTGTGTGTGTGTGTGTGTGTGTCTGCTCCAACATTTTCCCGGTCATCGGCGTTCCTCCTCACCGTCGTACCCTTCTCCTGCTCCCTGGAGTGTATGGTGGACACTCTTTATGGATGAAAGCTGATGTGAATGGAGGTCATGTACAGTGAGGTATGGCTGCCCTGAAGCATTGTGGTCGTCAGCGGGTGAAGGGGGGCATAACAAATCTGGACCAAACCTGAGCTCATCCTCAAAATATCTGCTAGCATTTTAGCAGCGGCAGGGAGCGGGTATTTTGGTTCCTGCGTACGCTCGCCATTTCTCAGTAGGGACTACTGGTATGGCACAGTGTGTGATGTTTTTCAAAGTGAAAGGTGTTGAAGACATGTTGGAGGTGTGATGGCTTGCACAAACCTCAGTAGACCCTCTCCCCTGCAGCTCACTGTGGCTGTTTCTGCATTTTTAAACGTATCCACTGGTTAAAAAGCAGCATGTCTGTATCTGGTGACCTGTTTTTATCTGCTGTGTCTCACTGCTGAAACTGGAGCTGAAGGTGACCTCGACTACAGGCCTGGTTTGATCCAGAGCATCTCACATTCACAGCACTGTCAGTCTGCCACGGCAGGAAGTTAAACCTCCATAAATTCAAACAAAGCGGGGCAAACATCATCAGTCATCCTTAATGAGAGCGGAGCAGGGCTTCCAAGTTCCAAAAATGAATTGTGCACACTGAAGCTAGTCACACAAAAGCAACTTTGTTTAAAGAGAGAAGCAGACAAATCCATGTCTGCCCATCACAGCTCATCATTTGTCTCCTCTGGATTTGGTTTTGTATCAGCGGCACACAAACGTAACGCTTCATGGCTGTTTGATCGTTAGTCCCACATGTGAGAACTTACATGCGTTGAGTTTTCACATCAGTGCACACAATGGTGAAGTAACACTTAATTTGGGCATGACGTTCACTGTGATGGATGACTTTACTGGATGCTGTGTCTGCAGGTTGATTTTAGCTCTAACTGCAACAAATGGTCGCTTGAGAGGAAGAAAAACACACGTGTGCAGTGGAGTAAATGGATTTTAATATGTAGATTGTTCTTTAACCCTCTGGAGTCCAGGTGCAGACTTTCTATGCATTCATTTTTGTCTTTGTTTAGCACCCTTTAAACTGTCATCACCCCACATACATGGCATCCTTTTCTCTTTTTTTTTCCAGCACACACACTGCTATAAGTCTGACTTCTTATTTTGTCAATTCAACAAACTATAAAGCTGCCAGGAGCCCAAAATTCATGAAAAATGATAGACGCCTGTAAAAATAAATACTCAAAATATTATTTTAACAGTTCAAGATTATGAAAAATATCGTTTCACTATTTATACACACAAATACAGGAGAAAAATGTAAGAAATAAAACTATAATAGTCTATTTACATGTAAGTGATTTTATTCCAATTTGTTTTTGTTACTTTTTCAATGAAGTCTATGTGCTGCATGCCTAAAAATCACTGAAATATATTAAGTGTTTTTCTCAGCTTGTCTCTACATGATATATAAATAAAATTATGTTACTGTAAAAAAACAAAACATGTTCAGTGTTTTTACTGATGAATACACTGAACATGTAAGGAAGTTATCGTCATATACTTATATAGTACAGATATTCTGTGTTACCTGTAACATGGATATTTATGGACTTTTCCATTTTCCAATTTCCACTGTTCCATTTCCAGAGTGTCAGAAAAACACAAATTCACATCATCTGGTACAGACTGCTATGAAAATTATGGGGGTAAAAACAAATACTCATCCCTCCAAACAATCTCTGAGCAGTCTGTGATCAGACAGGCACAGAAAATAATGTCTGATCCAGCTCTTCTCCCCCCAGAGGTTCAGCTCTTACCCTCTGGTAGAAGACGCAGGGTCGCCCAGAGCCGGCTGAACTGCTATAAACATTCATTCCTGCCTGTGTCCATTAAGATTCTCAACACTAATGCAGGATGTTGGCCATGAGGGTTGTGCAATATGTCACTATTGTCAGAAGGTGTGTATGTGTATGTGCAAACTGTTACACGGAAGCTAAGTGTTGTTGAGACGGTGATGTTTTCTTTTACTATGTAGCCTGTGATTTTATCTGCAGGACGGAGTCCAGAACAAATTTCCCCACGGGGACGTTAAAAATTGTAGCTCGCTGACTGTGGATGTAACACATTGCACATACTGTACATGACTAGATTCATCCATATCTAAATTAAGATCTTGTGGATCAAGCGTTTGAAACCGTAGGATTGAGAGAGACGACACAGATTCTGTCAGGCTGTCAGATGGTGTCGACACTGTGAACTCAATGAGTCACAGACACAATTATATTTTCTATCCAAACATCCAAAATAAGTTGAGATGAATGACAAATGGCAGCCTGGAATCTTAAATTTAAAATATTCTGTTTTTTATTTTCTCTTATACTTTCAGAGACGATGAAGGAGAAAAACTCATGAACAAATCTTAATTTATTTTGATGTGACTTCTAAGATAACAGGAACATATTGCAAGTCATTACCCAAACTTCTGCAGTTTGATGTCTTTAATTTGTTCTGCCTCAGATCTCCTGTTCACAGCTTTTGCTATTAACTTTTCTAAGGACTCTTTCTTTTTACATGGATTATTAATTTTTCCTATTTTCTGTCTAATTAACTAATTACCTTGAGATGAACTGAAATGTTTTTGCTGTATTGATACTTGGCCATTCATGCCAAGAACATTTATTTTAAAAGAACTGAAACTATTTCTGTGAGTGTGGAATGAGCTCAGTGTGCTCTGCATGTACAGTTACACCTAGAAAGAGTTTCCAGATCCAAGGGACCTTTTTATAAAGCCACCAGGGTGATCACATCAGTCTGACAAAAGGTCGGATTACTTTTTTCCTGACGTTTTTTTTCTGACCTCAAGTGACTGTGTTTGATTTCAGGTGGGCCAGTAAAAGCTGCAGGAACAAGCTCGGGACGCACACTTTAGGTAAAGTGTACGCGCACACACACACCTTCCTCCCGACATCAGAGCACTTCTGGTGAATACTGGATGGAGTGATGGGGAGGCTTTCTGGGGAAGAGCTCTGAGAGAGAGGGTGGGGGTGGGAGGTGGATGAAGCCAGGAGGAAAATAGAAAGTGACGGAGGCTCTCTCTGTCTTCTGCCCTCAAGTGCTAAAGTCGATTCAGTTCAGCTGAATTCGACTACCTGCAGTTCAGATCAGGTTCAGACTGACAGACCTCCACGTGGACTCCGAGTCCTCCAGTATTAGCTGATTAACACAGACAGACAGACAGAGCTCCACAGCAGTCCCAAATGACAGTAATTGAAGTGTCACATGCATTTTCTCAGTACCATTACCTGAAGGGGATGTTGGAAGGCGGATAATCAAATTAAGAAATGAAAAGTTTTCTACATTTGAAGACATTTCAGACACGCGCACTTTAATCTACTCAGAATACCTGTGATCATCTAAGGGGTCCTGTGCAAATCTGCAAACAAACAGGTCTGTCTCTGTAGGGATCCTTTCCATAATGTTGTAAGACACTTAGAATAACAGTCTGAGCCTGTCAGTGGACGTACTTTGACAGGCAGCCCATTCACTGATGCCGGCCCAGGCAATCTACTCGACCAATTCCAAAACTAACTACAAAATGTATTAAAAAATTCATCTTGTAGTGGAGCCCTGAGTTCAAATCTAGCTTAAAGGCCATGATTATTTCAGTTTATGTTGTGCTTACATGGTATATATTTCAAAATAAAATGAATACAAAAAGATGACTATATAAGCAATGCACAGGGAGTGGGAGAAACGGGGGAATCAGTAGGGGCCAACAGCTCATCTTTGCCCCAGGGCCCCCTAGTAGGTTCATCCAGCCCTGCGTGGCAATGCAGCAATGAGATCTTCTTTTCTCACAAGGAGTCCTGTGTTTTACAGAATGTTTTCTTCCAACGTCAGGACAAGAACTAAGAAAACTTAATGAGAGCTCTGAAGATTTGGGGTGTAAATTCAGGATCATCCATCTACTTAAAATCAGTAAGTCAGAAAGCTTATCACTTATTCTGTAAACTACATGTGATCCCAAGGTCAACGTGTGAATAGGGTTTAAGTTTTGGTACGCCCCCCCTCCCCCAGCCCAGACGGCTCCTGACAAAGATTTAGGCTTCATGTTTGGGTTTCATTATTTGGGTTTCAGGTTGGATTTGGGCTTCTTCACTGTGGGAATATTCTGACCTTGTATGACCCCTAATCGTGCCTGTGCATGGTTCACTTGTTGATCATGATGTTTGAACTTCTCTCCCAGCCACATCTGATATTTGGAAAAGGTGAATCTGAGCTTGATAGGAACAGTTAACAGTTAAGTTATTAAGTTAAATGATTTATTATTATGGGATGCTGTAGTGTCATAAGAGGCATGGCTTATATAAGCAATAATACAACAAGGTGTCCTGTTATATAAAATGTTGGAGGAGGAAAATAATGTTATAATTGGAGTGGCATTTTCTCCGCTGACTCAATTTTTATTCTACATCAGGACACCGACTTCTTTTTTAAAACAACATATGTTTGTTTGGCTGCACTGTAAACAGAAACACTATTTGCTCTTCTGTTTTATTTCTGACAAAGTAGTTGTAGTAGTGAACATTGTAAGGTCAACTCTTAAGGCCTTTACACACTGGGGGCATAACGAATAAACAACACGAAAATGCTAAATACTCGCCTGCGAATATTTACTCTACTACATCCAAAAGTAAACTGTATCCGGCGGTGCTGCTCCACACGTCGTCCTCATTGTCTTTTTTTGTGTCCTTTGTCTTATAATACAGGGTGATGAGAAACACAAACAGGTTGTGATGTGACGTCCGTTCCGTACAACGTGATTGGTTGATGCCTTTATTCGCCGTTTGAAAGCTCAGAAAAATCAACCTCGTTCCGGAAGAAAAATGACGACGCTTTTTCGCCACATAATATTTGCTTTCTGTGTGGAAGAACTCTTGACAAAAACAACAGTTCGAAAAATTTTTTATTGACGTGCGAATTAAATGCGCAAAAAAAATCCTCTGGTGTGTAAAAGCCTTTACTGTCCATGTTAACATACGAGCAGATACAAGATAGAAAAACAAACAGATTTAATGTGGGTCCAGATGAACAATCAAAGGTTTGAAAGATGGATTCACAACACACACACACACTTTAATACACCAATTTAATGTGGTTGTCTGCTTTTACAGATTTTAAAGATTGATAACACAACCACACACACACGGTGATTATCAATAAACCAATTTACTGTGGCCTGGTTGTATGTCAGCTCTCAAGGATTTTAAATACGTTAATAATTGTTTTCACACACACACACACACACACACACACACACACACACACACAAACTCTGCCAGCCATTCAGCACAGCCAAAATCCAGGTCTGGGTGTTGGAAGAGACACAACCATCTGAATGGACTGCTGTCCTACATTCAGCTTTACCTCCACTTTTACCACCTGAGAGCATAAATAACACAGAACTGTAAAAGTCTGATCTTTGACTGGAGGAGATCTCTGTTTGAAAAGAAGTGAAACATTTTCTGACTAAAACGATGGATGCATAAAAAAAAAAGACGTCACACATGATATCTGTATATGGACTGTAGGTAAAACGTCTGTGTGACACATAAAGCAGTGACACTTCATACTTCTGTGTGATTGGTAGCACAAAATGTTTTTTAGCAGAGAGAGAGATCCATCGTTTTGGGCACGACTACTTGAATGACAGCTGGTAACTCTCCAGCGAGGGAAGTGTTTGAGTCAAACCCTCTGACATTGTTTTTGAAAAATGTCAGAAATAATTGGATTCTAATGGGATTGTCGAGCACCTCTCCCTCCATCTCTGCAGCCATGCAGCCCATTAGAGAGCAACAGAAACGGCACCGCTGGAGGAGGCTCTTCAGTCCCACTCAGGCCGCCCACACGGACGGCGCGTTCAAACCCGGCGTGTTTTCTCCAGCACTGTGGCTTTTGTTTGTCCATGTGAGAACAATGTAATTTGAACTGTGGCACCAAATAACAACAGTGCGACACCTAAAAATGTGAGTCTCTCGCTGTGTCCCTCTTTAGCGGACGCCTCTATCAGTCCACATTTTGCAATCTTTTCAGCTATAAAAGCTTATCTAAATGCAGCTGAGAAATCTTCCACAGTCTTCTTTTCCCCTGATTTCTAAGGGAAAAATCAGGTGCATCCTCAACTGCCATCTGTATCCCATAACCCAGTGTGCCACTTAGGGTTAGAAATTATAAATCACTAGGTCAGTGTTCAAAAAGTAATTGGAAAGTATCCTGCTGAATTGTTCTAAAGTGTGGAACTGTGTATAATAAGGACTGTTTCCCCAATATGGATGTGAACACCCTCATGCTCCCTTTAAGCTACTTTCATATTCATATTCTGTTTTTTCTGGCTCTGTCCGGTTACTGCTGCTGCTGCTGTGTGAATCCAGTTTCCCTCCCAGCAGGTTACCGTCTCTGTCTGGAGATAAAAGGTATTTGCAGGACATTGAGGTTTTGGGGCAGTTTGGTCCAGATGGGAGCTTTGTCTGTTTGTCTGGATCTTTTAATACATCCATGCTGGTGTGTGTGTGTGTTCAAGCACCTGTGCATTATGTGTGTGTGTGTGTGTGTGTGTGTGTGTGTGTGTGTGTGAGATGTTTGTTAAACCTGTTCATGCTTTGTTTTAATCAAATGTGGTGCCAGATGGACAAAGTTTAAGCAGGTTGGATTGGATTGGAAGTTGTACAAATATTTTCTCTGAGAAGCAGATTGACTCGACAGGCAGCTCATTAGTTGAAATAATTGAGGAATCATCAGTTGTAAACAGCCTTAATGCCCATGGTCTAAATAGAAAATATACGTGACAGTAGTTTCATTTGGTAATTGATTATCTTTTTGCAGAACTGTTCAAATCTCTGTAAATTCATTTTCATAGAGATTAACTGAAACAAATGGCTGTCTGGAAGAACGTTCTCGCACACCGAGAACAAAAAAGGAATTCAGAGCAGAGTCTGGATTTTAAATACTTCTATTTGATACATTGCAGGACTGTAGACACAGAGAAAAAGTGTGCAAAAGTGCATTTCAGTCCATGTTGGACTTTTCCTGCAAAATGAGGCATGCATGATGAGTCATCATATATGTGGGTTACTCTGCAGGTGCACCTAAAGATCCAGGGCTTGATTGAACACACATGAAGCCAATAATTGCCAGCAGGTCAAGCCATTACAAACACATTAGAATGTGTTAGAATACATGCAGAGGATATAGATATATCGATATAGATATATATATCTATATATCTATATATATCTATATCTCTATCTCTATCTATATCTATCTATCTATATATATATATATATATCTTAATGTTGTGTTACTGTTATTGTGTCCAGATATTTGGACACGTTGTATTTTGATGCTTTGGCAACATTTTTTTTTAGACTTAAAGCCTTTTTGAATTTAAAATGTTTTTTTAATTTGCATTTATGTCTTTGGCGTCTGTAAAAACACTTGGTGACAGACCTGTTTGCTGAAGTTAAGCTATAAATAAATGTGCTCTGACACACAGCCGCTCAGTTAAATGCCTCCGTGTTGTCACTCCCTTCTCCTAAAGCTTTTGACATTGTGCATCTGTGCGAAGAACTGCCTCCCTCCTTCCTCTCTACATGCTGTAATAATGCACACGGGTCACCTTTAGAAAATAGGTGACAGACTTCAAAGACTTGAGAGCACATTCAATTGAACATAATTTGAGTTTTATTCTAAATTTGAATGATACATTTATTATATCACCAGGAAATTATGCCACCTCATGTTTCAAAGACAGGTAAAATAAGAGTTTGACTGGGCAGAACAAGAGGAGCGGAGGACCTGAAACACAGGAATGAGTCACCATGCTGACTGTATTTAAAGGTTTTATAACAGAAAATCTAACGGTGGCAATCATCACTTGTGCAGATTATTACCCTGCAGTCTCATATTTTGTGCTCAGCGCTCTGTGCTTTGTTGTGGGCAAGATGTGACGTCTTTTTCTTGAATTTTCTGTCTCTTTCCAGCCACAGTGCTTCTCACTGCTCATGGTAACTACCCACCTCTTCCTCACTTCATTCTTTATACACAAACACAAAACTTAACACACATCACTACTTGTAAAAAGAGGATTCTTCCAAGGAAACACATGGACATGGAAAATAGGCAAAGCCACAATCAAACTTTAATCTTGACTTTAAACTTAAACCTGAACCAAATTAACACACTGTAGTCTCAAAATATGTCATAGTTTTATATCATACAAAGTAGTCCAACTTAAATTCAAATCCAGATTTTACAAATGACCAACAAATACAAAAGGGAGAGGAGAGGGCCTGCTAATCCAGCAGACAAAGGGTTGCTATTTTTCTAGTATTAGTTAAATTCTTTGTTTTTATTGATGTCAATCTGGAAGGTATTCTCTTATTTTTGTCAGTCATGGTGATGGTTTACCCGCCAGCTATATTTTAGAGATTTGGGAAATGTGCAAGCCTCCTATAGCTCTCCAAAAATCTACCAGAAGTCATCTTTGGAAGCAGCAGTGGACAAACCAATCTCTACTTAAGGTCCACTTATTTTGGAAGGTCAGCAGGTAATTTGGGTAGGTTTTCCACTGGGCCTTTGAGGAACAGGTCCGATGGTTTTGACCCAGAGCTAGAGTAGATCCACTCAGTTCACTACAAACAGCCACAAGGATTTCCAGAGGACTTTCTGTGTTTACATTCAGTCAGACTCAGAGACAAGTTTTTGAGATGATTTCAGTTACAGTTAAGTTTTTGGGAAACTTCTCCGTTCATTGTTGGGCCTTTCTCACATCTCTACAACAAAGGTGGTGAGTAAAATGTTATCGTGACCAGTAGTCAGAATAAGACCCAGGTTGACACATGTTGGAATTTCTTTCCTTTGGATATAAAATTAAGTCCAATCTAAACCCTAAACTCAAGATTTAATCCTTAAATTAACTTGGAGAACTGACATCAGTCTAAAGCTCCCAAATGAGACCTCACAAGGACAGAAGAACAGAAACACACAAACACACTGTGGCTCAACTTGTGGCTTAACTTTTGTTTTTATCTTTACTTTTTCATCTCCAGCTAAAGCTCCGAGTAATGAACCAACTTGTTAAAAAGTTATAATTGAAATGTACACTGGACTCCACACACACATACACACACTCGTGTGTGTGTGTGTGTGGATTAGGAACAGGAAGGCAGGGCTGTTCAGACAGTATAAAGGGCGCAGCTGTGTGGGAAGTGATTGCTAAAAGTGCATCATGGCAGCCTCTCCATCACTCACAGAACACATGACTGCTGTTCCTTTCTCTGCGTTCTCTGAAAGCATTCCTGAGCTGGAAGAAAAGAAGAAGAAAAAAAAGCTGCACTTGCGGATGGATGTCCTTATTTGAATCCTCACCTTCGCTGCCACCCTTGCTCACTCTCATCCTCTTGTCTCATTTATTCTTTGTTCTGTAAGCTCTCCCCGTCTTTCTTGTATTTTCTCCCCATTTACCCTCTGTGGCTGTCATTTTCTCTCTTTGTGCTGTACGGTGATTATGAGGCTTCCTCCTAATGATGTTTCTGGATTAAAGTCTTTCTGACGCATAAAAGCATCTGCACTCTGTTGCACGGAGGGTTTCTGACAGCACTAATGTGACACAGAAGCATAAAAATGCAGACTGCAGCCATTTCAAAACCATGCATACCCTTTATAATCACAATTTAACTATCAGGCAGCGGACCCCCCCCCCCGGCTGTCTTTATAATCTGGTCTGTGCTTGATGTCTCGGTTAGAGTTCGATCCAAAACTGCTTTCATGACTGCTGTTTTACTGTGTGACAGAGTTTTAGAAGTTCCACCTGATCGTTTCACGTTCCATCACTCCTCCTGATGAGCTGTCTAATGAACTCTGTGTGGTCTGATCTGATGAGATGTATAGCGCTCTTATTCCTACAGTTCCAACGGACAGTTTGGCTCATAATTTGATAGTTTCACATTTTGTTTTCTCTCCCAAAATAAGTTTGTCTAACCAGGTGGTTTGTTACCAACCTGTCTGAACGCGTTTCTGGATTCATCAGACTTCACCTCAGCAATCAACTTCATTTTACTGCTCTCTAACACTACCAAGAGGAACTTTACGTTTTTACCTTTTTTTGTACGTTGTAACCGGCTTCGTCCCTTATTCTCTTACTACATTGCTGATATCTGGACACCATCGAGTCCAACAGGGCAGAAACAAGTTTTACCAAACTTATTTGGAAGAGAAATAAATCATTTTTTAAATGATTATCCAAACTGTTGTAAATACAAAACTTTCTGACTTTTCTTCAATCGTTATTTTATTTTTCTCGTTTTTACTTTTTCAGGCCTCGAATAGTTATTCAGAAGAACCAATTTGAGAGGTTTACAGGAGAAAATCCCTCACAAATCATACATATTATCATGGAATGAGGTCCTCGGGCAGACCCTGCTTCATTTGAAGCTGCCACAAGTCAAAAAGGATGGGAAACACTGCTTTAGATAATACGGATAAACTGCACTTTTGTTTACAACCTGTGTGATCATCTGATGACTTGTTCCTGCCCTGCTGGTCTCAGCAACCTGCAGCTGAGTAAAATATCATCCTAACTATTAGGAGTGACAGCCAAAACTACGAGAATAAGATCCAGGCTGAATAAAAATAGATTTTTCATTTAATACCTGTGTGCTGTACATTTTAGTTTTTTCTTTTCTTTTCTCAGCCTATCAGAGTCAGCCATGCTGCTCGCCACTTGCTGGTCTCACCTCAGCTCCACTCTGGCCTCCCCTCCTGTTTGCTTCCATTTGTCTCCATTAATGGACAAAGATGGTGGTGAGCCCAACGCCTGGGCTTCACAGCCTCCCTTCACAAACTGCTAGCAGCATTACATCCATGTTCCCAACGCCAGTGTTCACAGACTGTCAGTACACAATACACAGTGCTGTATAGTATCAAATGTATTCACTTTAATGTAAAATTATATTTCAGCTTTAAATGATAACACGGGGGCCCTTGTCCCTTCATTCCTTTGTGCTTGTGTCTGCACACACACCATATTTGGAGCGATCAGGGCTCGTTAAAGGATTCTTCTTTAAATATAGCTCCATCAGGCTTTGTTCACAAAGAGCTTTTCACTGTGTGTTTGAAAAAGTGCTGACTTTCTTTGTCATGAGAAACAGCCAACAGTGCACATTGTTCCCATTTGTTAATTATTAAATTATCACAGCAACCAATTCTTTCTACGGCTTCAAATCTGAGCATCTTGACTGTTGTGATTGACAGACGAAGGAAAAAAAAAAGTGGTGGATGTCACTTGAATCTGGCAAGCTGAACTGAAGACACTGACAGTGCAGAGGACTCCAAAAACAAACAGAAAATAAAAGGCACGGAAAGAAAATTGCAAGACCGAGAAAGAAAATGATATTGGGTTCAATTTTGGATGCTCACTTGACCATCAAAGCCTGCTGCTTGAACCCTTTCGCTTTTTGGAAAACGCTGCGCTCGACCAAATAAAAGCCTGTGGGTGCAGAGCCTTTTCAAAACACACAAAAACACACCCACAGATAATCTGCCCCCTCCCCGTCCACCTCAC
Organism: Macquaria ambigua; assembly: GCA_008360985.2. Classification (NCBI taxonomy): domain Eukaryota; kingdom Metazoa; phylum Chordata; class Actinopteri; order Centrarchiformes; family Percichthyidae; genus Macquaria; species Macquaria ambigua. Next base: position 199,927 of record VMKM01000401.1, on the reverse strand, counting down.
TGCTGGGTGGAACAGTGTGAGTTAGTAACACTCGGTGTTTGGACAAATGGCCTGAACATCTCTGACGTCAGCAACAGCAAATATAAAAAACACACCCAGACACACACATTTAGACTGAGCGAGCAACACCTCCCATTGCTTCCACTGTCATTTCACAGCCTCCCCCTCCGCATTTAGCACTGAATAAATATATACATGTTGGGCATCTTGCTGATGGTTATCAGAAGCAAATACCCCTAACTCCTTAATTCACCACCCATCAGGGAGGAGTGTGCGCTTATAGCCACGGTGTCCAGACATTGTACACGTAATAACTCAAATAGTGTTCCTGGAAAGTAAAGGGCAACAGTTCATACAGTAATAAAGATAACTAGCTTGCTGTGATGCAGCGCTGATTCTTTGACCTACACAGCCCACACTAAAAGCAGCTGAACAGCGATGGAGGGCCGTATGAGACGAACGCACCATAACTTAAACACAAAACAGTAATGCTCTGAAAGAAACTAAATAAAATCCTACAAGTAAAAGAAATGACACTGAGAACAAACTGAGGGCTTCATTCTCAGATAATTGATTATTTTGATCTGCATTTAAAGGGTCACTTCGGTATGTTTAAACCTGGGCCCTATTTTTGGGGTCTAAATGACTAATAGTTACCAAAGGTTTTGGAATTGGTCCAGTACATCGCCTCGGGCTGCAACGTAATCCTTTGTGGCTCAAATAAATAGGAATGGCCATCAAATTCAAATGCCTCATCTACATTGTTAAAATCATCAAGATAAATATTCAGCCATGACTTTGGAAATAACTTCTTGCGAGCAGTTCCTCTATGTAAACTCTTCTCCCCAACTCTGACTCACGTTTCCACCTTCGTCTTCCTGCAACAACTCAACCTCTCGCGAGATTTCAGAGCGAGACTTTCTGTTTCTGGTTAAACAAAAGGGATCTTACTCTTTAACAAAAGGTCTGTCTCTGTAGGGATCCTTTCCATAATGTTGTCAGACACTTAGAATAACAGTCTGAGCCTGTCAGTGGCAAAAATAAGCACTTTTAGTGGACGTACTTTGATGGGCGCAGTTGCCCCAAAGGATTATGTTGCAGCCCGTTTGCGGATGCCACTGAGGCGATCTACTGGAACAATTCCAAAACTTTTGGTAAGTATCGGCCATTTAGACCCCAACATTTGTAAAAATAGAGCCTAGGTTTAAAAATACCGGAGTTTTCCTTCTGGAGTTGGTCAGAATAGAAAAGTAAAGAGGCAAAAGCAGCTTCTGGTTCAGATGATAAGCTTAACTGTGTCCTTGGAGCGGCAGTGTTGCTTGGTGGGTCCGTACAGAGAAAGACAACTACTGTCCAGACTGCCATAAAATGAGGACGGGGAAATGTAGTTGCCCTTACATTTCCACTAATTCAATCATCAGGTAAGGTGTTGCCTACTTCTTGTGAACTACTTGAGTGATTAGTGTTGACGCCAGGCTTTCAGAGTGATGGAGTCCTACAGAGGCTGGCCGGCTTTAGAGAAGCAAAATATTATCAACATATGATTGTGGGTCTTGAACCAGATATCAACCAAAAACAAGACAAGTGTGTAGACGGAAATTTAAAGGTAAGGTAAATGATAATGCACATACATAAAGTGGAACTGCTACTAATTATTTTCATTATCATTTACTCTAATACTTAGGATATAAAACGGTCATAATAGTAATAAATTACAAGAACATTCTTGGAGCCTCTTTAAAATGCTTTTTTCTCCAAAGAAAAACAGCAGATTTTCAAACTTGAGAAGCAAATGTTTTGTATTTTTATTGGTAAATGAGTGATATGACCTGTAGGACGTAGGTACGAAAAAAGGAGAATAAACATGATGGTATGACAGAAAAGTGTGTAATGGGTTTTTCAACAAGGGCGTGAAAATATATAAAAGTGCACATTTTCGTGAAATTAACATCAGGAATGAAACAACTAACTCTTTTAAACTCAGGCAGCTTTAACTAAATGTTATTGTACAAAAGCAAAATACTCAGCAGTCCTTCATCTAGAACAGAATTTAGTGACCTAAAGAGAACAGCAGTCCTAAAGTCATTGCTTTCAGCAGTCAGAGAAAAAACCCTCAACTATTACTACAAGAGAGCATGAAGGTGTTTGAGTAACAAGTACACAGGGGGTTCCACTGTGTACTTGTTACTCAAACACCTTCATTTTAATTTTAACCTGCATTATCGAGCCTTAGTGTCACATTTTGACATGAAATGTGGGAAGAAAAAAAAAAAAAAAAAGATGTGACATTTTCAGCAGCTTTGTTGATATCACTTTCAGAAAATAAATCAGTAAGGTGGTGGTTCACTATAAGATAAAAAAAAAAAAAAAAAAGATATTTCTGTTGAGTCTGCCTTTCACAAGGATATCACAGGATAACATTGCAGAGGTTTGAAATATGACACTAAAGTTTAACTGTTACTCATATAAAGTAAAAATAAACATTAAAACAAATACCAACCAAACTCCAGCACAGCCCAGAAACGTCAATAAAAAAATGCACATAAAAGTAAAGAAAAAAGTCAGCATCTTTTGTCTATAACGTGTAAAAAAGAAAAGATATACAAAATTACGAGTGCTTAATATTTAAGAGTATATGCAGCGACTGGAGTCATTTGATGGTAAAATGTGGACACAATAGCATCATTCAAGGAACAAAAGAAAAAAAGCTGAGTGAGAAATCTATACTTTCTACTAGCCAAAAAGTGATTTAATGACATATCACTTCAACATTTTGGGAAACATGCTAATCAGCCACTCATGTCTGCGCATTAAGGATAAACTGTTGCTTGTCAAGAAATAAACCACAAACTGCTGTTATATTTCTGTTTGTGTACGGACTAAACAAACAGAAATACAACATGTTGGTGAGCTTCAGAGATGTATTTTGAACTTCAGACAGAGCCAGGTTAGCTGTTTCCCCTGCCTCCAGTCTGTAATTGCCTCCTGGTTCTAGCTTCGTACTGAGCACACAGACATGAGTGGTATTGATCTTTTCATCTAACTCTGGACAGAAAAGCAAATACACGTACTTTCCAAAATGTTGAAGTATTCCTTTAACTGCCACCTTGCAATGTAACCAGCTGTATATTAGTGACTAAATCAATTTGAATAATTAAGTATTAAGGATTTCAAATTAAATAAGATTACTTATATAAGATATGTTTTTACGTTTCGGCACTTCCCTGCCATTGTGACATAGAAAAATGGTCCGTGCTTGTAAGCATCTAAATGCTCCCTTCATTTGTTAGGCAAAAATAAAAGTGGGTGTACAGTACCACAGTATATGAAGGCTAATTATTTAGGCATCCTGGAGCGAAGGCGCCTCTTAATGATCTGATGGTCGCTCTCTTTCTCCTCTGGCTCTCTGCTGATGATCTAAAACAAGAAAAGAAAGAACAAACAGTTAAAGATTTGTGTGTGTATTTGTGTATACCTGTAGGGTTGTAATTAGAGGTGCAGACACCATCTTTTAACGATCGATTACTTAATTTAGTCGATTGGCCGTGAACTGTAAAGGGTCACAGAAAAAAACTCCCACTGACCCCTTATGTTGTCTACATAAACAGTGTTGAAAGCAACTTGCTTTTGCTAAGATTTAGAGATATCCACCATCCAACAGGGAAGACCCACTAAACACAGTGCAGCAGGCGGAGACGTTTGCCCCTATTGATTTTCTACAGGATGTCAGTGAATCACTCCTCAAGGCGCTGTGGGATAGGTGGCATGGGATCGACAAGCGGAGCAAGAAATAGAGATTAAAAGTTGAAAAAGTGTGACCTTGTGCACATGAGGGAGACATTTTCAGCTCCATAGTGACACAGTATGTGAAACAGTAAGTCAGTGGGAGGCCAGGAGGTTTGGTCTCTACCAGCTGTGGATGGGAATCTCACTATTGTAGTTTCTGGGATTCGCTTTTTTTTTTATGTCCCTTGCCTCAAATATTACAGATACAAGTAAAGACGGAGTGTTAATTGGCACAAAGTCACGTAAATTGTTGACACACTCAGTCAGTCTTCACTGTAATATGATGGATGCAAATGGACTGAAGAACTCGTTGAAAAACTAAATTAAAGTAAAAAGTCTCTTTCCCAGTTAGTCTGGATAATGAACAGACCTCCCTGAGGTCAGGTTTAATTGAGACCATTCCTTCAGTAGAAAATAGGATCAATGAAAACTGCCCAGAGTGAGGTACTACTGGCTGCTAAATGGCAAATAGTTTTTAGTAGTGTGGTTGAACTGACTCTGTACTGTAAAGCTGTTCCTGCTTGTTCTGTGGTTGCTGTAGTGTGGCTCACTAGTTTCTCGTTTCTCATTGCAGAAAGTTCATTGCAGGCGACAAGCCTTGAGATGTTAAGGAAGGTCACGTCTGACACATACATGTTTTGCTACTATGACTGTCCAGTAAGACAGCTGAATTTGGCCCATGTGTATATCAGTAAGCGTACCAACATCTAAAACAGAAATCCATTTGCTCATGCCATATACGAGCAATGAGGAGCTGGTATATGAGGGACATTTTTATGAGACTAAAGCTGTCTCGGGGATTCCTGACTGGGACTTGGCATCATTTGAAATGTTTTGATCGTATTAAATACAATACTTTTATTGATACCTTATCATGAGGAATATATATATTTTTCTACATAAAGCAAACACAAGCAGCCACATAAGAACTTTGCCTAAATGAAATGGTCTAATATTGGCATACTCTGCTATAGACATGTTGTCTGCACCAAAACAAGTATTGAGTTCGATACCCAGCTGGAGGGTTACTGTGTGTGTGTGTGTGTGTGTGTGTGTGTGTGTGTGTGCGCGCGCGCGCGTGCGTGCATGCGTGCGTGTGTGCTATGATGACTGTGTGTGTTGTTATAATGACACTTGTGTGAGACTCACTGGGTGTGAGGGCATGTCCATGGGGGAGGAGATTTCAGGCCTGTAGAGTTTCCTTTTGTTCTTCTTGGCTCTCAGACTGAGGGAGGAAGAGGAGGCTGCTGAGTCTGCATCACCCCGACCGCTCACCAGACCCATCATCTTCTTGGCTGCAGACACGGAGGAACATGCTGAATAAATACTTCAGATAGATCTTTTAGTTGATTAGTTCATTTTAACCATTTGATGTTGTTAAATGTGCTCTGTGTATCAGTTTCACTTTGAATAAATCATTTAAGAGTAGATATATGGCATTAGTGTAATTACTGTCTTTTACTAAGTAAGACCCTCACTGAGTAGACTGTCAGACTCTGATACAAAAACAATACTTGTTAGCAGGATAAATTCATTGTTGGTTTTTGGCCTTTTCAGGGGAATTGCTAATACAAAAAATGTCAGTTTTATCCTTTAATCAATGGCATTTATCTTTAAATTTCTAGCATCTGTAAAGCCAACACTGTCATGGTTGTAATTTACTGTCCAGATTTTTTTTTTTTTTAAAAGAGAACAATCAGAGGAGGAGACTGCAGGTTATAGGAAAGAAAGGATGGGAGGATGAGGAAGAGATGGGACAGGGAGGTGGGGAAAGGGATGGAGGAGGGAGAAAGAACAGTGGAGGGAGAGAAGGTGAGAGATGAAGGATCGAGGGACAGGAAGGAGGGAACAGCGAGCAGCAGAAAGAGAGAGAGAGATGGAGGGAGGATCAGATGGCGGCAGACGACAGCACCCTTGTGTCGGAACCCCGGGGCGACAATTAATTGACCGAGTGAAACTGCCGGTCCCCGAGGAGAAAACACAGAGATGGCTCCGGTTGATTCCAATATGTTCCCTGTCTTAACGTTCTCCTCTAAGCCATCATTAGTGTCCCAAACTCGCTGCCCTTGCCCGGTTACTTTGTCAAACCTGCGTTATCCTTCCCCAAATGACTCCGGCAGGAACTTGAAGGTTTGTCCATGTGTGTCCCTCGTTGTGTTTCTGCACACAGGTTTGCAACTGTGAAATTTAAAAATTCCAAAAACCCATCTGGACCATGTGATTGCCTCCTGGAGTAAATGACTGGAGGTGAATGAATGTAATGCATCAGAATGCAGTGGGGAGGATACAATGTATATATAAGCAAGCTTTGGTGTGTGTGTGTGTGTGTGTGTGTGTGTGTGTGTGTGTGTGGTTTAAGTATCTCAGGAATACTGCATCAGTAAAAGGCAGATACTGATAGACTGATGCAGACTTTCATCATTAACAGGCTTGATTAGTGCAGTGCTCACGTTTGTGTTGTTTTCCAAGATGCCTTGCAGATAAATTAAAATGCAGCAGCTTGGGGTGCACCTGGTAGAGCGCATACAATATAACAAGGCCGAGTCCTTACCGCAGCGGCCCAGGTTCAAGCATATTCCTAACCTTGAAAACGTATCGGTTAAAATTAAGCCTTTTCCAAACTTGCAAGACTTTGTACGAACCCTGTATATGTATATATACACACCGATCAGCCATAACATTATGAGCACCTGCCTAATATTGTGTAGGTCCCCCTTTTGCCGCCAAAACAGCCCTGACCCGTCGAGGCCTGGACTCCACTAGACCTCTGAAGGTGTGCTGTGGTATCTGGCACCAAGACGTTAGCAGCAGATCCTTTAAGTCCTGTAAGCTGCGAGGTGGGGCCTCCATGGATCGGACTTGTTTGTCCAGCACATCCCACAGATGCTCGATTGGATTGAGATCTGGGGAATTTGGAGGCCAAGTCAACACCTTGAACTCATTGTCGTGTTCCTCAAACCATTCCTGAACCATTTTTGCAGTGTGGCAGGGCGCATTATCCTGCTGAAAGAGGCCAGTGCCATTAGGGCAATACCGTTTCTATGAAGGGGTGGACTTGGTCTGCACCAATGTTTAGGTACAGTAGGTGGTACGTGTCAAAGTAACATCCACATGAATGGCAGGACCCAAGGTTTCCCAGCAGAACATTGCATAATGTGATTCATCAGATCAGGCCACCTTCTTCCATTGCTCCATGGTCCAGTTCTGATGCTCACGTCCCAATTGTAGGCACTTTCAGCAGTGGACAGGGGTCAGCATGGGCACCCTGACCGGTCTGTGGCTACGCAGCCCCATGCACTTTCCTACTCAAGTCTGTGGCTCTCAAGCCACAAGCCCATTGGTTACTACTGAAGACATCAATCTTTACAAATATAAAGTATCATTTTAAAAAAGGCCTAATTTCCTATAAAAAAAAAAAGAAAAAAGTTGGGCACTGTAGTATTTAACAAACAGGAGGAATTAGTGCATTTGTTGGGGACTATTTTCAGCGGCGGATGAATCCACATTTGGTGCTCTAGTGAGTATTTGGGGCAGCAAGACGGTGTAGGTGGGATTGAGTCCAAATAAACTATAGTGTGTGTTCATTATATATCGCCAGATTTGTCCTTTAGGAAGACATTCTTTTTTTTAAATGTCTCCTCCTCAAAATCCAGACACTGACCTTTTAGTTGTTCCACTGACAACAGCTACCACTGGGTTCTTACCTTCACTGCATTAAACCCCCCTAGGAGGTTGCATCAGGCAAAACAACTCACAGTGCCTGGGGCTGTGTAACCTAAGTGTGACGTTGACAGGTGGTGTGGCTGTGTGTAGCACCAGAAAGCTGAAGATATTTAAGAACAATTTGCCTGTAAACGAATAGAGTGACGAGAGAATTGCATGCCCAGCCTGTGACTACCAGAGGAAAGCAGGACTCTGCACTCAGACCTGAGTAAGTCAGAACAGATCAAATTTAAGTCTTTTTGACAAACATATTTTTATTGGAGAGCCTTTTCTGATTCATACATAGTTAGGATAGGATTTTGGTTTGACATATTTTATTGTTTTCATCTAGAAGCTCTAGGTTTTTCCTTTTGCTTTTTATTATTGTTGGTTTTTAATCTGCTGTCTTGTGTAAAAAGTGCTCCAAAAATACAAATTAATATATTTCCATAGTTTTAAGACCGATTTTACTCAGTTTGATCTGTCCTGTCTTAATCTTCTTACTTTTGTCTTCTCTACATCTAAATTAATTTAATAAAATGTGCATTTACTGTAGAAATAGAGTTTTGTGCAGCTCAGAAATGTCATCATTTGTTGTGTCGTTACTGATGGAAAAACAATTTCGACCCTCCACTGGTGTATCATTTTGTGGCTTCATCATATTTAACCTCCTCTTTATGTTTAAACTAAATACTCTGCAACCTCTACTCTTCACCCTTCATAATTCTCTTCTACAGAGAAACAGATGAAAGATAAATATCTGCCACCGTAAGGCGTCACACACTGACCTTTAGTGCCGAGCAGTGTGGGGGAGCTCTGCAGGAAGTCTCCGATCTTCTGCAGTGTTCCTTCCTTTCTTCTGCGGATGCTGCTCTGGGAGTCATGGCGACCCGCTGGGGAAGGGATCTGATCACAGACGACAGAGAACCGTGGTTAGTCTGTCAGCATGTACAGTGTATATTTAGTAGAAAAAAACAAAAGGAAGCTCCATGTGGCTTACAGTACAAGCATACTGAAAACACGACTGGTGAGGTAGTCCAGTTTAATCAAATGATCCACTGTACTTAGTATAGTTGTTCATGCATGCAGGTTAACAAAGCAGAGGACATTTGTTGTGTGTTCACTGTAGTAAAGTTGAAGCAATTAAGCTAGCAAAGGAAATATTATATTATGAATCAGAACGACAGCCAAACCTACGAAAACAGAATACCTCATGCAAAACAAATGTGAGCTCCTTATGTAAGAATATGATGACTTCACATTTGCCAGTGACCTACTGTATGATGAATTAGTATTCTGCAAATGTAGGTTTTGCTACATTGAGGTGTTAACTATGAATTATTTATGTATGTATAGGATGGATCAGAGCACATGTTCATGGTTAGGCGTGTGTTTCTGTCTGGTTCTCACCTCCTCTTGGTGTTGGGTTCGCTTTGGCGTCAGTTTGGTGCGTGTGTTCCTTCTGTTCTCTGCCTCCACCTCTTCCTACACACACACACACACACACACACACACACACACACACACACACACACACACACACACACACACACGGGACACGCACAAGCACATATACAAAACGAAAACACACAAAAGTGCTTAGAGTGTGTAAAGAGTCATCTGTACCAGAGGATTAGTAAGAGGCCGCCGAGCAGAGCGGTTAGAGGAGCTAAAAACAACCACAAAATGTTTCAATAATGACGGGACAGTTTGGACGAGATGGACCTGGTCATCAATCCAAGGTAGACACCAGGAGAAAAACGTTCAGACACCTTGTGCACCGCAGCCTCAGTGGTTGGTCAATTCCACTTTTACCATTTTACCAGCCGGAATAATTTTCAAGGAGAGAAAACAAGCCCCAATTTAGGGTTATTTACCTGCCAGAGGGGCTCGAAGAGTTGACAAGCTCAACTGCTACCAGTCAAAATATATTGTCTGGGTGTCTCAGAAACACCCAATTAATGTTCAGTTTTCACTTTCAAACACGATTCTGATGTCAATGACAAGCACTATTGTCAGGCATGTGTAGAAAACCTTTCATTAAGGCTAAACAAAGCAAACAAAGCAAACAAATATGAGTGTCTATGAGTTTTTTTTCAGTTCCTGGTCAATACAATTTTGGAAGGAAGCCATCTTTTTTAACGGTTTAAAATGTTTATTTTGTTTTCTTTTTATAACCGAGGCATGCCAAGGATAACCAGCTCACCCGCAGGTATTTTTTCATCAAGTGAAGCACCTGACATTTTTCTCCTTGGTCTGCTGTTTGAGAGGTAATGAAATGAATGACATGATGGTGGTGTATGAGTAAATGGAAAATTGATTGCATTAAAAAAAAAGTAAATTTGTTGCTTTTACATTTTTCACCTTGAAACATTTCAAGTTTGATTATAGAAAGCTTCAGTTCACAGGTTAAAATTCACAGATTGTTTCTGATTTGTCAGTTTCACATCCTACTGGTCTGCTCTTGCTAAAGTGTTGTTCCACCTATATAAAAAGAGACTATTGAAGAACTGTACACTTTATTCCATTTCAAGTCATCATAAAGTACAAGGAAGGATTTGCCCAGTAGCTGAAAGGTTTGAGTTTTGTGCTGCAATGTAAACTTTTGATAGCAACCACTGTCTTTTTAGTAAACCTCTACTGTGGTTTCATTTAATGCATGAACATTCAGTACCCTTAGAAATCATTCAACCTTCAAATTCCCTGGATGTTTTCAGCCTCAAATGAAACTGGACTCATTTAATTTTTGTCTTCTCTTCAAGGTACACAAAATAGCCCTAACTGACAATGTAAAGATGTACTGGAAAACTTTCCCAAAAAACATTTACACTCCCTCTTATTTTATTACCATGACGACCAACAGACCATTTCTAGACACAAGATTCAAATGAATGTGGTTACATCTCTGGTATCTAAATTGAGAATCTAAAAAATAGCATTCCTTTTTGTTGTTCATTGACCATTTGACCTTTGCCATATTTATCCCAGGGGGTGTCCAGCAGTGCAGGGGTAAAACAGCCTCCCACCAACACTGAGACCTGGGTTGATTTTTCTGCAGCATTGCTCCCAGCTCTGTGTCGACTGTCATTGTAACAAGGTTTGGAAGCCAGTGAGGGATCATGTCCATATTGCTACATTAACAGTTGCTTGACATGCCCACATGGGGCCTCCTCTCTACATCTTACCCAGACCAACAGTGGGAGTCAGCAGTGACCAAGACCAGAGGGGAACTGGCCATCCCAAATTGGGAGAAAAAGAGGCAAAAATATATATGCAATAATTTATAAAAACTAAATAAACTAAATAAAACCAACAGACTGATTTGTCAGTTTGTTCCTGCATCTGTTTCAGTACAACAAATCCATGAACATACAGTATTTTGGTACTCTTGCAAATTAAGTGATTCTGACTCAACTAGCCGTTGGGGAAGAAGCTGACCTGAGAGGGTGGCTAACAGGCCGTACAGAGGAGTGGGCATGGTGGACGCCATAAACATGCTCCACTTTGTAAAGCAGAAAGAAGGTCAAAACATGTGGAGTCATCAGTGACTCAGTAGATGTTTTTAAAAACAATTTGGGTAAGAAAGGACAAAGGGAACGGAACGGACAGAGAAGTACGCAAGTAAAGATCGGTAGAGATAAAAAAATGTGAAGTACATAATTGAGCTGGGGTTGTGTGTGTGAGAGAGAATGCGGAAGAAAGAGCAAGAAAGAAGTGGAAAGATACAGATGAGTAGTGATAAGTGATAGCGATAAACCGTAATTGGTGTGTGGAGAAAGTAAACAAGATGAAATGACTGTGTGTAAGAGAGATAGATGAGATGATAGAGGGAGCTCCGTGTGAAGAAAGTAAATGAGACATAAGATAATGTGAATCAAGACTGGGGACAAAGAAAGATGCAGAGAAGATAGTGAGAGGCAGAGATGTGCTGCAAGTAGATGGTTTCTTGCTAGATTTTGAAGAATAACAGATACTAATTCCACAGTGTCTAATTTAACCAAATCCCAAAATCAGAAAAGAAAAAAAAACAACAACTTAACACTGGATTTTTGTAATGGCAACGCTGTTTCTAAAAGAGATTTTTAAAGCTGATTCTAAGTATCTGTATCAGGGCCGATCTGGGCATATTGTAATGGATCGATCCAAACCCAATCCTTTCTTTACTGCAGTGTTTTGTCCACCTCAGCATGCTAGTTTTGCAATTACGTGAGTAACTTGATAACAGGCCAATTTAAACTTGTCTGGTGTCAGCTCAAGCTGGTGTCTGTACTCAACCAAAGATTGTTTGTGAGGGATGACGCTCCACTCTGTAACACCGTACAGTACAATCAGAGCGGACTGAGTGTTTCTGTAGTTCCAACAACTCCAACAGAGTGATACGTGCTCTCTTTAGCTGGTTGTGTCACGTTAATTTCTGGAGTCACATTCTTGTGTTAATCTTTCATTCATATGAGATCAATAAAGTCAATCAAGTAGTTTGTGTAAAATAAGGTGTGTCAGATTTAGTAGCTACAGCCGTTATTTCAGTGTGTCAGATACATTTAATCAACATTTAAGTAAAGTATCGGATCGGACTCGGTATCAGCAGATTCCAATATTAAAAGGACTTTGATCGGGATCGCAGCCAGAAATATTTTATCAGGAGATCCCTAATATCTTTGGCATTTCTGTGCTTCTTGTTATCTATTGGCCGACACATACACTGATACATATCTGCAATAAGCTAATATCAGCCGATATATTGGACTAAAATAAGTACCACAAATGTCAAACAATATCTAGCCCTATACACTTGTGGCCAAATCCAACATGTGTTGCTATATATACACGTATTTCTTTAAGAAGAAATTGAAATAACTAACAGCAGAAGATTTTGTTTTGTTTGTTTTTGGAGAGCCACAATTGTTATCTTGGAATAAATTATGACTGACTCATCTAAATGCACTCAATTTGGAGGACGAGAATACAGGCTGTGAGAACAGAAAAGAAAGGAAAAAAAAGACTACAAATTGTATTGCAGGAAAATAATATACAGTACAGTTACAGTCTTTCAGTGGGTATGACTATGATCGACTCCACAGTGCACAGCACTTCTGTTGACAGGGCCATAAAACTCTAACACCAAAAACATAAAAGCTAAGAATTCAGATAAAGATTTTCTGGGACAGCGGCGACGGCTGCTTTTTAAAGAAAAGCCACACCATCGTCAATAAATCATTAAGAACCCATCTGCTGAGCAGACAGACATGGCTGGCTGGGAGAGACAAGAGAGGAGGATGGAGAGTTGCAGGAAAGACTGAAAAAAGAGGTTAAAGGACAGAAACAGAAGAGAGATAGAAATATGAGAGCAAAATGGAGAAAGACGGGAGAAACTCTTTGTATGCAAAGACTAAAAGGTGAAGCAGTATATTTGCTTGTGTGTGTTCATGTTGTGCCAGTTTGCATGTTTCAGCCTGCCAACACTCCATTATCTCTGAGATAAATTGAATGGTGCAGGAGTCTGGATGGCTGATGAAATCAGCTGCTGTATCGCTGCTGGGTCACTGCCTACAGATGTCAAACCCATCAGATAAAAACCCACTTTACCATGCAACTCCCTGCCTGGGTGTCACATGGATGAAATACGAGCACTCGATTTAAGAGGTAGCAATTACATTTAAATTATTCCATTGATTTTGACAATATAATTACTTTAAAAAACAAGACAATTGCCAAGAGAACTGGGAGCCTCTACTTTACATTTAACAATGTTTTAACAGCATGAAGAAAAAAAGGACATGCTGATACATCTGTGATGAACCAATACTGGCAGATTGTACTGACCGGTCTGAACTTCTCCACCATTTGATGAAAATAATAATGCAAAGATCAACAATGTCGTGAAGCAGAAGCCAAGAAGGTTTCCGTGAATAATTTGAGCTTGAAAGCTCATATAAGAGCTTTCATAGAAAACCCTCTGATAGACAGAGGGAGGAACATAACAATCATCAGCTCATGAAAACCTTTTTATTGATACACTGAGATATAGGGATAATTAATGTTTTTATGGTTTAAATGAAATGTTTTTTCCAGTGTATAAATATGTTTAGGGCATGGATTCTGCAAAGCACAATCATCATCCAGAAATCCAAAAAATTATATTTTCCCGCAGAAAAATTGTACAGTTAAAGTACCAAATTACACTACTGTAAATCCAAGTTATCTGCCTGGACTGTGCAGCCTTATCTTTATTACATTTTATCAAGTTGTAGGTGGTAAGGACAATTTTTGTAAGTGCAGTAGTACAGGAAGAAGTAATTCCAGTAGCGACTCCACACTGGGAGCAGCGTGGGCCTGTGGTCATACAAGCGACCCTGTAATAATAATTTTACACTTCGACCCCAAGTTATTCGCTCAAGTGTCCTTGAACAAGGAGCTGAATCCCAACAATTTTCAGGAGCACTACCCTGTGGCTCAACCTCAACTCTGACCTCCCCGTAGGAGGGCGGAACAGGCTACAGCTAGATTTTACTCCCCCAAAGACATCAAGAGTCTGTAGCAAGAACAGCAACAAAGCCGGCCAAAGCTCTACTTACGTTTTTTTCTAAATACTCTCGTCAACATGGTGCAAATAGAGAAAGAAAAGCTGCTTACAGAGGAAATCAACGGAAGACTTTAGACACAAGCTCTGCTCTCAGTGGCTACATTTTCACGCACACCAACAATCAAATGTATCATGTGATCAAGGCAGAAATGCCAGCAAGGAGGAGCACATGTAAAAACCACACTATGATTAAATGTTAGTGCTATTTGATCAGAGTAAGATATGTAGATTACTTCTAATTGTGTTGCATGACTGACGGACATTTTAACCTGTAAAGACCTTATCCAAGTATGACTTAATATCAGTTTTTACCACATTATGCAACACACAGCAATCTAGCTTCTAAACAAATCCTGTACTAAAAAAAAAAATGGTGGGGTGGGGGGTACAGCCCTATTCTGTACCACAAGGTTATACCAAATTTACCAAATTAGCATCATGGAAGAAATTTGTGCTTGAGGGTGAATACTGGAGGGAATCTGTGACATTGCCATATAATGTGAAGGGGCGTCTTCAGGCATTAGTCACACTTTGCTCTGTAGCATGGAAATGAGTAAATTAATGGAACCCTCCAACAAGCAACCCATGTAAACATCCTCATTGGTGTGATGCCTTACTCTGGTTATTGGCTATAATCAGATTATGTGCAAGTAAATGTAGCCTCACTCTCCCTACTGTTATGCTCAGGAGAGAGAGCAAGACAGTTAGGCCATCTGTTTCCAGATCTTTACTGATGCAGGGAAGGCTGGATGAACACATGCAGTTTTCTGCATCAATGTCCTTACTGTTACTCATTCATTCCTGCATCTACAATTGTCCAGAGCCAATGAAGAAACAGGAGGTGAAAAACACTGAAAAGACAACCACTCAGTGTCTCTTGGGTTTTCCCATTACTCTCTCCTGGATTTGTGAGGAAAGTTAGAATAAGGATGGGCATGAGTACTCGAGTACTCGTTTTGGACGTTGTTCAACGTATAGAGTAATCGCATTTATTTTTACTTTGTAAAAAAACATATATATAATAAATATGAACATAAATTGAGCGTGTTCTATATTAAGAGTTTACATTTTTTGGATGAGCTGCAGTGATGTAACTTATGAATATCTGCACAGATCTGTATAGCAAAAATGATACATCTGCACAGCCGCAGATAACGTTCAACATTTTCAGTCAGACATCACTCAATCTAACATTACAGGCAGAATGGTGACCAGGCATAAGAGTGATGTTTGGAAGTATTTAGACAAAATAAACGTAATGAATGTGCAGTGCAAGCTATGTAACATTAATCTTGCATATCATAGAACTAGTTCAATGATCATCTCCTCCTTTGCTAGCAGTGTTAGTATGCTAGTAAAGTAAACCAGCCACTGCTCTGCTCTTACCAGCCAAATTATTGAAATTATTGCAACATCTTACTGTTTGTTTATATGGTTTTTCTGTAGAAAGGTAGGTTAACCCTAACCTCTACCTGCATTTTCGCTTGGGTGTTCATTTTGGACCCTTTTCTTACGTTAGATTTTGCTGCTGGCATACTGGAACTAGCTGTATAAAATTCTTTATCAAATGGTGTAACATGTTCATGATGAGTAAGCCATTTGGTAACACTACATGATTTGGCCCAGAAGTGAAAACTATACTAATGTGCTAAATGATGATGAAGAATGTGATGACCGTGATGATGAATGTTTGTCTGTTTGTGAGTTTGGAAGGATGAAAACATGATTCTGTTTAGTAGAAGAAGAAAAAAAAGGTACCTTGTGTGTCCGTCGTTTACTCCTGAAAATATGAGACTTCAGAAAACAAAAAGAACTTGGTTAAAAACAAGCCTGTCAGAGTATTCTACAGTTAAAGAATAAACTAATTACTCTAGACCAGAAACACTTTGCAGTGCATTAAAGTGCAAATAGGCAAAACCACTAATTAAAAACTATGAGTGAGTATCTTTGGTTTTACTGTGTCCATATAGTGAAAAGCATTAGTATTGTTGCTACATGTACTGTTTACTGGCAGTCTAATACAAGCTGACCATTGATTTAGAGTGATGATCAAAATGCAAGTGGCAATGGTGTAAGCCAATATATTGCTTAGGCTCTAATGATAAGGGCAACTATTACCCACTCAAAGACTGGAGAAGCAAGAGGATGCCAGCACCACCCACTGAGATTCAAAAGGTGCCCAGCGGCACAATGTGGGGAAGGTGAGGTCTTTATACAAACGTCTTCTTTACATAGTGGAGTGGAGGAGAAGTATGTGCTGAGGAGCTTCAAACTAATTGGAAGAAAAGTTGATCGACACAGTCAACAGCTTCCCAACTCTCTACAATATGACTTTAATGAGCTAGCAAGGCTTGAATAAGAAAAACATTGCATAGGAACACATCACTTGAAAATAGACTACACTGTGCACTATTATAGTGGCAATGTCACAAAATAACTCCCGAATCTGAGCTGAGTATGTTCAATGACATGCAATGCTAAACACGCCTGAAAGCTAAAGGCTGATGAGAAGCAAGAGACTACCTGCCTCTTAGTATCTGTGTGCGTGGTGGTGTAGTTTGTAGTAACTGAACTTTAGAGAACACCTTACTGTAAAGCCCATAGAATTATTTTGGGATTTGCTGAATGTTGATGTTATAATATGTAAAAGTGTAGTCATTTGCTCTGATGTTAGCAGAGGCAAGCTAGCTGTTTCCCGCCGTTTCCAGTCTTAACACTAAGCTCAGCTAATTGGCTGCTGGCTTTAGCTTCATATTTACCGAATACAGATCGGAAATAAGATCGGTTCCCTGTAAAAAGTATTTTGTGTTTCTAGTGAATGGGGTTTGACTAGAGCCTACAAGTTATATGTACATATGTAAAAACTCACGTATGTTTTCAGTTAGATTTTGAGTTTAGTTTGTCATGACCTATTCAGACACCAACGAGACTGAAGCACTGACATGGTTTAATGTTTCATGTCATTTTAAAAAGGAAGCATTAAAAGTTTATATAGTTCAGGTCCTGATGGGATTGGATATAAAGTGCCACTGGTGCCACCATGGGGTGCAGAGTCTCTTCATCAAGCTCTGTTGGACCAAGTGGCCCACCACACTCAGCCGCATTAATGTTAAATGTTCAAACCAATAAGCTGCCTCGTGTGTTTGGAGATGCATTTTACTCGTATAAATGTTGTGTTGTTCACAGAGGGTACATTTTGGAGTCAGAGGGATGACATTAATATATATGTGTATATACATGAACACCCCGCTGCCTTCTGTGAGGAAGCCACAAAACACAGTGTCATGGGGAACACAGTGTAAGAAGAAAACACACATATACTGGAAGCATTGTTAAAGATTTAAGTGCTGGTGTGGCTTCTGGGGGCATTAAGGTTTGTGTCTTTTGAGGCCACAAGACTTTTTCAGTTATGCTCCATTAGTGCTGAAGGGAATATTTGTGCTGAAAATGTAGGTTGTTTTTTGGTAGTATTGTCATGATGGTCATGATAATATTGTTCACTTCAGGTGGACACAATGGAAGCTATACAACACCTCCACTACAGCCTGAAAAACTACCAAGTGGTTAAAGGGTAAGGCTGTTAACATAAAACCAACAATGATTTTCCTAACAAGTATTGTCTGTGTAGCCACAACTTGTTAACATTTATGCCTCATGGAACTCCATTGTTGTCCAAACCTATTAAAAAACCCAAAGCCGCATGCTCTTTCATTCTGAAACTCCAGGCAGACGGTACACTGCTTTGGTAGTTTGACAAACTGAGGAATAAACTGGGGTTTTTTTTGGTCATTTTTTTGTCACTGTTCATTTCATCATGTGTAACTGAACCAACAACATCTAAACTCCCTGGAACCCCAATGTACAGATGTAGAACTCATTTTCAATCTGGCTACACGTAGGCCTGTACATACTGTATAACTTGTCCGGAGCTCTAAAAATTGTACCTACACTGGCCTACAACTACATTTTTCAGAATAAATGACAATCAGTGTTCATCTTTATAATTTCTTTATAGACAACTTTACTGAAAACACACTTAACTGTGACCTCAAAACCATGAGACTTAATTATCTTTGTGAACTGTTAAACCCCTACTGATTTAGTGCAACTGGACAGAGTATAGGAGGCATGCTTGCCCTATTCAACACCTCCACACTAACCTGCTTGAAACTGAAGAGCTCTCCTACAAATTCACTTTCCTAAATGAGAAGGTAGAGAAGAGATTGTTTAAATGTAAAAGCACACTGCTCTGCAGCAGTTTTCATTTTTACTCTACCTTGCTCACGTGCAGATCTCAGATGAAACCCTTTACTGAAGGATTATTTTTGGATTTTTTTCCTAATTGATCTTGTGTGAAATGGTCTCATATTTAAGGAACTCAGATGATCCATCAAGAATCACTGATTTAGCAGCAAACAAAACCAAAAATCCCACATTTAACTGCTTAGTCAAAAGGTACTGAAGAAAATCAATTTGAGCTCCATAACAACACAAGTTTGAATGTGGTACATTCTCCTCATTCACTTTCCCCTTTCTTCCACATTTGTGTTGATGCATCACAACCACAGCCAAACAGAAACTCATGCACCATAAACACTCACCCACTCTATCCAATTAATGAAGAGCTAAAGAACGCAACCGAGCAAGACGGATGGGTTGTTGTTTTCAGTTGACTGACAAAAAAATTCAAATCTGCAAGCTCTGAGGGTCTCACTGTTTGTGTCTGCCTGTCTGTGCTCTGACTCTCACTCTCTCCCTGACCTCTGTGAGGCCCTATTAAGTGTTGTCCCATTAATCAGTGGTGAACCTGCTCTCTGCCTGTGCTCCTGCTGACTCTCAGCTGGATCAAGGATAGCCCAAGATCCTGCTGGCAGACAGACCGGCAAAGAGAGAGAGAGATTGAGTGAAGAGATGAGACAGAGATATGCTCTACGGGTCAATTTCAGACTATCTAAAACGCCCTCTGGCGAACGTATTACATGTCTCTTACCCTGAAGCAACATTGGCTTTGAGTAGCTTAATGCAATAAACATACAATACCTACTGTACATCTTCCCGGCTTCAAAAGAACTAACTTCTCCTATCAAGTTGTATTTGTTAACTTGCCAAAAATGGACTATTCAGACATCCAGTAGACGTAAAGTCACATTTTAATTCATTTGGAGTCATGTTTGTGTCCATATGATCAATCTAAGTCCAACATTCACTCTCCTTTTAGCTCTGGTTTGGTCTCCACCAACTGCTGAGAAAAGTATCTGACTATTTAGCCGTTAGATGTAACTCTTTCTTTACCAGCTAGTATCAAGCTTTATCTGCCGTCCGTTTGTTGCTAGGCAAGTAGCATACACTTGAGAGTCATTCGTCATGGTCTCTGCTAAATAATATCAAAAGTATCACTTAAAGGGGCTTTAAAAATATCCTAATATCCTAATATCATAAACGTTCTTTCCAAAATTAGACAGTTAAATGTCCATTTTGTAACTAATAGTCATGCTCTTATTTTACAGTGAACACTTAACCCAGAGTAATGTTGCCAAGGTTTCAGGAGGGATTCTTATTCTGTCAAAACTCTCCACCACAACTGGTGACGCAAGTGAAATTTCCAAATACAAGACCTCCTTGGGTACATCTTAACCCACCAGAATAGTCTTTTTGTCTTGCCTGGCTGTTACAGTATATATTTAGCAGTTATTTCCACACTGTTATTTCTCCAATGTGCCTGTGTGAGGATGACTCAGAAGTTCTACCATGACTGCTAGAAGTCTTGTGATGGAACTAGAAAGCCTCTATTACAGGCTGTGTAACTGGAGTGGGAGAGGGACAGTGAGAACTAGCTGTGGTCAATTACATGCTGTGTGAATGGGGACAGTAAAGTATAGGCTGTTTATACTGTGTGGTTTTGTGTATGCATGTAATGACGTAAACAGATATATCTGCAGACTTATTAGATTTTTAAAGGTTTTCTATAGTGCAATAACTATAGACAATGTCACTTTAAAGAGTATAAGTGTGTGACTGAGCAATAAGTTAAGGCACTATCATCTTGGTTGGGTTTGCACTGTTGTTGGGAGTACAAGTTTACGGTACATCCTATGTCTTTTTTGTTAAAGGTAACTTAGAGTTAATAATTATAGGCTATATTGTCTACTGGCAATAAGACAAGTCGGTGGGTTTCCGGTGGTACAGTAACACATCTTCATTTCAAAATGCGACTGTATATGATAAAGCGAGAACATGAAGGAGATGTCGCGTTAATGAATGTGTACATTAAGTACAGGCCTGCGCAGTTTGACTCCACTCAGATCTAAACTCTCTCAGCAGCAACTGTCACCACCGCGTCAGCTTCTTCTGCTCTCCTTTTACCCTCTTCCATTGCTTTTTATTCTCTCTGCTCCTATCCAACCACCCTACCGACAATCCCTCCTCTTTCATCTGCCATCTAACTTCCCTCCACCAACCCTCCCCCCATATTTGGTTCAACTCTGCTTGCCTGCCACTTTTATCTTCCCCTTCTCCTCTTTCCACCCTGCTTTCTCCTCTTTTCCTCCAACCCTCCTCTCCACTTCACTGCTGTATTCCCTGTGTTGTCTTTCTCCATCTGTCCTTCCTCCCTGTCTTGTTTCATTTCACTTTCTTCCTCCCTGGCTGGCATTTCCCCCCTCTAACCCTCAACCAATCTCTCTCAATTTATTCTTTCTGTGCTGCCTCCACCTCCCTCTGCACTCTTTTCCTCAATTTATTTTGGCCCATTTCTCTCTTGGTTTAAAACTCACCTTCCCCCTTTGTTTTCTCTACACCTTATTCTCTCCCTTTTTCTGTTGTTGGGTACAAAACAATATTTTAGCCTCCTTTTTTGGCCTGCTACTGTATGAAGGCTGACAGGGTCATTGAAGTGTTGACATTCTCATGACCCTTGGGTCGCTCACACTGCAAACCCCCTACAGAACTTTTCTCATATGTTCAAATGAGGTAGACTCCATTGCTTTCCAAGTGGAAACTGGGTCATTGCAGTAGCGTGAATAGAGGTATATTGGTTAGAGAACAAAATGTACAAAAAGAAAAAAAAAAAAAAAGGACAGACCATCTCCGTGAAGCAGAAATGATTCATGATTTAAAAGAAATGTGCATGAACATCAATCCATATTTTAGGTTTTCCTTCAATTCCATTGTTTGGAGACTCACTTGAAGCACTCTTGAAACATTTGGACTTTTACATGCAATGGATTTTTATGTAATTGTCATGCAGTGATGGGCATCAAAAAATATCTTTATACCCGCAGAGAATTTGTCTGGGTCTCCCATCTTCCCGTCTCAGTCTTTTTTTTACTGCCCTTTTAAAAAGGGATGTGTTCGTGTTCATAAATGTTGACTGAAGTGCCCCAGATCCCCAGAATAAAATCTGATGTAACGTCACATCACTTTGGATGTGCTGTAAAACCGCTCCCCGACACAAACACCTACATCTTTTTGTGGGCATTCATTACACCTCCCTCCCCTCTGTTTCTGTTCCAGTTCTCTCTCTTGAACCCAGCTCAGTCAGCAGAACAGCAGTCATTAGTTGAATTACTTTGGGGTTTCATCGCAGAGCTTTCACCCCTGTATAAATACTCCCACTGATGGTATCAAAAGAGAAAATGTCGTCATACCGGCAGAGTACAAGGAGACTGAATCAAAAGATCCTGGTTACATTGGGGAGTACTTGTTAAATGAACGTGGCCTAATATGTTCCAGCTAATGAGCTTTTGTCAGAGCATGTAGGCACATCGCTAACACGTCTTCACACAGTTCTCACTACTGACGGTTTTAAAATATTGAAGAGGGAAGATGTACAGTATCGGGAGTCCTTCTTCTCGCCGCTCTAAGTCTCTTGAGGAGCTGTCAAAATGCTGGAAAACAATAAAAACACCTACAGGTTTGGCACACAAAATAGTTTTAATTACTGTACTTTTTGTCATTTTCCTATGATCCAGTAAAAGTGACCATATTTCTCATTGAATTACAAGGTAGACTCATTCTGTTTCTAAATGTTCCTAATTTCTCTTCAGTACCACCTTAAACCAAAACCTATTCCTAAACGCAAGAAAAGGGTAGTCAAAAAACTAAACTACATGTGAAAATCTCTTACTAACTGAAGGTTTGGCAAGCAAATATTGACTCAATACTAAGCTTAATACTGTACCAATACCGACCAAAATGTGTCCGTAGCACCAAGTTTCAAAAACTGTCAGGGCATTGAATGTCTAGACATGTTGTTTACTTATTGTTTTATCAGACATTTATAGATTAAAATCACAGTTTTGCAACTTTGACTTTGAATTAGACAAAGTTATTTTACAGTTGCTTGTGTTTAGACAACATTTAAGATTTGACAACTTTGGCTTCTTTTGTTAAATGAAAAAAAAGGGGGTTTTGGACAAAAGCATGTTGATATTCCTTAAAGTAAGGTATCAAATAAAAATACTTGTCATAGTAGTGGAAACTCTGGTATCACTTTGGCACTAGTATTGCAAAACGTAAAATGATACTCTGCCCTAGTTATGTGAAGCCTTCTTTTCTTATACTTCTACTTTTCAAACTGTTAATCTAAGTGAGCAACATGTTTTGAGCTGCTGCATCACAAAGTTGCCTTATTCAGTTTCTAAATAGCTTTCCTCTTGGTGCCATCTCAAAACGATCATCTTTTATTCAGCAAGGTTCGCTTTCCGTGGAATGATGATGACTGCAGTGTCGAGATGCATCTGGGAAAACTGAGTCTCAAGGACATTTACATAAAGTCAGTAATTGCAACTTTGGTTACTTTCAGTTACAAAAATACCAAGACAACATTAGTTGACTGCTGCAATCAAATGCCTATCTTTAACTATTTGTACACTTTAATGTGCAATCCAGAGATGTTAGGTAATTTTAACAAAATGAAGCATTATTTACCACTAAACTGGCACCTTTTAAGTGTTAAAGCCATCAGATTTTATACACTGCTCTAGATGGCAAGGCTGACAGCATTTTGTAGCAACAACATTTTTATCTGTGCAACAAAATGGGTATAGGTGGCTTTACTTTCAGTTAACTATAGATCTTGTTTAGGGAGATTTAGTTTTTAACTACAGAAAAACAGAACGGAGGTCGTGCCATGTTAACTGTGTGACAGATTGTTCCCTATGAAGTGATGACGTGTATTAACATCGTTCTTCTACCAATGGTATTTTTGATGTTTGTCTGCTAAATCACTGCAAACTAAATTTCCTTAACAAGAATAATACTCAGCTTTATCAAGTTTCAATTTTCAACATGTTTGTACAAGTGTACAAATATTCTAATAGTCTGCATAGCATTCAGACCCTTGCCCTTGGCGACAAAAAGTTATTCAGGGAAATTTGTTGTTGTCACTGAAGGTGTGAAAATTGCTGTCAAAATACTGCCAACAAGACCCTGAGCGAGGGTGTCAAAATGATTTATATCTGCCAACCTGAACTAAAGATGGGATGGCACCGTAACCACAACCAACACCCCCCCCAAAAAAAGGTGGCTGAATACTGTTGTACAGCAGGAATAGAACTTGTGTACATGACGTATACTGTATACAACAACAGGGTTATGCTTGTATGCTGGGGATAGTCATGTATTACTTAGGGATTATATGCTCTCAATCCAACAAAACAACAAGATTTAAGACAATCAAAACTCCAGGATGGAGCTTCCTTGAAATGTAAAGTAAAGATGTTATAGTTGGATGAGAAAGACGAAAAACCAACTCGTTTTGTAGGTGTCGTCAAAAATGTTGCAGTGACAGAGTGCATGCAGAAATGTTAAGACTGCTGATGCGTTTTGACTGCATCTTGTGATTCTATATCACATAAGAACGAAATGTGCAAGACAAAAACTTTTTTTTGCACCATTTGCATAACTGTTCATTTACACCACATGAAATGAATAGTACCCCTGGCCTGTAGTTCGCAGCATTTATCAAGTCACCACCTGGAATCTCCAACACTCATCAAAGTTCATCTCAACCATGACTATCAAGCAAAACACAGTTTCCTTTATTTGTCCTTTTGATGTTATCTTTACATCATCATTTTGTTATTCTGGTTTACCATGCACAAAATTGGCTACTTCAATGATGGCTCATATTGCAGTTGCTATTAAAGTAACTATCAGTAGTAAACTTAACTGATCACGTGCACGTATGAATTACCGGCATACGGTATTTTCATGCCTAAGCATGTGGCATACTGCCACTTGGGATTATGTGGAAACAAGGGAAATTCAGTGTTTACAAGATGAGCAAAAAGCAGCCAACTCTGTAAAATTGCAATAATGATGATATATAATATTACTGTGCAAGCAAGAATGCTTCAATGTAGCTATATTTGGAAGCATGGAGTGGAAAAATGTACTGATCGTGTACTATATCCACAATCTAGAGGACGAAATGAAAAAGACAGCAGGAGATACCTCGTTTTTCATATATTTAGTAATAATTTAACATTCTGAATTAATAAAGCCAATGAGAAGACATGAGTAGAAATTATTCCGTAAAATGAGAGAAAAAGAAAAGGAAAATAGTGAGTCGTACAAGCTGCAACCAGTGTTAAGCTTTGCAGACAGTGACAGTTGAACAGTGATGTGACAAGTGAACTGTACCCGACCTTGTGTTCCTCTGAGGGGGATGCTTGTTCAATGTGTTCTCGGGGGGGGGCTATCACTAAAGTGAGAGTATGTGTGTTTCTCCTTGTAAGTGGCATGTGTGATTAATGAGATTGTCACCCATATGTGGATAGTACATGCATACTATCTATGCTGTATGCTTTACAGTATATCTACTGGAATAACTTTTGGTGTAACGTAAACACCACTAAAAGTAATTGTATATACAAGTTTGAGCAATACCTTGTTTATTTAGAGGCCTATGATCTTTAGTTGCACAATTAGGAACTGGTTTTCTCTACCTGTTGAGGTTGGCAGATGGAAATATATTCAGGAGGGAAAACAGATTATGAGAGCTGTCTGATCTGGTAGAAGTCACATTTTCTTTTCTATCTATGATGATTTACTGTAAGATTGTCAATGCCTCATGAAATGATTCAACAAAACCCTGAAAATTTGGAATGACTGCTTAATTTTGGTGTGTGTGGACATAAATGTCTGAAAAACTGATTATGAAAATGACATGCATTGGTTTTCTTTATATTGGGGAAAAAAGTATGTGCTTTCTGGATCTGGTTTATATTAACTTATGGTGTCTTGTAAACCCATGTGAGTATGCACGGCACAGTAATAAATAACTTCATCATCATATATGTACTGTAATTGTGTTGCAAATAGTGTCTGTTTAAGTGCATAAAACATACTGGTGCGTGTCCTACAATACTCTATATGGGTTTGTGCATTTCATTCTTTTTTGTACACCTTTGTATGTGTATACACAACATAGGCTTTCTATGGTAAAACGCATGTTTCTCTCCGAGTTGTGTATATGTATATGTATGTGCTCTTATTAGCATTTTCATGCGTCAAATGCTTTGGGAGCCAAATGTAACAGAGGCATTAGCCTACTTCTCTTGCATTAGTCGAAATAAACAAATGAACATAAGTGCAGCTCCTCTGCTGCATTTAATCAAATTCCAGTGAGATGGTGTCCCGAAAACAACCTTTACCCTGTTCACCCTCTGGTGCAGCTTCACTTTTCCATACGAGTCTCACAGTCTGGTCTCGTTTTTATGGAGCGCCATTCGTCTGTTCTGGGATTACTTTTCGAGACAATGTGTGACTTGCAATTGGTTTCACAGAACAGCCGTAGTATTGACCAGTTCACAGGATGAAGACTGTAATCTGTTGCCAAATGGCACAGATGGGATTGGCATGCTGACCTTGTTACTTGTACTAGTCACACATTGCCGACACAGTATACAAACTGCATTCGTTGAGCTTCTGGCAATTGCATAACACTCTTGGTAAGACTGATGAGGCCAATAGAAAAATACTGAAATGTTTCTCTACCTTTCTAAGTGCTTGTGCACTAGCTAAAGCTGGATGCATTTTCTAGTGTACATGTTTTATATGTGTGACATATTTTGTGATTGTGCCTTTCTACATCGACAAATGAAAAGTGTGCACTGCTCCATGTGACAAATTGCATACAGGAAGAGAGGCAGGACACTCTAAAAGAGTAAAATGTGGTGAAAGAGGAAGCTTTTTAGTAACAACAAAAATGTGTCAAGAGTCGCGGAAACCCAGCGATGGTGAGGAGGAAACAAATAAATGAATCAAAAACACCTGTTACTTTGCAAGCAAAAGTTATACCATGGATTTGTACAACCACCTGAAACATCAAAACGTCCAGCTGCGCATTAAAAAGACTACGGAGGGAGTTAGCCAAAGATATGGCTCTGGTCACCACTGCAAAATAATAGATGAATGCGTTGCTGGACAAATACTCAAGACCGTCCTGCAACTGTTCTTCATGTGTGGTAACTGCTCTAATTTTACACACTGACAAAGTGTGGAGCAGTAGTTAAGAGTCTGAGACTGTTTCCCTTGATGATAAAACACGACTGAAGCAGGCTCTTAACTACTGGAGTTTGGAGGAGGAAAAAATGGTTTGCCAACAACAGATCAAACATTGTGAAAGCAGTCTCCTGTCATAACTGGACTACTGTAGGTGTTTTGGGGAGATTGTTACATCACACAATGACAACCCCATTGCATACATTTCTAATACCTGCAGTTCATATACCATTGTATTATTTCAAAACCAGTGTACAAACTTATTCATGGAAAATGCCAAACTTATTACACATCACAACTGTTTGAGTTTGCTATGTAGTGGTGTAGAAGTGCCAAATTTACAACTGCCATTGTTGCTCCATTCTCAGAAGTAACTGTTTAGATAATCCTGCACTACTCGTGCTGGATTGATGGCGGCTGAGGGAAAGGTTTCCCTGTGACATTTTCTCTACAGAACGTGTATGAAAAATGAACCATCATCACTGAAAAAAACTGAAAAAGCCCATCTCTGAGGCTCATGTTGCACAGTTGTTGTTTTTTAGTTATCTAGGGTGGATCTATTTTGGGGGAACCTAGAGGGAAATAATGTGTACAAAAGTAAGTTCATACAGCGGAATGTTTTCACGTGGATCATTTTTTGTAGTTGGACACATGAAGGGAAAAAGACACGAGACTGTGCAATCAATTCAAAGCTTAAACCACCACACTGATGAATTTGCTAATAAATACATTTAAATTATCTCTTGGTGAACGCGTGGACAAGCTGTTTTTTGTTTGATTGGCTCTTACCTTCTCCATCTCTGCACTTTTCCTCTTGCGTGCTGGGCGGGTGATTTTGACGGTGACAGCGTTCTCCTCTCCCTGGCGTCGCAGAGCCATGCGGTTTGGCTGCAGAGGGCTGAAGGAGATCTCCAGCTCCGGCCGAGGGAAGCGGCTCGTCCTGCCGTTCTCTGTGGAAATCTCAGAGGCATCTAGCACCGACGGACAGCCAGCTGAGCCCTGTGGGACAGCACATGATTTTAAGGTTACAGGTCACTTCATGGTTACTCATGAGAGAAATGTGTCTAGGTCTGAGGTTACAGGCTGGTCTGTCTGTTACTACAAGACATTCATGGTGTTGCACATGTATGTACAAATACAAAGTGACTTTAGTTGTGTGGAAGAAAAATAACAGGGGAAAAAAAAGAGCTTAAGAGAGACGCTGAAGTTGCAGCCTTTCTCACCGCTGCACACCAGGCCGATCGCTGTGTGAAGTGAGCGTGATTGTCAGAATATCAGGTTTGGAACGTTACTGCTGGCTCACTGATATCTCCCACCACATGATTTGTAAACTGAGATAATGTTTCGAACAGTGACTACCTCAAACAACCTTATGTTGACAATCTGAAGCTTCACTTTAAATAGGATGTTTTTACTTTTAGCAGAGGAAATTGTGTAGCAAGCCAAGTGTTTGGCAATTTTGAAAAAAATAATGTAAACAAAGCAGTGTGATACCACTCAAATCATCAGGCACCATTTCTGTGAAGTGATTTTAAGCACATGTGGAATGACTCTAATCCAATCACAATGTTGTGTTGTTGTAATTTCAGACAAAACTGAACTGAAAACATGTAAAACATTGTGGAAAAACTGATTGATGGATTGATGAAGTATACTACAGACCCATCTTCATGTCATCTCATGAGCTTACCTGACTGCTGACTGATGCTCTGGTATCCCTCCTTCCTCCTGACTTCCTGTTAATGGTCTTACTCTGGGGTTTCTCAACCAATGTACCAGGTCTCTCATTGCTTTTAGTCTGTCACAGGCAGAAAAAGAAATTATTATTATTTAATGCTCATTCATCCTACATTTATCTGCCAGGTGCAACCAGAGTCTCTATGGGGGATTTCAGACTGACAAATCTTTACAGATAACAAAGAACACCAACCTACGCATTTTAAAGTACCTTCTCTGTTTCTGGAGCTGAGGGTTTCTCAAATACAGATTAAATCCACAACACAGCACATCAAAAAAGGTTAAGACTAGCAATGTCAACACACACTGAAAGACGAGCAATCCTTGTTGCACCTTGTGGTTAGGATGTACTCAAGTTCAAAACATGAAATTCACAAGGATCCAAGTCATAACAGTTTGTGGTCTGCTGTCTGCATTTTTATTCATTCTCAAGATGGAGAACACCCGAGGACAATCTATGAATAAATAACGTAAAACTCCTTTGAACTCGCAATATTTTGATCTAACATGAAACATTTTAAGAAACTTTTCAATTCAAATTCAAGATCATGCTGCTATTCTTTGTGAAGGATGAAACCACAAATCTTTAAACAGCCACCTTTCGAGCAAGCAGCGGTGTTTAGCTGATGCTAAAAAGAGGTATTCCTTTAAGACTGACCTGCATGACCGTGTCCCCCTGTTTGGCTGTTGAGGCCTTGAGCTCTTCCTTCAGTTGTTGGATCTCTGCTTCCCTCTCAGACAGAGCAGCCTGGAGCTCTGCTACGCTGACACCACCATCACCACTCTGTAACAGGAAGTTCATGGACACTGAGGATGTTTTCTGTCCCCACCCCCATCGATTTTATGCTTTTCACCAAAAATGTTATCCAGGGATTCCAACCATTGAGAATGACATTAAAACAACTATAATTCAAACTGTATAAGCAACTGACAATGAGAAATCTCAAACGATTTTTTCTTTTTGGTCTAGGAAGCTGGATACATAACCGCTATTTACCAGTAACATCAAATAAATTAAAAGAAATTTCCATCTCAAAATTAGGAACAAGATACTAGTTATTTTATAACACTTTCTAACAGTGAAATCAAACATCCCTTTCCTTCGAGGTTGCCTTTTATGATGGAAGATGCACAGCTCATATTCAGGGCAAAAATAAAGCCACAGAACATTTTGGAGCGAGCATGGAAACCTATATAGGCACGACCAATTTCCCCAGGCAAATGTACAAGACTAGCACAATCAGTGGAAACTCTGGAAAGTCTGAACTGTATGTGAAACACATAATGGAATTGCTTCCAATGCACCATGACTGCAGTCCCTAACCCCCATCTCACCCTGAAGACATGAAATGCATTAGTTTTGACAGACAATAGGATGATCATGGAGCAAAATATAGTGTTGGCATGGAATGACGCATGGCTAAAATGAATCAAAATGAAACAAGAAATGTCTTTAAATGTATGAACAAAATGACAACTCCGCTGTAGTTGCTATTAAACTTTGAAAGGTTTCCAAAGGTGTCTAAGCACCAACACTAATCCTCCTCAGATGTGGACATTGAGCAACAGTTCGGTCAATTCATTACATACTTTTCCATCCTTTAACTTCTGGCCTTGAACCTGTGATGCTGGGATAATACACTGAGTTAGATATCTAATGCTAACTGCAGTAAATTCAATTTTTCTGAAGCTTATAATGTTTAGTTTTGTTTATTCAATCTTCAATAATTAACTTCAATTTATAATATTACCTTTTTTTGCTAAAAACTTTGTTTATTTATGTCTCAACACAAAAAGTTGCATTAAATTTTTGTCTCATAGTTAAAGAAAGATAATTAATTAAACGTGCACAAACAAGACAGAGTCGCAGTGCATTCAGTGCCAACTTTTGGTACTTTATACTGTACCAATACCCATTGCATGGACAAAACACTGTTGGGTGCTCAAGAATTATTAAAGTTCAACAACTAGTCCTCACAGTTAACTAATGTTTCTGTATGGGACTGCATTATATTAAAAGGCTTTTACAAGTCCCCCATTTACATAAATGAGGAGGAGAGAATAAAAGAAACACCTCTCTATATAATCTAATTCAATACAGCCAACAATTGAACACAGTTTAACCCAGCTCTATCTATATGAATATTCAGTATCTAACATTATTCAGTGTGATAAAATGCCCTTTTTAAATCACAGGTTGCAAAAAGGCATCTTCATCTTCAGTTCAAAAATCTTCTTCATATTTAGATTCAATTTCAAAGACCATGACAGCATCCTATTTGAAATCTTATTTGTTGATAATAAAAAAAGTAAGTCCTTTCATAATGCTTGTATGATTAGCACTGCAATTTGGATATTTCCCTGCTGCGGCAGGTTTTGCTCTCTGTCACACTTATCGAGTATCCTCATATCATTTGTGGCTTTTCAGTACAGAGACGCCCGCATAAAATTAGCTGCAATTCTCTCCCGAATATCGCCTGATAAAAATTTTTAAATCAATACAGCCACATCAGACTATTTGATTTGGTGAATCATTCCAGCCTGCCCTTCACACTGTCTGTCCTGTAGTTATCTCGGGGAAGCTGTCTGGTGGTCACAATAAAATAAAGTGCAAAGTGCAAAATACTGAAATGTAACATATGTGGAACAGCGATATGGCTCCATGGTGACAATGCTGGTTCATCTACAAAACCTCCTGCAATTTACAAGACGAAGCTAGTGACCCAATGCTCGATAAGCTACTCAAAAGTGTGACAAAACTGAAAGAATCTCTGCACCAAATGCACTCCTCTGCTGTGTAACATTACAGAAACCAATTAGTAAAGAGAGTAATTGCAAGGAATTCTTATTTATCTTTATCTGCTGAATTTTGCTACAATGCTGCTGTTTCCTCCCTCCCTTCTGTAGGGTTTCAGTAATGTTGCTGCTGGCTGAGAAGTGTTTTTCAGCCTCTTTTCCCTGCACAGCATTGGGGTTCTGCTCTCCCAATAAATCCTATCTAAAGGGCAAATCAACACTGAATGAAATGGGGCAGAAAACTGTTCAAACTTTCAGTAAAGTTTCACCTCTGGCTAAACCCCGATCAATAACGTCACAGCAGGTGTTTTGCCTTGACAGATGATGGGAACCAATTGCTCTGACATCACTGATTGGCGTGTCTACAGAGGTGGAACATACTAGGACTTTTCAGAGGACAGCAGCTAATATTTTTTGTTTTTGTTTCTGAAGGTTGAATAATTAAAAGCCTAAGGACTTTATACGCAAGAGGAATGCTATCTGATGTGAGACACTAATACTGCAAATATCACCATATATCCTGTGCATTCATTTTCTTAAATAGTCACTTGTGTCTTAAATCACCTTCTTTAACCTTCCTCTTCCACCTCATATCCATCTCCCCTTTAACTGAAGCAGATCCAATATTTTAAGATGTTTCACCCAAATTCATGTGGTCAGTCTCTTTGATGTAAAAAGCAGTCAGTTCTGACAGTTTACATCTTCAGTGTCAGTTATCATCATTGTGTCATACTGACCTCTTGTGGTGGCTGTGTGTTGTTTTGGTGTAACTGTTTGATGAGTTTGTCTTTCTCTGCTTGGCTGGAGAGAAGCTTCTGTAGCTGGACCTCCAAAGCTGCTACCAGAGTGTCTCTCTCCTTCCTCCACTTCTCCATGGTCTGCTCCTTTTCAGCCAGCTGGGACATCAAGGCCTCCTGACAAAGAGGGAAACATACATGCATATAGGGTGGAAAATACTGTTTTTGGGCTATATGACTGTGTGAGTGAGAAAGATACAGAAAGAGAAACTGAAAAACAAGAATATTAAAGCCCTATAGCACACCAGCGAGGCAGAAATGATTATTAAAACACCAAAAAGCAAATCTGTTTCAAGTGACTGTCACGTGAGGCAAAAAACATGTTACCCAAATCAAAATAGTTTATCCTCTGCATGGTGGCTTGTCAGGCTCAGCTTGACATCGTCAGATTTGGATCAAGTTTCATCAGTCTAAGCTCAACTTTTTTCAGCTGCAGGTGTACTTTGGCTCAGCTGTGATAATGCTAACATCGTGGCATGTTGACATGTAGCATGTTTGCACATCATCCTCCTCATCTTACCAGCTGGCTCTGCTGCCGAGTGTAGCGTTCTCTGTCTTCGGCAAACTTCCTCATTTCCTGGTTCCTCTTGTCCTCCGCCTCTTTAGCTTGGCCGATCAGGGACAGCTTCTCCTCCAGCCACTTCTTGCGTTCGGCCTGGTGTTTCTCTGTACACAGCTGTCCACAAAATGGTCTTTTGTTTTTTTACATTTTTTCAGAGGATGTCTGTTAGAGTATCTGGAATTCATTTGAGCTGAAATGCCTAATAAAATGCCAACAAAAAGAGTGGTACCTTCAATTGCCTATTTCAAGTAAAAACATAAGACAATCTACCCTGATCTGACAATAGACATCAGTCTTTCTAGCTCTTATTAACGAACCTGAGCACACCTATGTGATCAGAGTGAGTTGTCTGTTTACTTTTTTCAGTCCTTTTTTGTTGGAGGATCTGTTTTAAGTACTGCAAGGAAGGAACAGAAAGGAGGAATGTACAAACACTGTCGCACCAACTTTGTGGTTGACTGAGAATCTTCACAGACAAATGTCAGTAAAATAGAAACATTTTCAACAGGGATTAACTAATTATCTATTAATCATCAATATTCTTCACTCACATTGCATTTGAGAACACACATTTCTGGTCCTATCATCTAATACGACATGTGAAAATAACATCTCGTCATTACCTTCAAGCTTTCCTGAACCTGGGCAGCTTCCTGTTTGGCCAGTTTGAGGTCATCTGATGGGCTGTTGACTTGAGGGTGCATGTTGTTTCCACGGTTCTGCTGCAACAACATCCCTTTCAATTTCTCCACCTCTGAAACGGTTAAAACCAGAGAATTATTACTTACATTCAAAGTACTTTTAGTAGAACTTTGTATAACTTATAAGTATAACTTTCTATTCGCTAATCAAGTCCCCAGGTCAAGATTTGTTTTTAGTATAAACAAGTGTAATAAGTAGGACCAAATCTAGATTTATTGTCTCCATTTATACTATACATCTTCCTATTTATAGTTTTTCATAGATGGAAAGATTCAACCAATTGTTTTGTGCCTTGGGAAGTTATTGCTTTAAAAAGAAATTCTCAAAACAGTCCAGCCTCCAAATTAAGAGATAATAAACCTGTGTGGGGGAAGAGTCCACTAATACTTGGAGCTATGGCAGTTGGCCTGGTATTATCTGTGCAATGAGCCGGAGACCTCACTTCTGTGTGCATCTTTTTCCTGTTTTTTTCCTGTTTTAGTAAGTCGACACAATTAAATAAGAACCAAATCAAGTTATTGTGACGACCCCGCCCACTCTGCCTGCCTGTTTGTTTTGCTCTGCTGCTTGTTCTGCAGATACTGGGAGTTGACTAGTAGGTGGAGTTGGGAGGTCGTCTGTTCCCTGGGCCTACTGCATCCATCTCAGCCTTCTTAGCCTCAGCCAACATGCATTACACCATATTTTCACTCATCCACACACTGATGTCTCTCCTACTTACACACCTTACCAGTTAGTGAGTATGTTAATTAGTTTGAGTTAAATAAACTGCTTTTGGACTGATATTTCTGTGTGTGGCCTCCCTTTTTGTTGCCAGCCTTGAGGCAGGCGGTCCATTTTGGTGTTTTATTGCATCTGCTTTCATGTGTGCATCTTCTTGTGGTATGCCACACTTCACACTCTGCATCCTGTGTGTTTCTGTCCTCATAGCAACCCAACACTGGTTGACTTACTGACCTAACTTTGGTATCTAATTAAAATGTCTTGTTGCTATGAGAAAATACCACTTTACTCCAGTCTCACTGTGCAGTCAGTTTCATTTGATGTGTTTCATGAACATTCTTGTTTCTCTGCAAGGATAAGAGGATTACACTAAGCTGTCCATGGGCCAAACCCCTTTTTAAATCAAAACAATGAACAATGGCTGTGTTTGCTTTTCATGTTCTTTCTTGGATTTTTCAGATCCTGTGTCTTACCGCTGGAGAGCTCCTGGATGAGGTTAAGTTTCTCCTCCAAGGCCTGCTCCATCTGCTCCTGCGTGTCCTCCTGCTCCGTCAGAGCCAAACGCATGTCCTCCATCACACGCTCCTTGGCCTCAAGGTCTACAAATCAACAAAAACACACCCAGCCAGGTACAGGTTTACATGCAGAACGCCACCCTGGCTCCCACACAGCAATAAATGTACTATAATATTTTGATCCCTAAGGGAGGTATTCTCCCTTTCACTGTCCTTCATAAACAGGTTGCAAAAAGGTCAGCGGCACAGCAGGTTCAGGGTTTTACTCCAGGACTCTTCAGCAGAAAATACACCCTGGAGATTCAGTTTGAACACAGGACAGACATATTGAAGACTTGTAACTATGAATGCTATGACACTGAATGGGCCAATGGGGCTAGGTCTTAAATTACGTTTTCAGTTGATAAATATGAATTCAAGTTCTCAAATGTGAGGATTTGTTGCTTTTCTGTTCTGTATATGATTGTAAATTGAATATCCTTTGGTTTCTGTTGGTCAGACAAAACAAGCAATCTGAAGATGTCATGTTGGGCTCTGGGAACTTGTAATGGGGGAACTTTTTAGCATTTTGTTTTTTTGCATTTTTAGACCAAATTATTAAATTTAGAAAAACAATAACAGATGGATCAATAGATCGATAATGACAATAATCATTAGTTGCAGCCTTACAAAACAAAACACTTTGCCTCTAGTGAAGCACACACAGACACACATTGTTTACCTTTACAGGCCTTCTGGTAGAGCTGGAGTGTCTGCTCAGACTTGGCATCAGATGATTGTTCCTAGAGGAGGAATGGAGGAGGTGATGAAGAGATGAGAGCATATAGATGGCACATCAATATTCCATGGAGGTAGTCAAACTGGCACAGAACAGGAAGGGGGTGCTGCTCTTGCAGGTAAATGGAAAAGTGAGAGAGGTCAAAACTCCAGCAACACTTGTAGTATGAAGAACTTTACAGTTGTTCTTTATACTACAAGTGTTTTGACCTCTTCAGACTTTTTCCTTTATCCATGCACCTACTCTGCTTCTTAAATAGAAAAGGGAAAGACAGATTATCTCACCACTTTGAGTTGCTGGATGGTTCTGTCTCTGTTGGCGAGGTCAGACCGAAGCTGCTTCTTGGCTTTCTCCATGTCAGCCAGCTTCTGCCTCGAAACCTTCTCCTCTTCTCTCATGGTCGAGATCTTCAGGAAAAAAAAGAAAGATGTCAACTAAAGTTTAAACAACATTATAAATAAAAGTAATTCAAGGTGTCTGCTGTTTATATCAGTGTCCAATTAGTATCCAGTGATGTGGAGATTTGTGTTCAAGTTTCCCTCAACTTAACTTTCTTCAACTTGCACATAAACTACACTTTCAACTAAACACTAGTCATTTTCTGAACCATAGAATACTTTTAAGAAAGCTTAAAAATTTTAGAAAACAGAAAAAGAAAGTCAAATCTGAAGACTGCAACACAGTTTAAACTGCGTAAATGCTTTAAATGTCCCACAATGTCCGCCGTGCTACTCACTGACTTGACTAGTTTTTAAGTAAGTAGCGAGGGAGCGAAAGCATCTGCAAACGCATTCAATATCACACTGTAGCCCGACAGATACAGGATTTCTGAATACTGATATCGATTATTTGAGAGTTTAAAAAATCCGATAAAGATATATCGATCAATCATGATTTTTTTTTACATAAACACATAGCATAAACAAACAATCTTGATAGGGATCCCTCACATTGTTTTTGTTTTTTTAAGTATTATTATTTCTGTACTGAAATTCCTTGTTACTTATTTGCCAATATATACACTGATGCAATATATCATTCAGCAATAAGCCAATTTGGGTCGGTATATCTTCAATATGCTGTAAAACACCAAAAATATTTGCAAAACAACTCTAAACTGTAATGGAAACGAGGATTCTGGCTTGGATTTTAATTTTTTCAGCAAAAGGGATTCAAGGTGAGCTCAGAATTTTGACATTTCTTCTCTGACACCAAAATGAATTAATTCAGTTTTTGCTGTCACTGAAGCATTTTAATGTTGGGAAAGTCATCTGAGAGCATCAACCACAGATCAGAATTTAAGCCTTTTTGAAATGCACTGTTTTTGGAAAATGCTAGCTTATTTTGGATGAAAGGCCCAAATATAGAGAAGATGCAGTTTGAAATTTAACCACCTTAGTGTAGACACTACCTCAGAAACCATGCTGCAAACCAAAAAGAGAAATATCTTTGCTGCATACTGCCAGCAAAGACTTAAAAATCAATTGCTTACTGAAGGTTGTTTTCACTTCTGTCTTTAAAGAGGACTGTGTTTGTGTGTACCTCCTTCTGGACCTGCTGGATCTGCTTCTTGTAGTCGGCTAGTTTCTCTCTGAGGTCCGACGTGTCGTCCTCTTTTCTCTGAAGGTTGAGGCTGAGGCTCTTGACTTTCTCTGAGTCCTGTTTGGCATTTTCCTTTAGTCTGGAAAAGTAAGACAAGATAAAAATGAACTGCTACCAGTCATTACAGTACATTGTGATCCAGAACAACACCACGGCTCTTCACACTGTTTAATACAGTAGGTGGATGGATGGATTAATACAACTCTCCCTGGACGCCAAGGTACTTGTGGAGAGATGAAAGGCAAGATAATAGTGAGGAAATGTATTTTACAATGACAGAATAATATAATCTAGTACAGAACAACGAGACAAGGTACTACAGAAGAGACTGCTTCTCATTGTTTATTAGTTTTCTCTGCAGCCTGGGGAAGGATAACAACATACTCTAATTTAGAGAGACTGCTTTCTGACAGCTAAATTGATGGAGTCCATTATAATAGTATTAAAAAAGCTGGCATTGAGACAGGACTTGCTAATGGAGGTGCAATGCTAAAATCTGATTTTTTTATTTTTTATTTTGGTCAACATCGTGACCAGTTACTAATGATTTAGTTATTTAATTTTGATGATCTAAGATATGAAACAATGTTTTTTGCTGCACTTTTCCATCTTTTATTAACATCCTGGCTATTACTACACTACACATTCTGGAAATGGTTTTTATGTCAAATATTCTTCGTTTATTGTGAAGTCTACAATTATGAATAAATAATGAAGGGACTGTTTCAATTACTGTTAGAAGGATAAAAAAATACTGTCTGTAATAGACAGGAGTATTACCTGTCTCATCAGGGACTTGGAGAGGGAAAGATGGTACAGAATAGTATAAAAGTATAAAATCAACAAATATTTAGGTATGTCATTTTCTGCTTTCTTGAGTATTTCAGGCTGCACTTCACATTGCTTATCAGGCTCTTTGAAGTCCTAACAATTAAAAAGGAAAACAGCAGCCTACCATTAAAAATACTAAGGGTTTTTTGATGAATGACTGCAATATGGGGATCTGAGACAGGAGAATATGGTTTGGGTAAAGAAGAACAAATTATGTTTATCCCTTATGTCACACAGGAAAGGATTTGGCACTAGCTGCTTCTTTATTTATTTATTTAATTATTTATTTATTTGGAAGTTTGTACCGAAGTTAAACAAAAACCGTGAAAGCAAATAACCTACCTTTAATATTTAAGAATATTTAAGATAAATACATTGGCTCTGTGACCAGGAGTGCACCAGATGTACTGCAGTCCAAAATGACTTCCAATCACAAAGCTGCCTAAAAACCAGGTGTTTTCCACTGACAATTCTAAACGCTCCGATTTACAGTTCAGGAATTTAGCTTATGTTCGTACCCAGACAAATTCACAGTAAGTGCTAAACAGAGGCTGTAACTCTGAGCTAAGTGTACTGTGAACGGCTCTACTATTTTTTACAGTACAAAGTAGAGCTACTGTCAGTATTTTTAAAGTACAAAGTTTTCTTTTAAGACAATAATCTAATAATTGTAAATAGTTTCCAGCCTTTACAAGAATTTTGAAGATGTAATTTCCCACCCTGATATGTAAAGGAAATGACCGTTTACCTGCTGATCTCCTCTGCTTTCTTTTCCAGCTCTGCGTCCTTCTGAGCGATGGCCTCGTGCGCCACAGCCAGCAGCTCCCTGCGCCTTTCCACCTCCCTGTGCCGGGCCTCCTGGACCGCCTGGCTCTCCTCCTCCTCCTGCCGCTCCTGCGCCTCCTGCAGGCTCCTCTGCAGGGATGTCACCTGTGCCTCCTTTTCCCGCAGCTTTTTCTGCAGCTCTGCCTCTCTCTCTGCAGACGCTTTCCCCGACTCTGCTAGCTTCTCCTCCATCCGTCTGTCCTTTTCTTGTAGCAGTCTCTGCGTCTCTGAAGAGGCTAGCTGAGCGACAGTTCTGCTGGGAGATTCCTTTGTTTTTTCCTTGTTGGAAACCTTTGTCCTCAGGGTTGCAATCTCAGTCTGGAGATCAGAGTTCAATCTCTTGAGATCTTCTTCAGCAGCAGAGCTACAGGAACCGCTTGACCCTTTAAGCTTAGCTTCTTCTAGTTCGACTTTGAGCAGCTCTGCAGTTTTCTCCTGATCACTGAGATTTTGCTTGAGATCATCTAAAAGTTTGCCGGAGGTTTCGTTTTGTTTACTCAGTTTGTGTTTTAATTCCTCCAACTGCTGTTGTGACATCACTTCTTGTTCTCGCAGCTCCTCTACCTGCTTTTCCAAGGCCTGCGTTTGTTCCTCAAGTTTCGCTCTCAGCTGTTCTGCTTCTTCTTTCAAAGCATGTTCTTGGCATTCGAGCTTGGATCTGAGCTCATCCAGTGATTGCTGCGACATCTCTTCTTGCTCCTGAAGCTTCTTTCTCAGCTCTTCAACTTGCTGCTTTGAAGCTGCTTCTTGTTGATTCAGTTTCTCGGTGAACTGTTCCAGCTGCTGGTCAGAGATCAGCTGTTTGTGTGCCAACTGTTCGTCTGCCTGTGCTAGCTTGAGCTCCAGCTCCAGCATTTGTCTGTGCTTGCTCTCATTTTTCTCCTTTTCCTCAGTCACGTTCTTCCTAAGCTCTGACACTTCCTCTCTCAGCTGATCACTGACACCACCAGATGTTGCTGCTGAAGTCTGCACTTCCTGTTTCAGGCTTTGAATTTCCTGCATCAGGATGTGGATCTGGGAAGTTTTCTCCTGGATCTCCTTGGAGTGTTGGTCCAGTTGTGCCTGAGCAGTTTGTAGTTGGACTAACGCTTGTTCAGCTCTCTCCGCCTCACTGGTCACCTGCGGTAATTTCCAAAAATATCATTTTGTTTTAGTCTTGTGACACTAAGACCATTTAATGAAACACAAATAACCATTATTCCAATACACAAGCCAAACAACTTTCTGGCAGACAAAACTCAAAAGCTCATGTCAGGTCCTGAAAAGAACTCAAATATCAGACCTTTCTAAATAAATTTTCTGGAAAAATCACCATTGAACACAAACAATACATAGTGAGATAATTATCATTGTTTCATGAATCATTGAACATTCTATGCTGATAACATTTTCAGCTATATTCCCCTTTTACTGGGTGATGGGTTTGCAATTTTATTTGACCAAAAGGTTAAAATCATGCTGTGGCCCACCTGGTGCTCTGTGGCTTCCAGTTTGGCAGTCAGCTCTCTGACTTCTTGTCGAAGAGCATCACTCTCCTGTTGCATCTTTTCTTTCTCCTCAACCACCCTGCTGATCTCCTTCCTGTCTGCCTCCAGAAGAGACTGAGCCTCCTCTTTGCCACTCCTCTCTTCATGAAGAGCAGCAAGTGCGTCCTCCCTGCTTTGCTTCTCTTTTGAATGGGCTGCAATGGCATCCTCCTTGGCTCTCCTCTCGGTTTCAAGGGCTGCCATGGCTTTCTCGTTGCCTTTTCTCTCTTCTTCAAGGGATAATAGCATCTCCTCTTTGCTTTGTTTCAACTCCCTTACTGTGGCAAGGGCCTCCTCCCTTGCCTCTCTCTCCTCCTCTAAGGATGCTAGTGCCTCCTCTTTTCCCATAGTCTGATACTCCAAAGCAGCGAGGGCGTCTTCTCTGGCTCTCTTCTCCTTCTCAAGGGCAGACAATGCCTCCTATGTGATAGGAGTATTGATTAATTCATATTAGAATTTTTAAACAGCATTGAACAAACTTAACCAGGGCGGGGCGAGCATGACTGAAAACAGAGATTGATAAGTCTTGTCAGTGGACTAAAGCATGCTATTTTAAAAAGGGCCACCCATAAAAGGGGTTTTGCATTAACTCATTAACTGTAAAATGCACAGGAAAACATATACCCTACATTACTGTCGACCAATCCTAAAGTATATCAGTGTTAGGATTTCGTACTTTCAGAGTGGCAACTGGTGCCCTTGTTTTAAGCCCCATTTAGAAAAAGACACAAGGACACCCAAACTTCCTAAATTGAAGAATCAGCTTAATGTGAATTTGGTAATTTCTTGTTTTCCTGGTGAAATCTGTCAATCACTTGATTGATTCCTGGTGACTGGGTGAATGAGCAAAATTCTGTCCATTTAAAGTTTGGAAGTCATAAAAGTCTTAGTAAGGCTTAGTGGCTGGTTCAGATTTAAATATGGTGCATTACCTGCTAAAGCTAAATGACTGTCCTTTGAGAACTGCAGTCATGTTCTAGTACCCAGGCAAACTTAAAACAGTCATATTGAGTTGAAATTATGTTATATTATCTCTCTCAATAGATTGAAAATATTTTACATGCTAACCCAGAACCTATACAAATGTGAGTGCACAAAGTAACATGGAAACATTTTACCCTCCAGCTGCCAAGGTTCCTCTGAAAAAGGCATCAACCTCCAGCTGATTTAGTGGAGATGCTGATTGGTCAACATTACTAGCCTGTGGCAGCATAAATGAAGAAAGCTGCATAACCATGATGAGGGAAGTTATCTTTCTCCAGACAAAAAACCACCAAACCTAATACTGTCACAGAGGAGATAATGCTAATTGAGCTCAGCTGGCCCTTCACTGACAACTGGTTCTACCACATCACTTCTTCTCTTTCAGGGCATTCGGCACCTCCTCCTGGTTATGTGCTCCTTTGCCCAGGGTTCTTACCTGCAGCCGCTCTCTCTCACTTGAACTCTCCTCCTCGACCAGCAAGGAGTGACCTTGTGAGCCCAGCTTTGCCACCCTCTGCAGGTCTCCCACTTGTTTCTCCAGCCGGGCTACCTCTGACGACTTCTCCTGGAGCTGAAAGAGAAGCCTCCTTTTCTCCTCATCCTCTACTCCACTGGCTTCACCTGGGAAATAACGCAGAAAATGAAGAAATACAACAGGATGTGAAAAGTAGGCCAGAGGTGACACACTGGTATCCAACTCTCTATTTTGGAACAAATCACAGAAAGCCATTTACTAGTTTAAAAATACATTTTGCACCATCAAGGAGATAGATTATAAGACTGGTATGAAGGCTGATGAATGATTTTTCTATATAAAATGTGTCGCTATTGTCAGTGATGGGCAAACAGTCTAATTGAAATATTTTGCACGGCCTTCATGGTTTGAGGATAACCAATGCCTTTCAGTCGGTTCACCAAAATTACAAAATAACCAATTTCCCCCATACCATTACTGGTACCAAGCCATGCAAATAGTTCTGGCTTTATTTGATGAGGTTTGAGATGTGGTAAATTTAAATTTGTGGACACTGAAAAATCACATTTTAAAACTTCAACAGCAGAGTGTCTTTTCAGAAATAGTCTCTGTAACTCTGGATTATCCACAGACCGCACTGTAAACCAGCTGTCTTTGGAACTACTTTCTAATAAAGAAATATAAATTTGTCTGAGGAACATAATTGTGATATGGGTGAACTGATCCCATGTGTGGTGGGTCTAACAGAAAACACCCATGGTGGTCACGAACTCATGCTGTTGAATGTTTGGAATATTTAAATGTATCTGTGCATCAGTCCTCTAGACCCCACAAACTATAACTGAAAAGTTATTTTCATTTTCCTCCTCCATCTGCCTTTCTGACACATTGAGACATTGATGGATTCATGTGTTTTTACCATTGTGTTTGTGAGCCATCTGCTCTTGGACTTTCCGCTGGTGGTCATTCAATTCCAACACTTTCCTCTCCAGCTCCTCTACAGCGTCTCCCTGAGCCCCTGTTCGGCCTGAACCCAGACATTTATGAGCTGCCTCAGTGGCCTTCTTTATGCCTGCTAATTCAGAGGAGTAGGAGTCCAGAGATTTGACCTGCAGGATGCAGAAACATCAGAGAAATTAGTCAGGGACATTAGTGAGCACATCCCCACAATCAGAACATCCAGGTTTAATGCCCTGAGGCGCTTCAACCAAACCTGTCAGAGTGTCCAGGAAAAAGATACTTAACCCAAACCTGCTTGAGTAGCTACATACAAACCTTGGGTACCCTCCTTGGGTAATTAATATATGTCAAAAAGAGATCAAATAACTTGTCTGTCCTTTTATGAAATGTTAGAAACCTTGCAATTCCCTTTGCGCTCACAGCAAATAAAGCCGTTCCAACAGGCATCGTTCTTATTTCCATGGCAAGCTGTAGGCGGAGGCAGGTCAAACTCAATAATTAAGCTCAATAAAACTCAATAATTAAGGCAACTCTGTTCCTAAGTGTGAGCGTAGCACAAGAATCTTGTAACTAAGATGCAATGTGATAGGTATTAAAAAAAGCCTCTGCATATTTGCTGTTTCATTCATGTTTTAATCATTAAAATCTCTGTCATCCAAAATCTCTTTTGGCATGCATCACATTTAACCAGCCAATAAGTAAACAAAACACGCAATACATGGGAGTGTGATCCACGGAAAAGAGAGATTGTGTTACCATGGTCTGTGCGTCTGGATTGGGTTTAGTGGTGGCCATTTTGTCAATGAGGTCCTTGAAGATCTCCAGTCTCCTTTCTGCTCGCTCCTCCAAGATTTCTCTCTCCCTCGCCAGGCGCTCACTGAACCAAAACACACACATTTGTATTCCTTAATTATCAGACCCAAACCTTTCCTGGACGTAAAGTATATAAACAAAAACATGTCTTACTTGTAGTCATTCTGCATCTCAGAGAAGAGCTCTGAGAACTCTCTGCTGATTTCCTCTCTGACTCGCACCTCCATGAGCAGGCTCTCCGCTCGCTCCTTCTTCAGCTGTACCTGCAGCTGTTTCAACAGCGCCACCT
This sequence comes from Macquaria ambigua, assembly GCA_008360985.2. Lineage (NCBI taxonomy): Eukaryota > Metazoa > Chordata > Actinopteri > Centrarchiformes > Percichthyidae > Macquaria > Macquaria ambigua. Next base: position 156,434 of record VMKM01000401.1, on the reverse strand, counting down.
GCCTCTGAGGAGCGGGACACCAAATATCAACACACAACAATAAAGAGTTTTCAAATTGAAGACGTTATGTTCTTTCAGTAATACTACTGAATATATCCAGTACATGATGATGATTCAATCTAACTATGCATGAACAGGCAACAAAAACTGCTGCACCGACAGAAACTTAAACTTGAGAGAAAATTAAAACATGAAATTCAACAGTGTATCTACACTGTTTGACTTATCATCCTCCAATGAGCGGTAAGATGGAGACAAGAGACATGGAGTCATTTCAAAGACAATAAACACAACCTTGTGAATCATACAAAACTAATAAGGTAGAAAATAAGAGTCAGTATTTTTTTTCCTACCTCTAGACCTCCTGTCTAATCAAAGTGAGGGGGCAAGGCCGTATAAAATAACAGTATAAAATAAAGTTTAATAACAAACAGTATGACTTCTCCTGAAGTCCTGAATGAAGAGAAATTTAATTACTCTGGGCTGCAATCTTACCACTCTTATTCTTACCTCCCTGATGTCTCACCATTGATCTTACTCTCTGTGCTAGTTTGTAATATTTGCATATCTCCTTTAATTATATTTTAAGCAATTAGTGGCAACTTCTTTATTAAAAACACTTCATGAAATGAAAACGTTATGGGACTGACCTGGTGCGTCCTTTTACCGCTGAGAATTTTATCATCATTTTCATCGGCGTCTTCTTCAGTGCCTGTCTGATCCATTGTGTCCTCCATCAGGCTCTTTCCTTCCTCATACTCATCATCCTCATCCTCCTGGACAAAAGATTTTAATAACAACACAATGAAGATGTATCTAGTGATAATTCAAGCCAAGTAAAGTAAGATTCAAACTGCAGTAGTAAAATATTGTATAAAGTGTAAAAAAGGAAAACATGAGCAGAAACTTCCTGAAGTACCCCCGCCTCCACCCCACCTGTACATCCTCCAGGCTACTATCCCAGCCAATCAGGGAGCTCTTCCCGCTGCCCCGAAGAGCCTTCCTCTCAGCATTGTTGATGATGAAGGATGCCTCACTGGCGGACCTCTGGGACGTGATGGGAAGGGGCCTGGTGGATAGAACCACAACCTGGAAACAGACAAGAGCAAAAAAGAGGCAAATTGATACATTTTTTATTTTAAAATGTGAGCGCATTCATGAATTTCGGTCAGTTACTAAATCTGATGTGGACGTTGCAGTTTGGTTATTCAAACAACATTTATATATAACAATGACACGTGGACAAATGTCCTGGACTAATGTAACTAAAGATGGAGAAATTTAGCACAATAAGGGAGAAAATGAAAATGTGTGTGCACCTTCTGTGCCACAGCAGAGAATTTGAGGACGTTGAGAGTCTCGTCGTACATGGAGGCACACTGGTTGATGTTGACGATGATACAGGCTTTACCTCGACCACAGAAAAAGCCCTGCAGGTAGTGAGTCAGCTTGCTTTCCCTGAAGGGAACATGCTGAAGCAGCCTGAGGGAGGGAACAGACAAACAGCTTTGTTGGCATTGATATATTGTGCATCCTCAACTGTTTGTGAACCTACACTCTTGAAGTTGAATTGAAGCATAACTTACATTTAAGGTTCAAGGTACATTTATTTGTCATCCTACAACACAAGGCTGCACTGCCCCCTTCACGCTACACACAGAACCTACTGTATATACAAATATTTTTTATTATAATATACTGTATATATTTTTAAAACAATACAGTTTTAAATAAATATATTATACAAAGGTAGTGGTACATTCATCAACCCTGCCGACTCCTAAGAAAAATATCTGGCTCTTTAGCTGCTACATTTCAACTTTCTTCCCCAGCTAGTCGCAAACTTTGTCTGTCTGCTGTTTGGTGCTCAATAGGTTGTGTACAGTGGGTTTATCTTTTTTTGTTGCTGAAAACAGGTTGATGAGAGGCATAATACAACCACACAATAAACCAAAACAGTGTGCTAAAAGGAGGATAAAAAAGCTCTACAGAGTGTCCGAGTTGGGTGTTAACGCTGCAATTTCACTTTGAGTTTCATATTACATAAAGTCTATTGATTCAAAATCAGTTGAAGACAGAGAGAGAGAATGATGGTAAGGATCTCACTTGGCCTGCTGATTGTGTCGTAGTGCGTTGATGCATTTCCCCAGGATGAGCAGTGAGGTGTTGATGTTTCCAGCTTCTCTCAGACGCTGTCCTTTGTTCTGGGTCTTGGCGCATCGCTCTGAGCCAGCCAGGTCACACAGACACAACCTGACCCCAAACACATGTATCCACATAAAGGACATGAGGACTCTTAGACAAAAAAGCAGATGCTGTACATTCATGTCCAACACTTCACGTTTCACTAAACTTTCATACTCACTCGCTGACTGCATGGACCCTCCAAGTCCCAACATCCTCAATCCTCAATATGCGAATGGAGAAAATGCTGTGACTGCAGAAAGAGAAAGAAAATCGAACATAAGTTTCAGTAACTAAAAACTGAATAAACAGAAATAAGCACAAAAACATATAGAAATAAAATGCATACAACACAATTGTAAAGTGGACAAAAGAAATGCTTCCGAGACTCAGCTCAACTTTTTGTGTGTTGTGTGTATTTCAGTCTGCCTACAACCACAACTGAGCAAGTGCCGAGAAAAGTGATAGAATAAGAAGTGAGGTGAGACTGTGTAGAGAGAGGGGAAGGACAGAAGGGGTTTAAAAACAGGACAAGTAGAGAGACGACTGAACAAGGGAAAAGACACGTTTAAGGATTATAATGCTTTTTGAATTGGTAGAAAATATATTACTGACATCAATAAAGTAAAAAGAATAAACTTTGTAAAATTAATATTCTGTTCACCAAATCAGTGTGATGTACACCTGACACTAACGTCACTTGTGATGGAATATATTCTCATTTATCTCCATGACTGTTAAATCCCCTGTAAATGAAGCTTGCCCACACATGGAGCAAAAAGAACAGCCTTATATAGAAATTTTGGGGTGCTGAAAATAATAATGATCACGTTTAACGAATGCACACCTACTCATGAACAGGTGGCTCTCATTAAGCTGAAACGAGCAATTTACGACACATTTGTGCGGTTAAGAGTTTGTTGAATCTGACTCGTACAAGCAAGCCTCAGAAGAAAGTACGAGATTTGGGATAAGAATCTAAAAATGTTCTTGCATGAGGCCCATGCAAGAGGAATATTTTCAAGGTACAACATCTTTGACAATTGTACTCCACATGACATACCAGTGGTTCCTTATAGTTGCAGGTAAAGTTGGTGATCTAGGAATGAAGGCTTATTTGACTTTTGCACTCAGTGTTAAGTTGCTGTTTGAAAACCCTTAAAGCTGATCATCTGTAAATGCTGCTGGCTGTGGTCCTCACCTCCTGCTGGAGAGCTGGTTGAGCCGGGTGGAGGAGAAGCTCTGGTTTTTCTTGCCCAGCTTCATCACCTTGTAAGCCTCTTCCGCACTATTTACCTGAACCCAACGCAGATCTAAATATAAATGCAGAAAAACAGAATACTCAAACTGGAAAAGTTATTTTGCCACAGCTCAAATATGTGCTTAACTTCAGACTTCTGTCAAGTACCCCCCCCCCCAAACCTTTGACAAAAGCGTTGCCCTTGACGTCCTGTGACAGGCGCAGTGCGGTCCTCCTCGGGGCCCCGCTAGGTACCACCTCCAGGAGGTCATGAATGTTTTCATTGTAGATTTCACAGAAAGACACCCAAACAGAGAACTTAGTGAACGTTTCCACCTCCAGGCTGATTTTGTCCTCAGCTGCTACAGTCGTCTGCAGCATGGAGGAGCCTGCGGCAGAGACGAACTTTTAAAATCATCGCTCTGTACTAACACACACTATAGTGGATGCAGTAACACAGGAGGAATTTTAAATGGCCCTATGATTCAACAGTACAGTCTGGAAATATAAACAAGAGCCAACAGTGCTGTCAATCAGAATTAGTCAAACATTATCACAGTACACAGGTGGTTTCAGTGTCACATTTGCAGCTGCAGTGCAAACTACAGCAGAAAAACAACCAATAACTAATTAACAGATAATAGATTAACAGACATATCTAAATCTTGCCTTCAAGGAGAGTCTTATTGGTTGAGTTCAACAGGCTGGCATTGCTCATCTCACTCTAAAAAGGCAAAGAGTAAAGATGAAAATGTTAAAGATGCATCAATGACAGTTATTTATATAGCACGTTTTAGAGCAATGTCACAAAGTGCTTCACAAGAGTAATTACTAAAAACAAATAAAACAAGGCAGAAACAAACACTTCAAAACCATTCAACCACTTTTACTTTACTAGCCTTAGGCAAACGGTGATGACAAAATTACAGGCTTACTAGTGACATGACATACATTATGTAGTAAATCATAGGTATAGGTGGCTACCTGACCATTTAGAGCTCTCCATGTGTTTGTCAGATTGTCTTGAACAGTGTCTGAACCCCTCTACTCTCACACCTTCCCAACATTAAAATGAGGGGGCTGCGTTGTGTGTGTGCGATGTGTGGAGGTGTAAAAGTAAGGAGGGATTTGAACTTTCTTCTCAAGCTCTCTTCTTCCCCCCCCCATTCTTCACACAACTACTTCTTTCAATTTTTGTGTTGCAAATTAGTGCAACACCGTGAACGCCAAGGAGCACCCTTACCCCCATTTGTAAGATTCATCACGTCGTGGTGACAAAGACGTGCAACAGACACAGAGTTCTTGGAAAAACATCAGGGGAGCAGTGAGGTGCAGCCAGGGGGTGGGGGATTTATGATAGCAGGCTTTTTGCCCTGCCTTTGAGCGTGGCCATTCAGAACAGGTAAAAACACTTTTGCCTTTAGATGTGGTAAGACAACACATTGTACAAACTAGTTTGTTTTAAGCATACTGAACCCTTAAAGGTGATCACAAGAGTCAAGAAAGTCTAAATTTGATAGGGAGACTATGTTAACTTTTAAAATAGATTTGCCTCAATCTAAAAATATTTTCCCGTTCCCCTCAAAGCCACAAGCATTTCACACCCCACCAAAGGTCGTAAGGCTTGCCTACACAGGAGGCGTTTCAGCTACATTTTCAGTTGTTAGTGTCACGCACATCAATACAGCCGTCTACACAAACTGCATAATTGCTTGCATTTCACTTCACAAAGTGTATTTTCTTCCACTGTACGTGCATAACTACAGTGATTGTGTGTTGGGCTCCGAGTGCTGCGAAAACACAGGTGACCTACACTGCAGTACTGTGCCTGAACGCATCCTGTGTAGACACTGATGGAGGATTGGAGCTGCTGCTGCTGTACTAACACGCTGCCAGTTATTGCTGGTCTGAACCTCCAAGGCAGCCTCGCACACATAGGTTACCTCTTTAAGTTGTCTGAAGAGGTTTCTCTTGAACACCGCCTCCTCAGCCTGCTGCTCCCTGGTGAGCCTTGTGAACTCTTGGCTGCGGTGAGGTCTGATGCTCATGCCAGTGAAAACCTTTTCATCAATACTGCTGAAAATGACATTGAGAGACCTGGGCAGGATGCCAGCATCAGCATCTGGACCTGGAGTGAAAAGAGCATATTGTTAGGGCACTTCTATTATCGTTGTTATCTCAAGGATATATGTTTGAAATACAATAGGGTCATTTCTTCCTCAGACACAGGTGTATGCATGCAGGGGCAGACAGCAGCTGGTAGGGGCTCACTGGAAGACATGTACTTTGTTTTTCTAAGATTAAGGCCTAAAGTTGCAGTTGGCAAGACCAACACAAGAAAATTGAAAACTACTGTGTAAAAAGAGAAAATGAACATCACCACGTCGCGATTATGAAGTCCGCTCACTATTTCATCTGCTCCTACCGTGTTTTTACGGGCAAGACATCAGCCAGAGATCTCCTGACAGTTAGCCAGGTAGCTAAATAAATAATAATTAAATAGCAGCACTATTTAAATGTATGAGAGAGTGGAACAGACCTAAGAACGTGAAGGTCTTTCCAGTGTTGGTGACTCCATAAGTGAAAACCAGAGAGTTTCCCCCTTCGAGAACATCTTTCACCAAATCCTTTACTGTGCCTTCAAACAGCTCTCTCTGTGTTGTCTCAGGACCATACACCTATTGGAGGAAGGAAAAAAACATAAATAAAGTGTAGAAACTCTTTATTAAAAAATGACAACATTTCATCTTTTATATCAGGATTTCTCCACCTTTTCTGGCCTTTGACTCTGTTTTTAGGTTCAAAAATGAATGGAGGGAGACCGAAATTGATCGTATACAGGTGACAATATATTCAGAACAATAGAGACCGAGTGCAATTAAGTCCTGCCCACATGCGAGGGGAAAACAATTCATCGCTCTCCATTGACTTTGTATTGCGTGAAGGTGCCTCCTTGTCACTTCGGTCAACTAGCAAACAACAGAAACATGCTTAAAAGCTGCTGTGTGGTGGGATGCACTACCAACAGGGTGAAGAACCAGAATTAAGTTTTTAAAAGCTGCCAAACCAAAAAACTGAACCTTTAAGAAGACAAAAGTGGATACAGGCAATAAGACATCAGCAGGAAGAATGGGAAAACTGAGATCCTGACACTCAACATGTGCTTTGATTATTATGAAATAAGTTACAGTTGCTAATTTGGCCAGACAAACTGTAGAGGTTAAAGCTAACTAGGCCTGGTTTGGATGTTTGTTTGGTTAAATGATGATCTTACCTGGTGATTCGATCAAATAGCTGTAAATATCATTTCACTTCTGGCCATTCAGTGGGATCATTTCTCCAAGAAAAGCAAGGTAAGGAGACACTGAGACAGACCGACAATACTGAGTTTGTCATTATACCTGTTCCTCTCTGGTAGACATAGGGTGCTCAAATAATTCTATGACATGCTGAAGTCAAATGTTTTTAGTTAGCTACAGGCATTTTGTTAATGTTTCAGCCCTTGGTTGGAGTATGGCACGTTGCGCTCTGTCTCTATAAGAAAATATCAAAACATAAGGCTTAGATAAGAAGATAAATCTTTCTGTGGCCAGAAGAAGAAAACTTTTTTGGCTTTCTTATCTGCCAGGAAACACCAACCTGAGAGAACTGGAAGCGCTGGCCAGTCTGTGGCAGGGATTTGTCAGTGCTAAGCCTCGCTGAGAGGGACAAACTGGGAGCCTTCAGCAGAACTGTGTCAGGGGGCTCGATGGTAATGCAGTCCTGTTAAAAAAAAAAAAAGAAAAGGGGGGAGACAGACAAGACAAAAATGATTTCTCTCTCTCTTAGAATTGTTCTGTTCTTTTTTTTGTTTACATCTATTTAAAGGATTTTACAGCAAAAGAAATTGAACTATAAAGCAAAGCCTGTTTTTGGGAGGTTCTTGAAATTTCATTAAGTCAGTACTTTCTGAGTAAATACAATAAACAGAGATTTGGCAACCAGAAAACCAAGCAACTACCAAGCACAATGGTTAATGGTTAATTTTTGATCAAGCCCCTGCATATGAATGTATTTTATTGTTTCTTTTTTTTACCTGCGACTCTCCAATATCACTCTCTGCTGAGGTGAAGGGTCGGATGCGGAGGTAGACCTGAAGGTGTTCTTTCTCCTCGATGCTGGAATGCTGCATAACACGTCAGGGTTTAATAATAATAATAATTTCATTCAAAGAGCACTTTTCAAGCAATAAGCACAAAGTGCTTTCCAAGGTGAGGAAATTCAAAACATAAGCAACAATCAAAAATTGTGGCATTAGGTTGAAGCGCACATCTGGATTAGATGTGAGAAATAGTTTAGTAAGAAATTATGTAAATTTCTAGATAACATAACAAGCAACCATCAGTTGGGAGTTCAAAAGTTAAAGACAGTGTAACTGGGACAAAACAAGTTGCTATATGTCAAGACAAACATATCAAGACACTGACACCAATATCACAATAGCCTCTTGCAATCCTGAAGAAGAGGGGTTTTCTTCCTTTATTGCAGTCATTTGAACTCAAGTGTTGATTTCTGATTCCTGGAGTGAAGATATTTGCCCATGTATAGTTAAGTCATACTTAAATGATGAAACAGGTGTGTACATGTTGCTGTAAAACTTTATAATGCAGTAAATACAGCATTTATGCTTTATTGAGATATTTCAGCATATTATAGGTTTATTCTGCCCATTGTCACTTGTATGGTGATACCATTATCACTGTTGTGGGCAAAAGTATTGACGGTATGATTGTGAATTACATTGTCATTACCAGGTTTACCTGCGAGTCTGGCAAGGTGCTGAATTCTGATGAGAGATCTCTATTCAAATCATCGACCTCTACCTGTTCCCGTTTGTCAGCCGTGTTGTTCAGGCATGATTCCATCATCCTGCAACAAATAAACAAGGACGAAAGAGTAAACCAAAACAGTATCAAAAAGGCAAACGGTCAAGTGACCTCACTTGGACTAACTTGTCCCTACACCAAAGACAAAATTAAGGGAGTAAGTCTAGCTAGCATGTAGCGGTAGGTTTAGCTTCCTATGGACATTAAGTTACGTGACGCCCTTCAAAAAGCTGGCATTTTGTATTGCACTGGATATCGACACATTTACAAATCGTCAGGGGCTTACCTTTATGTACCAAGCAACTCTTAAATCAATTTTGTTAAACAACAGTTGGTTCACATAACGCAGCAATTCAAGTGAAAATGGTCTATCGTTATAGTTAACTTTAACGCTAACGTTAAGGTGGTGTGGATGTTATTGAGCGTAAGCAAAGTGCTCCTTTTGCTGACGTTTTGTTAACGTTCTCTGTTTCAGACGATATATAAAGCCGTTGTAACGTTTGTTCACAACATTTTGAATCGTTTCAAATTATGTTCACTACACGTTTCTTGGTCAAGCTAGCTGGAAAATGTTCAGCTAACCAGCTACCTAGCTGGTATTTTCAGCTGACTAGCAGCCGCACCTGTCAACTGATAATTGTAATATAGTTTAGTTTTCTGAAAAGAACTCAACGATGACACTTCAACTGGGATATTACTCAACAAAAATACTTACCTGACAGTTATATTTGGGACATTAAGTACAGAGAAAGAAGAATATTCTTTTGTGTGCTAACTAACATTAAGCTAAGTAATCAAAACACAACCGCGGTCTAAGTTTGAAACGGACCAATCGGATTCAAGCAAAAACTGCGCGTGCGTCCATTTTGTGCTGCGTTCACTAGTTCCTTTGTTGGTTGGAAATCAGAGATCTCCTACAAAGGCTCAATGGCAATGGTGTGTTTATGGTAACTGATTTGGTTTAGCATGAGGGTGAGATAAAGCCATAGCCTGCATTTTAGGCACCCGCAGCTGTGTGACTCCGGTTTTGCCAATAGGATTAATTATGGGCGGACTTTAGGCTCAAATTTGGCCCTGAGCAGGCAGCACAGCAGGTCACTACATCTCCTAGGATGGCCCAATGCCGGCATGCAGCAAGGAATGCAAGGAGCCCCCTGTTTCAACTCCAGCTGCTTTTTTATGCTAATATTGTGATTCACACCCAACCCTCCAAAACACTTCCCTCACCTAGCTCTTGATTACTTGAATAATTTAGTTATTAAGTCTCAAGGAGAAGTTGATTGGTTCCTTAATTAAGCATCTACCAAATCTGCTTATTATTGGCACATGATCAGTTCCCACTGCATTGTGATCCATCATTTCCCACCCACTGATTAATGCCCATTCTGCTGACGTCATTGTGATATCTATAGAGGATGAAATTGCCTGGCTTCTTCTAAACCATGTTGGTCGGCCATCATTTGGTTGTTCTTATCTATAAAATCTTCCAAAACTTTCTATCTCTCTTCTTACTTCCCCATAGTTCATTTTGTGCATTAAAGTCCCCTACCCAAGCTACTGGTACCCTAATCTTAGCCTCTAACTGTCTTCCTGGCTTCCAAATTCCACATCCCTTGATACTTTTGTCCCGCCCCTCCCCTAGTATAGGGGTCCTGGTGTAGGGCTTGAGGGCTGTCTATTCCACAGTTGACTTCTGTTCAGGTGGGTGCACTCACCGGCAGTAGCGCAAGGTTATTACCTGCGTGGGGATGTGTCTGTGTGTGTATGTGTATGTATGTATGTTGGTTTGTGTTTGTAGGCAAGTGGTATTGATAAACGGGGCCCAACATCTGTGAAATGTATCTACTTGGTTGTTTTTTAATGCTATTTGTCTTTCCATTGAAACAGACTCAGATAATAGAAGGTGGCTGGAATGTTGAGAGGTTATTTCTATCTTTCCAACTCAGTAGATTGTTTTTTTTACCAGTATGGGTTGTTCATATTTCAGTGCTGGTTGAACTGAGGAAAGGTTTCCCAGCAGACACACAGATGGGGAGACTGCTGCTGCAACCTACGGTCGAGTATAGCTTATGTCTAATGTTCGTCCAGAGTGCTTGAATGGCCAGATAGCATGAACGTAGTCATCTGTATTGTTTCATGTACACTTTGTACAGGTTTCATTGTCTGTGAGTCCCATTTTGTGTAGTTCATATTGGATGAGGTGAACTCTGTGTAGAATCTTAGATTAAATAACTTGCAATTTGGTGTTATTGTTATGGGACGTGTTATGAGAGGATGTTAGTGCAGATAATTCATTGTTCTAATGTAGTAAAAGTCACTGAGGGAACTCAACAAATGTCTTGTCATTTTGAGTTTAAGTTTAAGATTATTTGTCATTCCAACTATGAAAAACTAAAGCTAAAATGGTATTGTTTCTCCCAGGACCAGAAAACATCAGACAACATAAAACATCTTAGGTGTTAGGTGATAGTTTTCTACATACAAATCATATAGAAATTGCCAAAGATAAAAATATATTTGAGTATAACAGAACCAACAGCAGCAAGCAAATAAGTCTTGTATGTATGCTTAGCATGTAACTAAACCTGAAACCAGTTATTTTCACCAGGGGGCATCAACGTATCTGTAAGGTGGAGGAAGTTTTGGTCTCTCTCGTTTCTTGAATGTTGTCCCTCTTTAGCAAAATACTGAGCCAGTCACTCAGTCAGACAACAGCTAGTGGGGAAGCCAGTCAACCAGTCCATCATGGCTCTCAACATCCCAGGAGTGATAGCGATAGTGTTTTTCTACCTGCTGGTCCTTGGGACTGGTATCTGGGCTTCTTTCAAGTCCAAAAGGAAACAGAAGAAAAGTGCAGCCACTGGGATGGAGATGGCCCTGCTGGGAAACCGGAACATTAGCTGGGTGGTGGGGATCTTCACAATGACAGGTGAGGAGAGCACAGCTGACAAAACTAGGATGTAAACTGTATGACTGTGACTTACAAAGTCATGATTATTAAGGAAATATATTTTAAGAATATGAAATATCTTTAAAGTTCTTTACAGTGTAGGTGTTATATCCACTGACTGCAAAATGACAGAAACAGTTTCCATCAAGCAACAGGATGTTTTGAATACATTATATAAATATATATATCTGTGAACAAATTCTGCTCTAAGTTGTAGCATCAGACTGAAAGCACTGCACAGAGTTCTTACTCAAACAGTCCACAACAGCCTAATGAAATATAGGCTACAAATTATGAGAGTTTAATAAGTGGTTGTAGGTTATCAGCAGGAATGAGGAATGTGAAAACAAAGTTAAGAAGCATGAGGGTTTTCACAAACAATAATAATTGTACTGTACTACTACTACTGCTCTCTCTCTCTCTCTCTCTCTCTCTCTCTCTCTCTGTCTATCTCTCTGTCTCTCTCTCTCTGTCTCTGTCTCTCTCTCTCTCTCTCTCTCTCTCTGTCTCTCTGTCTCTCTCTCTCTCTCAGTGCTTGCTCATATGAATAAAACTTAATTGAACTGAATTAACAGTTAGTGTTTGAAGTGGCAGACTTGCTAGCAGACTTCCAACTAGGTCAAAAGACAGTAACATAACTAACATTGTAATTTTTACTGTACTACTAAGCCTTTTTTAAGAGTTGTTTTTACTTTTGACTTATATGTCGTGTTTATGTGCCTTATCTTTTTATCTTGTGTTTTTGTTTCAGTGCTGTACACTCAAGGGTAGGAATTATGTCACAGTATGGGAGATATACTGTATGTAAAACGACAAAAATATTTAAATTCATGCAATGCACTCTCTTCCACTGTTGGGTATTACATCAGACAGATCTCTTCAAATGTGTGAAACAAAGCCTGTAATAACCATTGTGTTTGCTTTTAGCTCAAATTTAATTTGGACATCATTTTCTAAACTGATAATATGGTATGATCATGTCATCATGATATGATCTCACTGAAAGTTTCTTAATGATGATGAATGATCACCCAACCTTTTTTACTCTGCCCAAATAACTGCTGTTTGTCCACTAAATGACTTGCTGTGTGTTAATCCATCCTGTAGCTACGTGGGTCGGCAGAGGCTTCATTGTTGGCACAACTGAGATGGTGTACACGCCCTCTATGGGACTAACCTGTTCAATCGTGATGTTAATGGCATACAGCTCATCTTTTATTATTGGTAAGATACTGTATGTCTGCATGTGTAAAAAAACAAATATGGCCGACAATCTCTGAGTCAAAAAACAGGAATTACTGTATATATGATCAGTTAAGACTGAGTTAAGCATTTAAGCTTGCAGAATTTACAGATTACTTACAGAACCAGAGCCACATTTTGTAAATGTTACAAGGCTGAAAAGAAATACATGTAAATAATACAAGTTGTGGCTGTATCTGATCTTTACTCCTTACATGTAATTTTACTTTTATTGTTTTGTTTTTTTCCACCTCACTTGATACATTTTTTTTTCTAATTGTGATGTGCTCCGTCCTTTTTTAAATCAAGGTGCCTTGGTGTTTGCCAAGCCAATGAGAGAAAGAAAATGTGTGACGATGCTGGACCCTTTCCATACCAAGTATGGAAAAGTACTAACAGCTGGACTGTCCCTGGTTTCACTTTTTATTGATGTGGTCTGGGTGCCCATGACACTAATTGGTTTAGGTATGGTAAATAGCACTATACTTATACATATACAGTACATATATTTGTAAGTCAAATAAATGTATACATGGATTCAAATTCCTGTCTACGCTGAGCAGGTATGACTTACTACAATAAATACGAACTGGTAATATTCACACAAAGGTTATACAGTTTAGCTGACACAATGTGTTTGACAGGAGGAACCATGAGTGTGGTCCTGGATTTGTCCTACACTGTGTGCATCTGGATCTCTGCTGCCGTCGCCATCACCTATACACTGCTGGGAGGTCTCTACTCTGTGGCCTACACAGACATCATACAGCTTAGCCTCATATTGCTCGGCTTGGTGAGTTTGCTGTACTTTTAGTTTTTATAGAGTGTCAGGCTTTTTGTTTTAAGAAAAAACTCTTAAACAAGGCATCAAAAACTCCAAAAGACAACTTTAAATGTTGTGTGTGTGTCATTTACATTTTTATTTGTCTCTGCAGTGTGTCTGTGTTCCCTTTGTTTTGATGAACCCTTACACCTTGGACATTAACCAGACACTGATGAATAACACCTTACACGCTCCCTGGATTGGTACACCGGGGCTGAAAATGACCTGGACATTGATTGATGAATTCTTATTCTTTGTAAGGAAGCAACAATACGGCCTATATCAAATGTGCCTTTACTCCTGTGGGACATTGTTGACTGAACTCCAGGATTGCAGCAGTTTTTCTGACAGAAAACATAGGCCAGACTTGTGTACGCCAGCATCTCTGCATATCTAAATTTCTCACAGCAATTCACTCTAGTCTTGATAGATATCTCCTGATAATGATAATGAATAAAAAAAATACTTTAAATAGTGGATTGTTTTTCATTGTAACTAAAGAATCAGAGAGGTTGTAGGCAGAGGTTATTATCTGAAACAGTATGTGTGTAAATGTCAAGGTGAAATTAACTATCCTGGGATTTTCCCTTTCATTTTAATGGATATTTCAGTGCTAATAGCACGCAGAAATGTTGTAGCATTTACTCTATGGGTATGCCACACTAGTGATTCAAATGACTAATTAACTATTTTACTTTTAAGGCTCTGGGGAGTTTGGGATATCAATGCTACCACCAGAGGACCTTGTCGGCTTCTTCCTTAGCCACAGCCAAGCTCACGTGCTTTGTTGCTGCTTTCGTCTTACTTCTATTTGGGATACCTCCTATGCTGCTTGGGGCAGCAGCTGCATCCACAGGTATTAAACTGCCTCTAAACTACTAAACATTTACATAAACAGTCAAGGAAGGCTGTCCATCTGGAAGGTCTGTGTTCAACCTTTATGGCAGCCACCATTCCCTCCGCTGAAGCGTGAAATGAAAGAAATTGTAAATACCAAAGAGTTCAGTAACAGAAACTAAGAAACACCCACATCTTGACTTTGCATAACTTGCTCAGAGGGTCTCAGGCATAGATCAAGGTGGCCTTGTTTTGATTTACATGGCAAACAGTGGGTTTTGAAACCCAGGTTGTGTAATTACCATATAAAATGAAGTGCTGCATGTTGTCAACATCTCCTCCACAACAGATAGGAAAACTACTTTAACAGTCCTCTTCATTATTTAAGCCAGATGCCACAATATTTGTGTTCTGTGGTCCACTCAATATTAAACCTGGTCAGAGCGGAGATATGCAAATTGTTGTATTTGCAAAATTGTAATACAATTGTAATTTCTAAATGGCTAAATAGACAGAATCAGCAACACAATATAAAACAGTGTCATCTGCATAAAGATTAATTTCATGCACAGTAGAGACACAACAGTGTATTAACGGTAAACAGGAGAGGGCCCAAAATGGATCCCTGCGACACACCCTTTGTAACGGCAATAATTAACAGTGTATGTCCCTACCCTGACATGCTGATGTCTGTCTATTAAACATCTTTTAAACCAGTTACTGGCACCCCTCTTTACGATAATCTTTAAAAAAGGCCAAGAGTGTCGCACTGTACTTAGGCACAGTGCTGCTTTAAGCTTATTGTCTGCAGCACGGGGGCCCCCCAGGGAACGGTTCTGGCACCGTTTCTCTTCACCCTCTACACTGCAGACTTCACCCATAATACACCAACCTGTCACCTGCAGAAGTTTTCTGACGACTCTGCCATTGTCGGCCTTATCTCTGATGGGAATGACAGAGAGTACAGAGAAATTACAGGACTTTGCCCTCTGGTGTCAGAGGAACCACCTCCAACTCAACACAGGGAAGACCAGGGAGATGGTGGTTGACTTCAGGAGGCGCCAACATTCTCCCCCCACACCAGTGAAGATCCAGGGAACGGACATTGAGATTGTAAAATCTTACAAGTACTTGGGAGTTCACCTGAACAATAAACTGGACTGGACAGATAATTCTGCTGCTTTGTACAAGAAGGGACAGAGCAGACTCTATTTGCTGAGGAGACTGCGGTCTTTTGGAGTGCAGGGGGCACTCCTGAAGACCTTCTTTGACTCCGTGGTGGCATCAGCCATTTTTTATGGAGTGGTCTGCTGGGGCAGCAGCATCTCGACTGCCGACAGGATGAGACTCGACAAACTGGTAAAGAAGGCCAGCTCTGTCTTGGGGAGCCCTCTGGACACGGTAGAGGAGGTGGGAGTCAGAAGAATGATGGACAAGCTGTCATCCCTGCTGGACAACACGTCCCACCCCCTCCAGGACACCCTGTCTACACTGTGCAGCTCCTTCAGTGACAGGTTGCTTCACCCGCGGGGTCTCACGGAGAGATACCACAGGTCCTTCCTTCCTGCAGCGGTCAGACTGTACAACCACCATGGACCCTGGTAGACCACTACACGAACTGTTACCTCACTGTCGTGCAATAATAACACTTAAGTGCAATATATACACTCCCACACACTTTATTCACCTTATACACTTCATGTACTTTATGGATGTGTACTTACTTATTGATGTGGACTTATTGATTGTTAAATTACTGTGCTCTTACTTTTTTTTTTCTATTTATATCCCTATTTATCTTTTATTCTACCTCTTATATGCGCTGTAACAATGTAAATTTCTCCACTGTGAGACTATTAAAAGGATTTCTGATTATGCTAGTTAACAAGCTCACAATGACACTAACACTCTGATGAATAGCAGGTTTTGTTTACAATGTTCAGCACCTTAGTGTTAGCATGCTAACATTTCTTAATTAGCACTAAACCCAAAATACATTTGGGGCTGATAGGAATGTCATCAGTTTTGCAGATATTTATGAAAGGTCAGGATCACCAAAGTCAGTAGGATTAGTAGGATCCCACAATCTAGCATTATATCACACCACTTTTCTTTTGACAAATGGATAATTGTGTCTATTTATGATTTGGGCCCACTGTGCTCCTTATATCTTATCACACAGTGCTTAGTTCACTCCTTAGGATATACAGTAGGCTCCTCTTAAAATCACAATAACAGATAATGTGACCATTTTTGTCTTTCCTTCTTTTGTGTCCATGTCTCAGACTGGAACCTGACTTCCTATGGTTCTCCATCTCCATATGAACACGGGGAAGCGTCTCTAGTTCTGCCCATCTCCCTGCAGCACCTCACCCCACCCTTTATCTCCATCATCGGTATTGGATGTGTGGCTGCAGCCGTGATGTCATCGGCTGACTCTGCTTTGCTTTCTGCAGCTTCTGTCTTCACCTCCAACATATACAAGAACATCCTGAGGCCCCAGGTGAAAAAAATGCACTTGTGTTTTTTTCAATTTGCTATATCACAACAAAAGAAGCTGACTAGACTGCTGTTTGCTAGTGTGAAGGTGAGGCATTTACTTTGAAAGAGAGGGAATGTGAGGGGAGGAGAGTGGCATGATGGAGAAACAAAGTAGATATGAAAGCTGTGAGAGGTGTTTGAAAGCAGGACAGTCTCAGTCAGTTGTGGTTTAACTGTTCTTCCTCTCTACTTTCTTCTTCAGGCATCAGACAGAGAGATTCAGTGGGTGATCCGTGCTTCTGTGGTGGTGGGCTTGGTTGGTACATCACTCACCAACCTGAAAAACGGCATGCTCATGCTGTGGTTTCTTGGCACTGAAGTGTCCTACATCATAGTCTTCCCTCAACTCTTCTGCATCCTCTACTTCAACATCTCCAATGGTTACGGGGGTGTCATGGGCTTGCTGGTGGGATTTCTGTTAAGACTGCTCAGTGGAGACCCATCACTAGGGTTAGCACCAGTCATACACTTCCCAGGGTGCACCCTAGAGGACGATGTTTATGTGTAGTACGCTCCGGTTAAGACCATCTCCATGCTGTCTGCCTCTGCTGCCATCTTGTTTTTCTCCTACCTGGTTTCTGTGCTCTTCAACAAAGGCCTGCTGCCTGAGAAGTGGGACGTGTTCAAAGTGAAAGCCCAGCACTCACCACAACCACTGACACCAATAGGTGGCGCCGCAGAACGTGATGAAAATGAGAAATTGAATATAAACAACTCTCAGACTGAGGCATCAGAGCCAATGATTAGCACAAGGTGTTAGCGTTCCTGTGTGTACAGTAGTATCTGTTTTCTTGAAGCATAATGTTGACTAGTAAATACTACTAAATATCACACAGATTTCTGTACATACTTAGCATGTAACTAAATGTACTATGTACTACAACATAATGTATTATGAAAAGTGGATACGTTTTTGGAGGTAGTCCACTGGGACAAATTGGCAGCAAGGTGTAATGAATATTAAAATGTAACTACAAAGAATGTGGTCCCAATTCAGTGTGTTGTGTGTCGATATTATGTTGTGATAGTGTTATGATATTATAAAAATTACAACACTACACATCGTAACCGTCTGGTACAATCGTCATGTAAAATATTTAATTTTCTAAACTGGGAATTTACACCTGAAGTGTGATATTTGATATTTATTGATTCATTTATTTTATTAAACCTGCCCGCTGTAGCTCTAAAAGGCCAAACCAGAAAGAAATGGTTGCATTTGATGAAATGGAGGCGTCTCTGTTTAGTGAGGCAGCCTTCAGTCTGGCCTTCAGCTCCCAGTAGACCTCAGGGCGTAAGACTGCTGACTCCTTCAAAGTAGATATCATCTTTTACAGAGAAATACTTTCAATACCTCTCTGGCCATTGCATTTGTGATCGTATAGGGCTCCTTTATCTTTGTTATTTGTCTTTTCTCTGTTGTATCCATATATTTTTTGAGATTCTGTTCTGTTTTGTCATCTTTGCTTTTAAGCTATCACTTCCACTTTAATGACGGCAATGTTATGTTTTTCAGCTTTAGTAGACATAGTCTTTTTTTCCCCCTCTGCTTCTTCCAGTTCCTCCTCTCTAACCCTTTACAAGAATGATATTTTAACATGTAACATATACAAGTGGGGAAGAAACTAAATGGCAAACACTTAAAGACCAACTAGATGAACCTCTTAGTTTAGCAGGACAGACTTTAATGCTAATTTTATTTGAACCATTTTGAAATAGATATCCTGCATTAGCCCGTTGAACCAGGCAGGTGTTTGCTGTGATCTGGTATGACATGGTTTCTGTCTCCACTGAGAAGATAGTTATCTAAAATAACGCAGGATTTCCTTTTTGCAGACCTTGAGGCAACATTTAGTGTGAGAGTAAGAGACAACAATGCAAAGTTTTTCCTCTCTTTCCTTCACTTGCTGCCTCTTCTTCTTCTTCTTCTTCCTCCATGTTTCACTGGGCTGTCAAAGGGGTGAGTGGAAAGTTACAGAGGGGTGGATGGTCGACTCTGTTTTTAAAAATGATCCTTGGGTGCTAGTTACTACATTTCACAGACACAACGATGTGAGGACATGTGATCACATACAGCTTTTGACCTTTCAACAGAGTAACTTTTGTTTGCAGTAGACTCTCCAGGACTAACCTTACTATCTTGTCACTGTCAGTATTCCTTCTCGCTTTATTATATTTTCTGTGTATCTTGCACTAATATGTCGGTTGCTGTTCTGTGTGAATGTTGTGAAAGATAAATTGGGGGTGGAAATAAAATGGACAGGTCTCTTCACTATTTGATATGCTCTTGGTTCTCTTTGGAGTCTGGCAGATGGAGAGTTTCAGAGGGAAAACAAATGTGTAGACTGTCAAGCAAAGGCAACACACTGTACCTTAAACTGGGATAAGGCTGGAGTTAGAAACTGTGACCTGATTTACTACTCCTAGCTCATGTATGTTTAGGACAAAGTGAAAATTACAGTAGCAACAAAAACACAGGCAGGAAAGTACTCTGTGGCTTTAGCTGAGTGCTTCTGCTACCTCTGGGATGACTTGTGTCCTCACTTCCCAAATCCTTCTTGTAAAGTTTAGATTTTGAAGTAGATTTTGCGTGGTTACATAACAATCCAATTACACAACATTAATTGCAAATAATTATTAGAAGAAAGTAGTAACCATACAAATAGTTAATCAGGAGTGAAAGAGCAACATATCGTTGATCTGGAATCAAAGGATAATAAGTAGTCTTAGGTGTCCATCTAGTGACCAGAAAATATATTTTAAAAATTACCTTAACTACAGGGGGGTCACCAGAGGTACAGTGGGGCCGCCTCTTTTGGTTATGGAGTGGCAACATGCCTTAAACCCCTTAAACCCTACAGGACCCTGTACTGGGTCCAGTAGTAGTGTGCCATAAACAACTGCCTGTATAAAGTTTATAAAATGCTGTGGTGGTATTTTTTTTCCGAATGTTTCTAAAAGATGAGGGCTTAACGCTACCAAAACAATAATTTCAATCATTTCAATATTTTAGTTACAAAATAAAAGTGCTGTAAATATAAGGGACAGTCGAAATGAAACGCAACAGTACAGGTGTTCCTCTCGCTCCACTCCGCCATGTTGGGAGTCGTAGGAAACTAGAAAAGTTAATCTTTCCATTGATACCAAGCATAGTGTAGTCTGAGCTAACCAGCTCTATAGCCCCATAGCAAACACGCTGCCAAACTTCACATTTGACAGTCAACGTGTCAGGTTTTGTGTTCATGTCTGAATCTACATGCATACAGAGCTGATAGCTGTGGAGCTATTCTTGATTTATTTTGGGTATGTCTGTTTAGGCGAACCACGCACCCTGGGGCTTAACAGGTTAAATCTAGAAATAATTTTGCCTCATTGTTTGACTACACATTCATTATATCCCATTTATTACACAGAATATTAGACAGTGTATATTTAGTCATTTTCTAATATGGAACATTTTACACCCCAGCACACTCACTGACTAAACTTAATGATTTAAAGCTGCAGTAAAAACAATTTACCACATAATACACCTTATGTACATTATACATTTAGATTAGATATCAGCACAACTTCTTTTCCTTTTCTGCAAGAAACCCTGACAGGTCTGGAAAACATCCCAAAGTTTCCAGTCGCCAAGCATGTCTGGATGAATTTGGGGGAAACATGCACAAAACATCAAAAATATTTCCATTTGATGTTGCAGCACAGAGCACATTCTGGGTTTTAATATATCACTCAATGCAAGTATCATGTACTGAAGCTCGTAGGATGTGTTGGTACAAGGTGATGCAAAATACAATGCAGTCAAAAAAGCCTGACGACAGTGAGACATTTTATGTTGTTGTGCACTCAAACACGTTAGTTCAAGCCTCTTGCCTCTTCATAATCTGCAACAGCAAAGACTAAAGAATACGGTAAACCTAATGTCAATCCCCATACACCTGATACAGAGTAAAGGACGGACTTCCTTGAATAGTTTCAAGTTCTTTATTTGTCATATGCACAACAATTATTTGTTGTATCCATCCATTATCTATATCCACTTCTCCTTAGAGGGCCGCGGGGGGCTGGAGCCCATCCCAGTCGCAGTCGCCGTAAACAGCTTGTAAACAGGTCGTAAAATAAATATACATGTATGCTGTGATGTGTGCAGGTATAAATAGTGTATATATTGGAACTATTCTAAAATAGTTCACAGTATGTTCAAAAACAACACATGAAGTGAAAGCAGACACTCCGGACTTTGACCTCATAGTCATCATTCTCTCTCTCTCAATAAAAGAAAGCTTAAATTCAAAATTAGTTTTATTCAATCAGTCCATAAATACAAGGCAATAGTTACACCTTTAACAATAAAAAATAAATCTGATTACCATTCACATATCAAGACATGTTTTATCCACATGAACACTCGTCAAACATCCTCTGAACCAACAGTGACTTTTCAGCTTCCCTCTCACACTATTTTGTGTGTGTGTGTGTGTGTGTGTGTGTGTCTACGGGTTAGACCCTAACCTTAACTTGAACTCTGGAGAGAAGCGGGACCACATTCCCAAAATATCTTCACTGCAACAAAACAAAAGGGACCGGCGGCTGCATGTGATGTCAGGGGTCAGTTGAAGCTATTTTTGTATCACTGAGGTGACCTTTGACAAGTTGTTTGGACCCCAGATGCTCAAACTGAGCTTCAGTAGAAGAAACTGGGAAAATCTGAACAAGGTGAACTTGGTCTAAAGGTTGTCTAGACAAAACCTACTAACAAATGCCCAAGCAATGTTTGAGGTTTATGGAAAAGTAGACACACAGGGTTGTAGGGTTGTGGACTGTTTTTGGCAGCGGAGATAATCAAGTGAAACTAATTTTCAAAATGATAAATTATGTTTTGAATTTGAGGGGAAAAGTTGTATTGCAGCTGAAAGATTAACTGTGACTGGACGTGATCTGGATACTTAGCTGTAAGTTTCCCTGCATACATTAAAGCAGTACGGATTCAAAAAGGTAGATTTTGTAAAGGACATTTGATTATGCCGCTGCTGGAGACAAGGTCTAATCTAGTTGTCCATTTTGCAGGCTAGGTATTTGCTTTTGTAAAACATAGAAGTGTAAATCTGCAGATCACCAGCATCAATACAAGGAGTGTACGGGGAGAAATTCTTCTTCCTTAAAACTTACTTCATCCTGTCTCATCTCTCAATCTTAAAATGCACAAGACCCAAGAAGTTGGTTAATCTCATCTGAATGTTTAAGTATAACAACACGCATCATCTACCAGCATGAGGAGGCTTAGTTCCTCTCTTTTCTAACTTTTCACACTGAGCTGGAGACATTTTATACAAATAAATAACTTCAGTTTTACACTGGAATTGATCGACAGACTGTTGATCCAATGGGACTGCGACAAAAGTGTGAACCAGGTGATGCACATCTGGAAAACCTAAAGCAGTATCTCCCAGTTGTTTCCTTCAGTTAGTCAGTTAAAATCAGTAAAATCTAAGTTTATATAATTGGTTAAAATCTGACCATACAAAAATCAATAAACCACCTACAGTATAACTCCACACAGTCACTCAGTTATTAAGTGTATGGTATTGAAATAAATAAATCAATCAAACCCAATAAATCGATTACTGACAGTTGCCATTAATCAATAAATACGCCATCTTCTCAATGCAGTATTGCTGATTTCAACTCAGCTTAAAGTAAAAATTAAGAAAAAAGAAAAAGAAAACATCATCACGATGTCAGCCGAGACATTGTCCAGCAATATTTGGCGGTCAATGAATCTATCAGTGCTAATGGTCACATTATTAACAACATCCTGATTAGATTTCACATTGTTGATCAAAGGCTCCTTCAGGTCCCTGCTGCCTTCTCTCCTGTGACGCTACACAAGCTGTATAATGAACATGTCATATGAGGAAATGTAACCCTGCCAGTAGCCTACAGGTAAAAAGCTGGGAAGGTTACCAGGAGGAGTAAGGTAAGGTCATGACTAATGCTCTCTTAGTTAAGATATCTTCCAGCATCCAAACACTCCGGCTGAGCCAACTTTAGATTCAAGGACAGTTACTTCCTGAGGGGGTCAACGAAGCCTCCCTGGACAGGCATAAAGAAAAGACTGTAGTATGGAAATGACTAGAATGGGCTGGATTTTTCCCTTTTCTACTGATTTTTTTTTTCCTGATAAGCCAGCAGCTCCTGTGGCTGAATCTCACGTTGAATTCCTGCTCTTACTGGAATGTGTTGGGCTTCTCCTGGCTGAAGTTGCACAGGAGGCTCTTGGCTCCATTCTGCCACGAATACAACGTCTCCATGGGAGTTTTTCCGTCCTGCACAGGAGAAATAAACACACAAGACTGGGTGTCAAAACTGGAAAAGTGAAGCTTTTATTCTTTAGATTTACACACGTCAGTCCCCCAGTGGTGGATCTTAAGGTACTTCGACTTTACATTTGATGTGAACACTGAGTGTCCCCCATAGAGCTACTTGTCAAATGACAGAAAATGTTGCCTTTGACAGCAAAATGTGAAAATATTATCTCTGATTATTGACATACATGTTCAGAAGATGAGTGCTGAGGTGTTGTTCTGTACTTACACAGTTCTTAGTGTTGAGACTGGCCCCGTACATCATCAACAGCTTGATCATCTTGAATCTGTTTATCCTCACAGCATCGTGCATGGGCGTGTCTCCATCCTTCAGGCAAAAACAGACATTTAACATCGTTTCTCAAACTGAATGAGAAAAACTTTACTAATTTGTAATGAGACATTGTCTTTTAGGTTAGAAAGATCAACTTGTGTTTCTTTCACTGTGCATTCAACAGCATCTGTGACTGGTATCAGGGCAAATGTTTAAATTATTTGTGCACAAATTAGTAATTTTTGCTCTGAATTCAGAAAGACTTCCCTATTTGTTGGCACCTGCTCCTTCAGACCAGACAAGACAAAACTTTCTGCTACAATAACTAACAAATTGTACAAATATTCACCTCTAAACTGAGCTAAAACATTATGTGTATTTACAGTTGTTGTATTTACTCATGTTAAATGATAAAAGAACCAAGTCTGCAGCTCCACATGTTGCTTCTGTCAGATCAGCCCCCCTGCAGTCGTTTGTGCAGCTGAATGAGCAGCATGTCCTGCTGCAGGTGATTTAATATAGCTGTGAGAAGACTGTCTGCGTTGTCTAAGTCCTTACTCTGTCTTTGGCGTTGACGTCAGCTCCACAGTGAATGAGATGCTCAGCA
>VMKM01000401.1:0-130000 GCA_008360985.2 Macquaria ambigua | reverse complement strand
TTGCTATTACTCCTATTAGTGTGTTATTATCCATTATCACTACTACCACCAGCACTACGCCTACTGTAATGATAAGGTAAGGTACATTTATCATTCTACAACACAGGGCTACACAATAAAATGAAAGTTGTAGCCCCCTTCATGAAAATATTTAAAATTAGAGTAGAACTTCTACTATTAGTACAACTACATCTCTCACTATTACTGCCACTATAGTGTAGATCCGTATAGGAACAGGCAGGTTTAATGGTCTTCCTGAAGGGAACTGAAGATGAGAGACTGAGTCTGTTTCATGTTTTATTGCTGATCATCATGATGATTTAAGGGCTACATTTTTTTAGTAAAATGTCCTTAATTTCTTCTGATTGGATGATTATTAAGGAACCTTTTGTGGCAGATTTGTTCTGTAGAGTCTCTGAGAGGAGACGGTTCTTTGTTTGCAATGTTAGTCTGTTATGTAGAAGTTATGATGTTGTCTAACAAATGTTTTACAACTTCATCTGTATTCTTGATGTCTTATAACTGACATAAATAATGTAACTGGCTAACTACCAGTGGTGGAATATAACTAAGTATATTTACAGAAGCACGGTACGTAAGTAAAGTACAAGTATTTCAAAATTGTACTTGAGTATTTTCATTTTATGTTACTTTATCACTCAACTTTTCCTCCTTCCTTCCTCTACATTTCAGAGGAAAATAATCATGAACTTTTTACTCCACTACATTTATCTGACAGCTGTCACTTGTTACTCTACAGATTCTGATTTTACGTATAAAACTTGATCAGTTTATAAAATATGATGCACTGTTATTGATTAAATTAAAGTTTAAATTTGCTCCACCTCAAAAAAACGGCAACATTAAAGTGCTTCTTACATGCTAATGCATCAATAATATTAATCCAATAATATAATAATATAACACTGACAGGATCTATTCTGCATGTCCAGTACTTATAGTACAATACTTTAAGTACATTTAGCTGATAATACTTTTCTGTCTGCAGAACGTTTACTTGTAATGGAGTGTATTTACTGGTATGTTGCAGTATTGCTACTTTTACATAAGTAAATGATCTGAATACTTCTTCCACCACTGCAAACTACTATTCCTACTATTTCTACTGTTAGTACAAATACTACTCTACTGTTACTGCTTCTAATATTATTACTGCTACAGCTACAAGGTCACTGATACCACAATTACAGTTACTTTAATCAAAATATTTACATTCATATTAGCAGTACAATAGTTACTTCTCTATGTACCCTGATAACTTCCACCTCTCATTGCTGCTGTTGTTGTCGTTATCTGTTCTTACATTGAGAGCCCTCACGCTGACTTCCTCCTGTTCCCCGCCACTGTCGCTCTCCTCTGGCAGGCCTCCGCCCCCCAGCTCCCCCCTGTGGGACCTGCGGTCATCCTGCTTCTCTTGATTGACAGCTGCCTCGTACACACCCCCTTGGAAGTCATCCGCCTCTTTGCCCTCTGACCTCTTACCGGACACCTGAAGGAGAGAAGAGGTGAGGGTGTCATCCACACTAAGCCTGAATCATTGGATTAGATTAGAGATAGATAGATTGATAAATACTTTATTGATCCCGAGGGACATTTAGACATCCAGTAGCTTAAATACAAAAACACCAATACACACAAGAATATAAGAATAAGAACACAAAAACAAAGCAGTGAAGACCACCAGAACTACTACAGAGAGCTGTCACTATGATATAAAAGGTGCTAAATGGAATAAATGCAAATGTAAGGTGATTAACAGTGCAGGTAGTGCAAATGTAGGATGATAAAAAACTAAAAACAGTGCAAGAATACTGATACTACACCAGCACACACAGGAAAAATAAATAAAACCTGATTTAAAATGTGTCACACTGACTGTGTCTCAGTAAAAAGGTCATAAAAGTCTAAATCTCTGACTCAAGCGCTAAAAAAGTGAGCATTTTTTCCAAGTTTAGTCAACTTCTTTATATTTTAGGGAAGCTCAATAATATACAGTAACTGAAAGATAAAAAAATAGAGTAGAACCTACGTGAAAAAAGTCAAGATAATGAGAAAATGAGTTTGGGGGAAAAAGGTTGAAACTGTAAACAGATTTCCACACTAACGTTTTTATCTAAACTCAGCAGGAGAGCTTTTGCTTTGTGTTGGTCCAGAGCTGAACACACGAGCAGCTCTCAGCATTCAGTCCTGCTGCTAACGGAGGCATGTAAACACACCACAGCCTCAACATTAACACACACACACACACACACACACACTTCAACTCTTTAATGAGTTGTTTTAATGTTATTGAATCACTCATGTCATCGTTCAAACTGCTTGTAGTTTATGAATCATCCTACTTAACTTTTAATCAGTAGATAAGAGAACCCCTCAATGAAGATATTAGGATGAAGATGTTAAGGTGAAATGTGCAGTAACAGCAGTAATGATCCTTAGTAATCAGTTAGGTATTTAATTACCTTAATGTTTAATTACTTTCACCTTAACTTCAAATCAAGAATGTCATCGGAACTGATAGATGATTTACATGTAAATGCAAAAACTAATCAGTTTCTACTTTATTTTCTTATTTTAGTAAGAGAAGAACTCCTTTTCTTAAAAAAAAAAAAAAAAAAGATTTCTTGGTTCAACAAATTTTGAATTTTGAAAATATTTCTTTTCTGTTTGATTTTTCCTTAGAAATGATATCTTTAGCTTCTCATTTTCATATGAAGAAAAAATTCCATTTCATGTGTTTTTCAGGTGGGTTTTTTTCTCTTTTTATTTTAAGAATTGCTCTTTTTCTATTGAAGAAATCCTTCAGCTCCTTACTCTTTCTGCCTCTTAGTCCCTCTCATAACTGCTATCATTTACATTTACACACATCAGCAGATCTTACCAGCTCCTCAACACTGTGCAGACCCATTCTTCTCCTTGATGTGAAGTGGTTTAATATCACTGTGGGTCGCTGGAGGTAGAGTTAAGTCCACTGGTCTTCTGCTGTGATGGTCAGTGTCTCTTCTGCCTGCAGCTGCAGCCTTTGACTCTTTTATAGCCCCGTCAAACCTCTGCAGAAAAAAATAGAGGTCCTGTCACTCAACTCAGATCACATTACTGTCTTCATGTGCTAAGTGGTACCAGCATCACCCCCCCATCTCCATACCCAGCCCCTCCCACCATCACTTCTGCCCAGTTTAGCTGGCTTCTCTGTGTCACCGTGCAAAGACAGAAGTGAGGTAAGAGGTGTCACTCTGTCTCACGCTCTGATGGTGTTCACACTTGTGGGCAGAAATTAAAGGACTTCCTGTCTCTTTTGGTTATTTTCACATTTTTTATATCTTACCATCTTCATCACATCTGAATCACTTATTTGGAAAACAAAGGTAAACATTTAAGTTATTACTGAAACTGTGCGTTGCAAGTATTCATAATATTTTGCAGAGCTACGTCCTGGTTCAACTTTAACTGTATCAGTGTTCCTAGGGTCCTATGTTCCCAAGCTTAATATCCTCTTAATATGACCTTTCAAAGGTCAAATGTTTCTCTGGGTCAATATGTTGAAATCACACACCTACAGCTTATAGCCTGTTGATGTTATACTCCTTGAAACCCTTAAATTTGTGGACAGTTTTCTTGACTTTACCCGTTGATATCTCCATAGTGACTGAAAAGATTTTTACCATTCAAACTGCATTTGAAACATCAATCTCCCTTCAATCTTTTTGAACTGCGATGATAGCCCTTACCAATCTCTTACAGTGTTAGTTTATACCAAGAGACACACATGCTGGGAACAAAGGGATGAGCCCATTTTAACCTGCATAACTGCACGCAGTTATATCAATGGACAATTTGGATATCTCTGTTAAAGTGAGGATTTGTTTCTGATTGTCCGACTGCCCTAAAAATAAATTAGCATGATGTTCGTCACTATAACAACAGAAAACTGTTTCAACTACAAGACAGGGCATTTTCCTGTAATTAGTATGTATAATGTATGCGCTGAGTAGATTGAAATAGCAAAATGTTTACTCCTTTTGTTCATTTCCTCCAGTCCATGTGAAAATGATGCCACTGACGATGATGCCACTAAATAATATCACATAGACACCTGAAAACTGCATCTTCGTCCTCTGACAAGGTGCAGTTTAACAACAGTGACAACACCATACGAACTTACTACTGGGAATGACCACAAAATGCAGGCTTGTGGGTAGAAAGTCCTTAATTTATGGAAAACTGAGCATATTTGACTCTGAAGAAAATAGAAATGCACATCTTGTTGGCTCAGGCTAGAAAATGAATAACAAAATAAAAGTTAACCAAGACACATATTCAGCTGTTTCCTAATCAACATGGGAGAAATACTACTTAAACCTCTAACCTGACAGGACAATTTGCCCAAAAACAAGCTACTTGTGAGACATGTGACTTTGGTTTACTCGCTCCAGTTGGCTTGTATCCTTAATGAACCAAATTAAATGTTTAATGTTCTTTGTCATTAAATTTCCAGTAAACACTGAGCAAAGTGGCATAAATTCCAAAAGAAAGTATTCAAACATTTAGGAAAAAAAATCAAATTTTTGATGTTGATCATTTGCAGACGGAGAGCACACGCATTCAGGTTAACACCCTTTTCTTTAGTAAACCAGTTTTTCTTTTCTTTTAACTACAGAGTGATTCATCTTCTCAAACACAGACAGTCTTTGGCAGCATCGTCATGCCGGGCATGTGGCCACAGAAATGCAGTGATATCACTGTGAGGAGACAGGTTCATGGTGGTTGAGAAATAAATAGTCACGCTTCCAAACATCCTCTCACTGCACTGCAGCCAATCACAGATCGAGGTCAAAGGTCAGCAGCATGCCTGACTGTTTTTGACTGACAGCCGGCAGCGGGTAACGTCATGTCAGGTGCTTTTTGTCCTGCTGTTAAATGTGGTCAAACTGCATATTACACATCTCAGAGCGATGCACGGTGATGACACCTGCCGGTATGCGATGGTCACAAGCTGCGTGAGCTCACTGTTCACCAATCAGAAGCCAGAGAGTGAAGATGTCATTTAAGGGGGGGGGGGGGGTATTATTTTAGTGATGCTAGTGATGCTAGTTCAAAGTCATGCTCAGTTACAAAGTGATTTAAAAAAAAATTCTGACACCTCAGCTTCTTTCATTACTTGCACTTCAGCTTAAATAACAAGACTAAGAGGTTGTAGACACTGTAGTCTACAGGCATGCTAGCGGTTCTGTGAGGTTGTGCCAATGGGGCTCCAGCTAAATGCTAACATCAGCATGCTAACATGATCACAATGTCAATGCAGGCATAATGTTTACCATGTTCACCATCTGAGTTTAGTTCGTTAGCATGCTAACATTTGCTAATTAGCACTGAACTCAAAGTATAGCTGAGGCTCATGGGAATGTCATTAGTTTCGCAGGTTTTTGTTGTGAACCAAAGTATTGGGCACATTATCATTTTTACCAGATGATGGCGCTAGATGAAGTCAAGTTATTAAAACTCTTCAACTCCCACAACCTGCACTGTTCAAACACAATTTACTCCAACTGCTTTCAGTGTTTTTTTAATGAAATCTAATTGCTAAGTGATACAAAAATTTCACTAGAAAATAAATGTCTCAAAAACCTCCCTTTACAACTCCCAAACCCTCACATTTAACAAACCCATCAGCTGGTAAATACAACTACAGCATTTCTCTTATAACATTAGGAAAGGGACATTAAATGCTGGTTTATAGTACACAAACAAGCACAGCCTGAAATAGCTAATTTTCTCCTTTAAAAAGTAAATACAGAGCTTGATTGATTGAGCATCCAGCTCAACCACCCACCATTCAACGCTTACACTTTGACGAACTTGAGCTGATTCTTTAACTTCACTCAGCGCTGACACTTAAAGTCAACTGACACTTCAACTTTAATCAGAGCTTGCACTTTCTTCCAGCACTTCTATTTTAACTGCCATTTAAATGTCTTTGGGTAATTGTATTTCGAGTGCCACTTCACCTTCTTTCTTCAGCTATTTTAAATGCAAGTTTTCAGCAGCAGCACACTTTTCTTCAGAAGATTTTGCCCAGCCCAAACAGGTTGTTATTTGTCCCTCCTCTGTGAATGCACACACCTTCTGTGGTGGGCGGGGGAGGGATTTGACTTCATACTAACAGTTTTTTTAATCTATTTGAAATATAATTGAAAAGGGTTCTGAGCCAGACTTGATCTAAAACAATTGCCAGTCAAGAAGAATCAAGGCCAATCCAGAGTTACAGAAATATACACACGTTATAATTATCAGTGTATAATGAAAAGGTTAAGAAGATGAAAATAAAAAAGTAAGAGTGGTCTGATGTTTTTGAGCCGTCACTCAACTGTTTGCAGCCGCGGTGTCCACTTCTGACCCTTCAAGTCCTCTGAAAGTGAATTTAGAGCTGTGAACTATTTTTGAAATTGACCTTGTGACTGAAATAGATGGCAAAAGGGGGAAACTGTTTTGGATGGGGACCTTCAGAGTGGGGGACCTAAACCTCTGGTTTGCCAGAGCAGCATGAAGGTCAGTTCTTGCTCAAGTGCACTACAGCAGGAAGGTCAGGGAGAGTCGCGCTCAACCTGCAGCCGTGTCACAATTAAAGGATTTATGAACAGGAACACAATGGTGACTTTGTGAATTAGCTGATGATGATACAGTCAGCAATTTTCTTTAGTGAAGGTATCCTGTTAAAAGGGGGGTTTGTAGGGGTATGAAGCGGTTGCCGTGAACGCGCACAGATTTTGCTCTGCCGCCCAAAGTTCACCGTGCTGAACTTCTGGTGGTAACCGCCTGGCTTTGGCCAATCAAAAGGTGATCAGGAAGAAGAGTGATGGAGGAGCTGATAATGCTGGTGTCTGAATACCCGGGGTTGTATAACATGGTGCTAGCAAGGATAACCAGAACACATAAATTCAATGCATTTTGATTTGATTAGTTGATGTTTCATTTAAAAAAAAAAACAATACATTCCACTTGCACATCAATTTGTGGAACCAATGATTGAAGCCTATGTTCTTGGGGAATTATTTACACGGCACCAAGCCAGCTTGCACAGCTACTACTATGGCAAATGCGTGATTTTTGATTTGATTTGCAAACTAGTGTACATGTTGTGGACTTTTGGGTGGGTTGCACCAATGCTGTCATCACAACATCTCTATAGTACCGACCCTGTTCACGGCAGACATGTTGACTTGTCAAAGCAGGAAAAGCACAGGTGGAATTAATAACATTAATGTTGGCTCCATTCCATTTAGGTGAGCCAGTTCCAGGGCTCTGATGTTGTGCATGGTCACTCACATGGCTTAATGGAATGGAGCCATCGTTGATGTTATTACTTACACCTGTGCTTTTCCTGCTTTGACAAGTCAACATGTCTGCCGTGAACAGGGTCTAGTCTCGGCACCGACCATAAATTATGACCAGGCATGAAGAGCAACAACTTTTTATTCAGTTATTTTTGTGCTGTGATGAAATCTGTGATTGCTCTGCTGACAGCTCCACAGTATCACGTTGTTGCAGTGAGCACTTGGCACCAACAGAGAGACTAAATAAAAAAGGTGCAGTTCACCAGAATAAAGTCCCTTGTGCCTATTTCAGCTGCCACTTCCTCCTCCCACACACACACACACCTCACATCCTTCTCTCGTTATTAGTCAGCAGTCTAAAGGAGAGTGTGAAGATGACACTATCTTTATGTGCTGAGTTCCTGTGCAGCCTGGTCAGCGGCATGCCGGTAGTCTAAGACTGGTTTGGCGTTAAACCTCGAGGGATACATCATAGGATTCTGTAATTATAAATAGGCCGCGTGCAGAATTCCTTCTCTGGAAATATATCTAGTTTACTCTATTATTAGCCGCGTAAATCCTCCTCTCACCTGGTATCCTCATTCGAGGAGGGGGGGGGGCACTGCATCTGTGAGATCGATTGCAGCCTCAGCACTGTTTACGAGAGTGTCATCGTATGAAGATAATCCTTCACTCAGAGAGACAAACCGTCCGGTCGTAATTCACAACGCTGTTTGCTTTCTGACAAGCGCCTGCGGGCTCTGCAGCCCCTCCAACCCCCCACCCCAACTGTCCTCCATCCATCTGTCTGAAAGAGCTGTAACTCTGACAATTTAAAGGTAATTTGTCTCCCTGCTGCCAGGTTTTTTCAGAATAGACACGAAGGCGAATGACAGCAGGGATGGGATGGGGTAAAATATGACATGAAACTTGTGTTGGTAGAAAGATAGAGCTCAGTCATGTTCACGTGAGGTGCTTTGGATACAGCGTTGTAGCATGTGTGTTAGGCAGCCTTTTAAATTAAATGGCCCAGTATCCCAAGGAGTTACATTCATATTGGTCGATTTCACCCCTCATGATTTATGTACAACGCCAACGTTTAGTGCCAGTGCAGGAAGTAGAGTGCCATTTACCCAGTGAGCCAGAGTGAAACTGGAACTTCTGGGTTCCAGACATAAGAAAAACCTCATAATATTGCAAATGATTAACATCCAGCCTCACCAAAACAATCTACAGCACTGGATATTCTTTCACAGTTGCAGTAAACAATCTCAACCTGCTGATTATTGGTGAAGACTGGAGTGGCTCCCTCTTTCTTTTTGCAGATGTTGATGGCTCACCTTCTGGATTCACTAAGAGTGAGGTAGTTAACCTCACCAGATGACAAACCTTTCAGCCTCATCTTTAGGTCTGTTCTTTGGCATTTGAGTCTTGTCAAACATTTTCAGCCACCTGTTTGAGTAAAAATCATGTCAGAAACATATTCGGTGTGGAGATAACATAAACCACCACTAAGGCAATAATGGAGCAGTGGAGCTTAAAATGTATCAGTGCTCAATAACTTGTTCTTACGACGAGTACAAACTCAGCATACTGCAACAGGACTACTTCACTTTCAGTATTTTACATATATGCTAATAAAAAGACTCACAACACTGTGAGAGCTGCATTGGTGCAGAGAGATGCTTCAGGACCTGTTGGTTCAGGTGCTCCCTCCGGCAAATAAAATTTGTTGCTAAGCAGCACTGGCCAAAACTTGGTTTACTGGAAAATAACTTATTTGTTGCCAAGCAACATTATCTTATTGGTTGTGTTGGGAGCCTCTGGGGAATGCTGAGCTCTTCAGTGTGAGGTATAATACGGTGGAACTGTTTCAAATGATGACTCATGCTTATTAACATGGTCATCAGTGGGTCGACTGTGACACAGAAGAGCTGCAGTGTCAGAGAAACTCGTTTTTTAGTCCAGTAAAAACCAACATGGAGCAGAATGAAAAGAGGCAAAGGAAAGGGAGTCATCATAGCTTAGTGTTTGAACCCTGATTTCCTCCTTAATGTGGCTATAATCAATATTTTTATAATAACAATGTATCAGCTGACAATGTGAAAACAATGTGAAAGGAGTCACTTGTAGTGATGAACCTACAGAGAATTATTAGCTGAATCTGCAGCTCCCCTCAGCTTTACAGAGCTTTATATTTATCTGTCCGGCTGCAAGTTCACTCTCAGCGCTCTCATAGTGTCTTTTCTGGTCGCATCAGGCAGCTGTTTCCAGAGAAAATGCTCTACAAACCCACTGTGCACTAACTGCAGACAGACACAGTTAGAGAGTTAGAGCTAGAGAGAGTTTAGCAGCTAAAGAGCCAGATATTTCCCTCAGGAGCTGGTAGAGACCAAAAACAGAGCTAACAGAGAGGGAATATTGGACTTCAGGTGACTCCAAATGAATGATAATGTTCCAGTTCGCCAAATCAACTTAAAAGTTGATGATGTCAACGTTGGGTTCACAAGTTATTTCTTCTGCCCCCGAGTGGCCAACAAAAAAAAATTGGATCAGTTATTGGAGGTTTAAAGTTCCCTTTAAAGTCTAACTGAAATGCCACATTGCCTTTGTCCTCTGTTGCTCTTCCTGAGCTTTCGTCCATTTGTTCCCAGTTAAAATACTTTTTTTGGGAAGTTTTTCCTCATCCAAATCGAGGGTCTAAGTACAGATTGTAAAGCCCCCGGAGGCAAATTTGTGATTTATGATTTTGGGCAGTATAAATAAAACTGACTTGACTTGACCATTTGTGAACCATTGATTTCATCATCAAGCTTCAAACAAATTATATTAGATTTATTTTAAGGACTAATATGATAAAAATAAACATCTCTGTATCGTATCCTTCATCCTACATAAGTACATGTTGGTGTGTTTGTGAATGTATAGACTGTTTGTGTGTGTGTGCGTGTGTGTGTGCGTGTGTGTGTGTGTGTGTGTGACACAGACTCTGTTGATGCTACAGTGTGAGAATGAGGTCAGCTTGGATGTTGTGGCACAACAAGCTGTTGGTCACTCCCTCTGACCTGACACCCCCCCGCACCCCATCCCAACCTCCCAATAAACGAGAAGAAAAAAAAACACGCCAACACACACACATAAACACTTCCTGTGTGAGCACTAATAGAGCTTAAGAGTGAAGCGCCTCGATGTGTATTAATAGACACGGAGCGCTTGATGGCAGTAATGAGGGTATTTAAGATAGTGGAGATCTGTTGAGATTAAGCACAGGTGTCACACTCACATGTGCACAATCCCACACATACATACACTACGCAGGCACGAGCACACACACACACGTACACACACATACATCAGCATATATGGACGCCCATAAAAGTTGCTTATCAGAGAGATTCACTGCTCAAAGTCACGGTGTGGCTGTGTGGTTTCACGTATGTACATGTGATCATCCTCATAAAAGTGGGGGCAAAGGTCAAGTGCAGCGAACCAGCGCCTGCTGTAACCAGACACACACACGCACACACACACACACACCCTATACAAGTTATTTCTGTCTGTCACCTCTGATGATAAACAATCCATAATCCTCCTCTAATCTCCTTCACTCCTCAAAAGTTCCACTCTGCAACAACACAGAGCAGTTTAACAAAAGGAAGTCCGGCTGTAGAGGAAGATACAGGTGAGTTCAACAACTGCTGGTCACAACTCAAAGAAAATAAGTCCCTATTTAGTGTACATCATTTCTGTATTCAAGCATGTTTCCTGTGAATTACGCTCACATGCAAACCTAAAGTATGGCCATAATGCTTTAATGTGTGTGTCTCTCCAAAACATATAAGTCACATATATGTACATATCTGTCAATAACTGCAGTTTTCAGTATATGTGTAATACATTTTAAAGGTCTATGCATATATAATACATATATTTTATAACATTAATGCTGTTATCTGAGGTATATTGTTCTGTATATTAATTAGATAATTAGACATCCAGCCAGCCAGTGGATTTCATCGCAAGATCTTCATATACTGAGGCAACAGTCTGTTAGACAAATACCCCAAAATATTGGATTTCCTTGTGCAGTTTGAAAGGATTTTGAGCTGCATTTGATCGGCTTTATGTTTGGCTGCAGCAAAGTGAGGCCAGCACTATAAATGTGAAAGTCTGTCAATGACTGACTGAGTGATGAAGTTACACCATGGAGTTTCCCCATTGGCCGTTGCTCTTTCAAAATGAATAGGCATGATTGTTAGTTACTTAGCGTAACTCCAGTTTCTATGAGTATAGGCGCAGCCCTCTAAGGCTATCGCTAGTGGGCTCATCCCTCACTATGTGGGCCCCACCTTGGTCTCTCCTCATGTATGAGTTTAGCTGAGGCCGGACAATCGGCTCCCAAAAACAGCTTTTTCTTCAGCTAGTTAAAGGAACCAGTGCGGCCCATAGCTTAGAGGGCTGCACCTATACTCACAGACTGTGGAGTTACAGTACGTAACTATGTTCTATTTAATTTGGGCTTCGCCGTCTAATGCTATTGCTAGTGGCATTATTTTTTTACCAAGGCGTTTTGCATCAAGCCCTACTGTGCTGTGATTGGCTACTACTACTCGTTACTTCGACACGTCCTTGTGATTGGATGCTAGCTATGAGCGTGGCTGTGCCCCTAGGATGATAGAGATCCTAGCACATTAGTTGTTTAGATAGTTTTTGATATGTGAAAAATACGTATTAAATCTATATACATGTCATTATTTAATATACATGTTCATATCAGATTTTTGTATGGCTAAGGCTTCTGCTGAACTTTAGTTTTACACAGAATGAGGACTGTGGATCACGTCCCCCACCTCTTACAGTGAAGTCGCACACGGCCAGTTTGGGGGGAAGGAGATATTACAGAGATCAATCACTCTATCAATCAACTCTATCAATGTACATACGGGCATGTGAGGACTGTATTAAGACAGACATGAAAGAACGTGAGCTGTGGATATTGTAGCAACATACACTTAAGTTGCCGCACTGCATGCTGTGAACAGACACTGATGCTAAATCAGACATAGAGGCAACAATCCTGTGGCATGTATTCGTGTGTGTGTGTGTGTGTGTGTGTGTGTGTGTGTCTGGGTGTGTGTGTGTGTGTTTTCATGCATATGTGTCCACAAGAATGCCAACTGCTCGCCATGAACAGGTGGAGCGGGCGCAGTAACGGGGCGTCAGAGGCCGCGTGGCGAGGAAAGGCTCGCCGACACCAAACAGCAGCTTCAGAGGGATCAGTGTTGATCCTCAGGTTCAAGGTTAAAGACGGGAAGGAGGGAGGGGAGAGCTAATAATGATCAGAATAATAAAGCAATACACTGCCAGAGAAAAACACTTGTCATGTCACACACCTCTGCAGTGAGGTTAGTGCCATACCAGGTAAAGAATAATTGTGGTTTATTCCAAGTTCGGTTTTATTTTTATTGTTTTGTCCAGCCTTTTTAACCAGTAATAATCTCATAACCAAGTTAAATGAGACCTGAGAACACACTGACATCACTATAAAGAAGTCAGACGTGGAAACACAGTCAGGTGACATGGTGAGTAGAGTTTTTTACTTTGTAAAATATGAGTTGGACTTATTTACTGAAGTCATGTCCTTGAGAACTACACATAAACAATAAGGTTTCTTACTAAAAGCACTTTAAGGCTCTGAGGAATTACTTAAGCAACAAAATTAAGAGAAAATGTTCATTCAGTGGCAATGTATTGCAGTTAACCCAGTTAGCACTTCATTTTGTCCATTATTTCTTGCAACCTGACTTGTTCTCTACTGGGACAAAATGATTGAGATTAAGTAGGAGCTGCACTCAGATCCTGTCTTTATAGTGTTTGTGCTGTATTGTGAGAAATCACTGAATATTTTAATTTAGGATTCTATTTGAGATGTTTCCTGCCACCATACTTGCACACAAGTAAGGGGAAAAAAACATCTTAAAGCAAGAGTCTAACTTTTGTTTAAAAAAGAGGCCTCTGTGGATAATGGCACACTGAATTTTTCCTTAAAGATACCCTGTGGAGTTTTTTATCGCTAGTAATGCAATGGAATAAGGACACACGTGCATGCGGTAACGCAGTACACATTCCTGCCAATTGTTTCACACTATTCCACTGACCTACAGGTGGCGGTAACGCGCCAATAAACGCAGCAATGCACCAGCAAAAGGCAGTAAAGAAGAAGACTGCACGCTAGCAAATATGGATATAAGGGTTTCAAACATTTCAAAATATGCAAATGACTTCTGAGGAAGGAAATATATTCAGCACATTTGTCAGACCTCAAGGATACACAGAATGAGTTTAGGTGAGAAACACTGAATGTAAACGTAACTTCTGTTTGTTTAAAAGAAAACTCCTCGTCACCTTTAATTTTCCCTTTAATTTTACTTTTGTGATAAAAGCGTTGAAATGTTTATCAGTGATGCAAAAATGAAGAGTAACAGTAACACAAGTAGAAAAGGTTCATAAAGTCAGAAAACTGACTCAGTCATGTCAGTTATCCTTCTAAAATTAGCCACCATGAGCCACTGGTGATACCAGATTATGTGTATGACGGTAGCAGCAAAACCGGTTGAGTATATGCAAGTGAACAAGGGTGTGTTTTGTCACTTAATTCAACTTTTCATCTGTAAGAGCAAGACTGAGTCATTTCTTCTGTCAAAAGTTACACAGTGAAATCTTCTTTTAGGAATATTAAATAACCTGGCAAGACATTTATTGTCTTGCTCAACAACACTTCATCAGTGTGGATGTTCGATCCCTCCTCTGTTACACTGACTCACCCTACAGGCTGAGCCGCCCCACTGCCCAGGAGCATATCTGCGGTCAGAGCTGCAGTGTTGAGGGAACTCCACGCACTGGTGCCCATCACACCCTGAAAATAATCCCAGTTTGGTCCTTTCCCACTCAGCTGCTGTTCAGCTGCCGCACACATCATTCGGAGGGTTGGGCACGCCACGCCAACATCTGACAACACTGAATACAAAACAAGGTTCAATTTAAAGGGGCCTGGCACAAAATGGCCACAATGAATCTGTGGGTGTTGATGGGACAAAAGGAGCGACTTAAAAGTTACTTGGACAGATGCTGAGAAGTCTTAGATTCTGTTTGAGGAAAAATCCCTTTGCACAAATTAAATAATCAGCTGGATTTTCAATGTAGAAAATTATAATAAAAATTGCACATCTCACCTTTTATAAATTCTTCTTAAAAGTATTAAATTTAAGACGTCTTGTTGTCACAACTTGTGCATTCACATGTTTTTATTTATTAGAAAACTGACCTACAGGCTGAATATTAATGATCATAAATTAAAATGTCACTTTAACATCAACCTCAAACAAACTGCAGCAGGTGTTTCTGACTGTCTGTAGGTGGAGTTGATTATGAATATAAGGAGCTGATAAGTTCACTGTTTATTATCTTTGAGACACTTGCAGACTCTGGTGGATGTGCTCTCATGTCTGCTCTCAGTGTGACTTTTACAGTTTGGGTTGCAAAGTGGGTGTATTAATGCCTATGAAATTCTCAGTGTCTGAATATGCCTGCATGACTAAACAAAACAACTAGCCAAGAGAGATGCATGCACAGAAGAAAAACCCACATTTCTGGTGGGAAGGAGAAACGCAGCAACTGTTAAACATGATGAGACTTGCATATCAACAGGTTTTTGGATATAAGCAAATATCGCAACGCCGACCTTTTCAAGGTGGTTGAACGAATGAAAGTTCACACGGTCCAACAAGGCTGCATGTGAATGAAAATGACATTCATCCCCTCATCTCTTTTTA
Organism: Macquaria ambigua; assembly: GCA_008360985.2. Taxonomy (NCBI): domain Eukaryota; kingdom Metazoa; phylum Chordata; class Actinopteri; order Centrarchiformes; family Percichthyidae; genus Macquaria; species Macquaria ambigua. Next base: position 114,837 of record VMKM01000401.1, on the reverse strand, counting down.
AGATTGCAAATAAATGGATTTCCCAGAATGGTATAGTATCTCTTTAAGCATTTAAATATGAGAAGTGTCCCTGAAGGTTTTCCATTCATCCAGGTCACACTTAGTCAAAGGCAACTGGACTTTTTCTTCAAAGCTCAAATTAGACTTTATGTGTCAACATAGCCACGAGGGTCCGAGTGACGTAAATGTTGTCATCTGCCTGCGTGACCTTGGATGCAGACATGGGGACGTTTTCGTGCAGCCCAGAATTGATGACCATCGGACTGTGGATACAACTTGCTGAACCACACTGTTGCAGTTGACATGAACATCTAAAAACAAATCACCATGAACATGACAATACAAACCACACAACAGAAGTAGATGAGCTACAGTGGAACATGTGGATTTGAGTCTAAACCGCTGCCTGTGATGTAACTGCAGCTCTTTAGCTCTCTAATGTAAAATTTGTATGTGTTTAACGCTCCCTTCAGCCATGCAACTACTCATCCATGGCATTGCTTGTAATTATGAAAGTGTTTCTCTGAATGTGATAGGTGTAAATCATGCAGAGATAATAATGGGTCATTCAAGGTGAAATGATGACTGAGGATGAGTCAGTCAGTCAGTTGGGAACCTGCTGAGAGACAGAAAATAAAGATGAGAGGAGGGGAGGATGGATAAAGAGAGGAGGTGAACGGGAGCAGTGGGAAAAAAAAATTAAATGAGAGATTTAGAGTTGAAAAGAAGAGGAAATGAATGACATGATGAAAAGACCGCAAAAGGACTGAGGGACAAGAGGGGAAAGGGTGGCAAAGAAAATGAGAAGAAAAAAAAAAGGGTTTAGGGCTAAAAGAGGAGAACAGAGCACATCAGAGCGGAGGAAACGAAAGGAAGGAGAGGGGAATTCATGAAGCAGTGGTCAGTAATTGGGGGGTTCAGAAGTCGATCCACATTCCTGCAGAGTGAGGATATAGAGCAATGGCTGCCAGCAGTGTATGTAGGGCACAGAAAGAGGAGAGAGATGAGGAGGACAGATGCTTCTCTCAGTATTCTCCCTAGCAGCCTTTTCCCATCATTGTGTGTGAGTGATTGAAGAAAAGATGGACGTACTTTGACATAACAAGCTTCCTTAGTGCAAGTGTAATCAGTAATCTCTTGTTAAACTGCATTATTTTTTTAGCCATGCTAGCGGCATGGCTCTAGGGACGGCAATGTCGGTCTGTCGTCTGACCAAACCCCCAGATGATGAATCCTACTGACTTTGGTGATCCCCTGACTTCTTCCTCTAGCGCCACCATGAGGTTGACATGAATGGTTTTTAAGTGAAATGTCTCGTCAAACATTGCATGGGTTGCAATGCCCACCCTCCCTTGTGGTCATCAGCTTAAAGACCAAAAGAATGAGATCAAGGATACAAACGTATGAAGTGAATGTGGCCGTGCTCACCCTCAGGTAATAGGAGCTAGTTGAGGTGGTGGTTTGGGCGTCTGATTAGAATACCTCCTGGACGCTTCCCTCTGGAGGTTTTCTGGGCACGTCCAACTGAGAAGAGACCCTTGGAAAGACCCAGAACATGCTTCAAGGACTGTATATCTGGCCTGGATACACCCCAAAGGCACTGGAAGACACTGCTCAAGACCATCAGATCAGAAAAACGCTAATTTGGGTCCTTTTTAAGGCAATGAGAAACAACATACAGTATTTTGTTGTTTGGTTTGGAGTACGTGTTGCTCATAAGTCTCTGCGACTACTTAAAACCATCAGGTTTTGTTTGTTCCATCAGTTCTTTCATACTGTGATGTGTATTGAACACTGCAGCAGTGCTAGGGGGCGCTAGTGTGGCTTTAGACTACTCTTGTTGAAGTTGTCTTGATTTTTAGCCAGCTAGCGGCATGACTCTATGTCACTCTGTCGGTCCACCACTTTGGTTCAGACTAAAATATCTTAACATCTATTGGATGGAGTGTCATCAAATTAGGTACACACATTCATGTCCCCCTCAGGATGAATGGTAATAACTTGACTTTTCATTTAGCGCCATCATCAGGTGAAATTTTCACTTTGTGCAGTACTTTGGTTTATGACAGAATACCTGCAAAATTAATTCCCATCAGCCTCTTTGTGTTGACTGCTAATTAGCAAATGTTAGCATGCTAACACACTAAACCAAAATTGTAATCATGGTAAACATTATACCTGTTTCACCTCAGCATGTTAGCATGCTGGTGTTAGCATTTAGCTCAAAGTACCACTGTGCCTAGGGAGTTCTTTCTTTCTCTGCAGTGGTAAAATTAAATATTATACAAGAGTCAGAATAATCACTAACATTTATAATAAATAATACATACACACACATACATACGCACACTCTCTCAGACACACACACACACACACACACACACACACAGCTATAAAAATTATACATATATATTTAGCTCCTGTATCTGTGTAGACTAGTGTGCATGTTGCACAACAGATGAAGTGTGACGCTTGTGTGATTTAAATAAACAGATAAAAATACAAACTGGTGAAAGTGTTGCCATGTTAAAAACCATCCTAAGTATACAGCTGAGTCTCTCTCACACACACACTCCTTTTTTCTTTCTCCTTCTTTCTTTGTGAATCTAAATTTAAAAAACATTTTCTTTTCTTTCTTTGCAGCTGTCTTCATTTTTCTGTTCTACTTTGATATCCATCGACTGTATCTGTATCCTGTCACTGTTTGTCTTTTTATCTCTCTGTTTGACCCTCTTCCTCTTCTTGTTTTTGTCTCTTCATCTCCGTTCTGCCCTCGATTCTTTCACCACGTTCCTCCTCCTCGGTCTCATTCTTTGTCTCGTTATCTTAAATATACAATATAATCTTTCTCTTCCATCACTTTCACTTCCATCTGCTCTCTTCCATCGTTCCCTTTTCATCTCTCTCATTCTCTTGCTGCTTTATATCTTTTCCCTCCTCTTCCCACTTCTCCTGACCTGTCAACCACCTCCTCTCTTGCGCTCGCTCTCCCAGTTGTAACCTCTTGTCTCTCTATCCTCTCTCTCTTTTCTCTCTCTGTCTTCTATTGTAGATTTTACTCTGATTTGGACCGACATGAACACTAATCCTTACAGCTGGCACTAATTGGTCTAATGAGAGCGCCAAAATTACAGGTAAAAAAAAATTACATTAGTTACAGTAACTAAACACTGAAAAATGGGCATTAAAAACAATAAAATATATTTGTATTCTTTTATTATCATTGTAACTACACTCATCCAATGGAATAATGGCCACGCTTCATACAGATGTCTTTTGAAGATTTATTTTGTCTCTTTCTCTCTTTCGTCATCAGACACCGTGAAACTACAAAAAATAAAAGACCCAAACACATTAGCACGGCAGAAATGTGATGAAATCAAATAGAATCACTGAAAACGTATCACACTGTCCATGTAAAGGGATATCAAACAAACATCATTCACAAATGTCAACCAAATGAAACATAATCACCGTGTGTGCCTCTAGGACCTTGTGCAGAATTGATTTAATGACTCTATGAACTCAAACATTCACGGACACGACAGAAACATATCAATTAAACACCTCAAAGAAACATGTCTCTGGGACAGTTACAATCATTCTTAGTTTATTTTTGTTAAATTTAATTTTATTTCCTTTCCACATACATCCAAACCTCTGTGGTCACACATGCCAACATTTATAGAACATAACACATTCACACATGAACACAAAAATAAATTCAAATGCAGTTTTGACATGAAATTCAATCTGACACTGCACTGAATCTGTTTTGGGTTTTTTTGTCTTTTGTCTTTTTTTTTGTTTTTGTGGTCTTTACCTCCCGTTGTGTGTCTGTTTACGCTAGATAGCTTTTATGTCACCGCTTGTGATCTTTTACATTGTTATCTTGCCTTGCAAAAAGACCTCCAAAAACAATATATTGCTATATTGGAACCTACAATACAACTGGAAAAGCACTACAGTTAACAGTCAACATTTCAAACTTTAAAAACCAAAGCTGTCACACTCCCAGTCTCATTTTCATGATCCATCTAGTTACTAATTTGGAGCCAGCAGCATCATTCATAAGGGACGACCTGTTTACTGTTGCCTCATTATAGCAACCAGAGGGTAAAAAATGCAGCAGGCGAGTCACTCTTCTTGATGAAAACAGGCGTTACATTTCCATTTTGTCAAGTCATCTGGCAGGCAGGAAAATAATGCATGAAGTCTGGGCCAACTTTAATGAGAAGCACCAGCACCTCTGGAGACGGTGGGAACAGATTCATTCAACAGGCCTGATAGTTGTCCCTCAAGAGAAAATAACACATTTTTTACTGAATGTGTTGCATTTTGGAATTTGCAATCTGGGACTGGGAACTGTGTTGCCATGGCGATACATTCCACTTCCCAAAACAAGAGGTCATATCCCACAGGGTGATGTCACTTAAGACTTTGTTTTCCCTCCACTGGCCCCCTTATGTGTGTCAGTGCTGGACCAACAAGTCTGCTAGAAGCAAAGTTACAGTTAAAAAATACAGGCACCTCTAAAAATTATTTTGATTTAAAGTGACACAAGAAGGAGGAGCATACACTCTAAAAAAAAACCAAAAAAAAAACCCTGGGTGTCCACCACAGTGAAAATGAGCAAAGTGAGAAGTTTGTGATTTCATTCCAGGCTAGCAAGAAGTGTTATCAGGTACATGTAGGCATGGTAAACAGCCCTGACAGATAAAATCAGTTTACTCTATTATCATTAACAGTGCATTTGGGTTTGTTGTATTACGGACATCTGTACGCACACACACACACACACACACACACACACACACACACACACACACACAGAGCCCACAATCAGGAAGAGACTCCTCATATGCAAAGCAAGAGTCTACAGCCACACTACTGGTTCTGTGAGGCTGGACTTGGGTACAACAGCGCTATGAGCTAAATGCTAACATCAACATAATGACAACACTAACAAGCAATAACAACAATAACAACTGTTGCTCAAAGCCAATTAAACACAAAAACCCACCAGGACAAATCTGACGGAAGAAGCACCAACAGGACAAAAATACACTGAAATCTGTAACATAGGACAAAATAATCATTCACTAAATCTGTCTCATCTCAGTAAATATGATGTTATATGATTTTGTATGTCATTAGAAACCTTCTCATTAATATGATTTAGTATCTTACAATTGTTTTTATCTCACAGCTGTACGGTAAGGTAACTCTCTCAAAGCCACAAAGTGTAGCGTATGCTCATGTGAATATTGTGACAGGTGAGCAGGCGAGAAGGTGCAAAACAATATCGAGAAGGAGCCGAGGCACCAGCACTCTGAACCGATGCTCCCATGAAAGATTTATTGAGTACAGCTACATGTGATGTTTTGCCATTACGACTTCATCAGGAGTGTGGCACACATGAATAACCAAATGTATTAAATGATAATCGGGCATCAACGAAATAGCTCAACAAAAGGAAGACAGGAAGGTCTAATGTCATGTCCTTATTCACTCCCTGAGCAGAGTATTTAGGGTATGTATTTGATAAGTTCCCCATGCTGAGAACCTTAAGACATAATGTTGAAATGTCGTAGCTGTACTTTTTTGGAAACATGAATAACTTTCTTAAAAATTTCACTTAGATCCTCAGAGACTTCCTACTCAAAAATATGATTTGTGACTTAAATAAATATGAGAAAAGAATCAAAGAATCAGTTGTCCTGTACAGTTAGTGCTGAACAAGTGGCAGAAATGACACTAAGATAATTATTTTATTTATGTGGGGTGATGTGTATTGTGTGATACATATAATTATGTTGTAGGCTATGTAAAATGCTGTGTGGGTACAATGTCTTCACTTGATCTAGTTCTAATTTATATTTAATGTAGCTTGGAGGTGCCTGTGCTCCATCCCTGTTCATCACTACACACAGCAGACACGGCGCTTTGTGTGTGCGTGTGTGCATGAGTGTGTATGTGTGTTGTAGGCCAATAGTCACTCAGTTACACAACCGCTTTCAGTTTCCGAGCCCTGCCTGCCTGCCTGCCTGGTGGCTCCCCGCCCACCGCTGCTCTCTGCTGCCTGCCTGCCTGCCTGCCTGGCTGTTGGACGGGCTGGGGCAGATCCGAGCCGACCAGTTCCGTGTTCTCTCCTCACCCAGTACACGGACCAGACTGATCGGGAGGACCTGGCAGTGTCATGGTGGACATTCCTGCCCAGCCGCGGCATCCGTAACTCCGGGGGCAGAGGGAAAGTGTGCACGGAGGTGAGGAATGTGTTATTATTTCTTATTATTTCTGCGCGGATGGCGAATTCATCAGCCGACGTCGGTCGCGTTACGTTACAGCCAAACTTTGACGCTGCTGGCTGGACCTCCTCTCCCCCCCCCCACCCCTCCCTCCCCCTCTCTCGCTCCCTCTCCCGAAACGCAAAGTGCGTCGCCGTGCACACTCACATGCGGGATCACGGTATGTTCACGCAAATGGTAAATAACCCGCCTGCGGTGCGCTTCCCGTTCGTGTCGTTAAAAGGCCCTGACATGAAGCTCTGCAACTTTTACTGTCGATACGTGCTACGCGCGTGTGTCTACGCGTGTGTACGTGTGTGTAGATAGATGGATATACGGTAACGAGCTGCGACATGCGCGTACGCTCGCGCGCGTATGCGTACACGAGCGTTTGAACGTGTATCATATATCGGTGTGTGTCACTGTAATGTGCGTTTGTCGTCCATTGATGTTGTTTTGACACAGGTGACGTAGACCGTGACGCGCCTTAACGATGAGATAAGCGGATCCGCTGTGTGTGAATATAGCACGCCTGTGTGTGTGTGTGTGTTTGTGTGCGTGTACGTGCGCGCGCGCGAGTGTGTCTCATTGACGGACACTGAGGGGGATTTCTGAACTGCGCACTTGAGATTTTTCTAGCAAAAAGCGACCCACGCTGAACGGAGCAGGAGTCTGGAGTCAAGCACACACTGTTTCCTCTGTCTGTAGTTTGTTTCTGCAGTGAGTAAGCTGCCAAAACCCAGCTCTGCATGTGCACAACACTGTTTACACACCTGACGCACACACTGCATGTCAACACGCAGGTTGTGTGACGCAATTTCAAAATGATGGAAGTTGCACATGAGAGTAAAGTGCGCCCCTAATAAAAACAAAAAGTAGTTATGACAGCCTGTTCTTATAATGTTTCTGTTTGGACCTATAGCATACATCATGTGGATAAAACAGCTACAACTTACAGTGTGGTCCAATAAAATAAGAGCACAAAACATTTACATATTACATTTATTTATTTGCAGACACTTTTGTCCAAATCAACACACATATGAGCACTATCTAAGAATAAACATATGATTAAAAAATATGGCAGTAAGTCAGTATCATGACTTAGTATCTACATTGCATACATGTGATAGTGTGTCATAATTAGCCAGTTGCATTGTCAAAATGAATGTATGGGACCATAAGTCAAAGAGTTAATTTCTCATAAGGATGTAACAATGCAGCCTCATCACAGTACTGATGCAGTAGCTGCAAGGCAGTTTGTTACCTCTGGCAGTAAGTTTTCAGTCCCATCTGTTTGTTTGTTTGTCTGTTGTTAGCAGAATATCTGTAAAAAACATTTTGACAGATTTTGAGATATTTCATTTGTTGGAAAGTTTTACCATGGGTGAGAGAACAAACTATTAGCTTCTGTTGTGGATCCAGGAACTTTTAAAATATATCTTCATTCTTTGGTACGTGTATCGCATGATTGTCTGTCACCCTGTGTATTTTCCCATAAATATAAATTATCAATAAAAAACAATCTTATGACAGTTTTTTAATTAGTATCATAGACTTAGTAAGTCTATGATTGAATATAAAATCGACATAGGATGAACTGTGTAAACTAAAGCTGTATTACAGAGAAATATGTTATGTAATTTTGAAATATAACAGTAACATAACTTGAGCAACTACCTATTATTGTCTTCATTGCTTGGTTTCTCTTCATGATGTGCAAATAAAGTTGTCACAGAAGCAGACATAACCACATATTGGCAGATATATTGGTATACTGGAGTGTTGGAATTCCCATCTTTATCTAACTTTAATATATGGTACCTATAATGTTCTGCATGGTATTTTAATCTGCTAATTTGTCACCATACTATACATACAATATTCACATAGGATCTGTATCACACATTTTATTTCTATAATATTCCTGCAGTAACTTGTAATATGTCGGTGAGGTTACACAGAGCCTTTTGTCAATCATGTATCCCCCTTTAATTTATTACATGAGTAAATTATGGTCCTATATAAAGAAGTTGTGGCAGATCAACCCACCAAAACTCAGTGACTCATTTTGACTCATGAATTGCACGTCGGGTAAATTTACAGCAAACATCAGTAAGAAGCATCAAACTCATATGAGATGTTGGATGAGGTAAATAAATACAACCTGCCTGCTAAGCAAACTGTTTATTTTCTAACTGTTATTATAGTCATTTTCATGATGATTGGTATTTGATGGTCTGCCTGTTATCGAGTAATGGATGGACTGCTGTGTGTTTACAAAGGGAATGAATCAGACCTGAGAGCAGTGACTAATCCTACGTCCAGAAACATTTACTGGCTCGCTCACTTCATTTACTGTAACAGCAGCACATGAAAACAAATGGTTTCTAAAAGGCTCAGCACAGTAAATATGAGACTTCCAGCCACAACTATGAAGCTTAATATTAGCTCAGTATCTATATTTGAAGCAGAGAAACCAAAATTCATTCAGATCCATCAAAGTGGGGATGGAATGGGGGCAAGCTATCTATAGTAATGGTAATCCAGAGACGGATGCATGTAGGTCAGTGTCACTGTTAGTTAATAATATTAATCATATTAGCTAATTACAGAGTGAGATAAAATGCTTCACAACAAAACAGGTAGGAGAGAGCAAACCCAAAAAGATACGGAACACAGATACTAAAGCAATGAAGCTGCTGCGTCATGATGATGAGTGTGTACGCCTGAACCTAAATATAGAAAAAAATATATAATTGAATTAATATTTAGTCTTGAAAACCTACAAGTTGTAGCCTTAAAACTCTAGAGTCACAAAACACTGCTTGTGGCGATACCTGTGTGTGTCCAATGGTCATAATAATAATTGAGGATGTAGGAGTAGAGCCCAGTTCAGACCAAAGATTTGCAACGAGACGAGTTGAAACTTGCAACTACTTGCAACGTTCTGAAACCTGCCAGTTTACACCAGTGCAACTAGACGAGACGGTGTGTTGTTTCCATAGCAACGACTCTCTGTACTTCCGTTCTAACTGCTGGCTTTTAAGTTTTTTTTTTTTTTGTAGCTGGATATAATTTGTAGCGTCTTAAAATATGAATGAGGATAGTGATAGTGAGTTACTTGTTACAGTTGCATTTCTAGTATTGATGAAACGGCAAAAACAAAAAAACGAGAGGGTCAGGATGACCAGCTGACTTTGCTACGAGCTGATTGGCTGTTGAAACAAGTGACGTGTCTTACATTCTAAAACCAGCCGCTGACGACTTGACAAGCTGAGTCTCAGGCGACGTCATCAGCCGGCTCGAGTTGAGATGAGACGGACCAGTTGACACCACTGCAATTTTTTACCCTGCGACGCTCTACAACGGTTTCGTCTCGTCGCAAATCTTTGGTCTGAACCGGGCTTAAGAGACTGTCTTTACCAGAAAAAAAAGCAAAATTGCTAATTTGTCCAAAGACCTAAAATGACCTGTGTTTACGCTCATCTGACATATGACTTCTTGTGGTCGTGCGAACAATGACTGCTGTCTCTCAGAGAGCAAAGAAACAGAAGAAACCAATTTAGGAGATCAGGGTGGTGAGGTGTCCGACTTTGTCACTGGAGACCGCAGTTCAAATCACATCTCCTACCAACAGTCAACACTGTTTCTTTTTTTTTTTTATTTAAATCATGACCGTGATCTTTCCCCAGCCTTAACAAAGTAGTTTTAGTTGACTAAAAACATAACCAAACCTTTACCAAACGGGACGGATCAGAAAACGGTCATATGAATCATTTTTTGTATCAGTCATGTGTTTCGGAAGGCACTGACAGACACTGTCATCCTCTCGATAGAGGCACCAGAGCAAAAAAAACGCTTATTATTCTAAAGACCCGAGATATGCATTTAAGGGTTAATCGGATTAGAGATGTTGGCTCATGTCCTGGATGGTTCTGAGAAAAGTTCTCTCCCGTTCTTTCAAGAACTTTTCAGTTGCTCTCGAACGAAGTTCTCAACCTCCATCTGCTGAGCTGATCGGTGGACTACTCTTCTCAGCTGAAGAGTGCGGATATTTGTTTGATAAGTAAAGGGTAAAGCTGCCAGCTGACTGCACACTGACTGTTTCAAATGGCAGTAAGGCGTTATTAAATCCGTTGTTTGCTCTGAAAGTCAGTACGGTGACATTAAGTTTCATCGCTGACCTTTAAAGTAACAGTGAGCCAGTTTACAGCCTGAGATCCTCACATGGAGCCTGTCTGGTTGTTGATAATGTTCCTGGTGTTGAAGGCGGTATTACATATAGTGATTGTTAATGATATATGAGATGATATTGTCAGAATCGTATTAAATGCTTCATGAGAGCAAAGAGTCATTCCTCAGACCTCTGATTATTGATTATTGATGAAGGCATTCAGTGAAAAATATATGGTTATATTTAATTTTGTCAGTATTATTCAGCTATCAGGGACAGCTATCTTCACTTTTCATGCTTGCTTGTAAAGCACTTGGGTTTTAGGGAAAAAACACTTTTTCTTCTTTGTCTAATCTGGCTCATGTAATTAACATATACTTTTTTACTATTTTCGTATATGTGTGTGGGTGCAAAGTTCTGTATAGGCCCATGTGAATATCTTCATGTATATATCTTTCCATTCCTGTATGTTTTTTTTAATATTTACTCTGCACACAGCACAATCCAGTTCAAGCCTGATTTTTGTGTTTTATTCTCTTCAGGTAACTTCAGTTTGAGGCTAAATCCCGTGTCACCGTGTGCCACTAGAAGAATGAAGACGTCATCAGCAGCAGCACCATAATGATGCGTGAACAGACTGGGATGAGGCCGACTACGCACAAGTCTTCGGCCTCACTGTCAGCAGCTGACCTTTGACCCCTCATGGATTAAAAATGGCACTCTGGCTGAGACAGGGAGGGATCTTACTCTCCAGGAATTCTGGGAATTTAACAAACATGTTTGTTTGAAACAGGATCACACAGACTGGACAAGCCTGGTGTCTTTTTATTTCAATGGGACTAACATGGTTCAGTGACGATGGAATAAGATCTGAGTGGGAGATGTTCCTAAAGAAAACCTGACTACAAAATAGAATTTGAGTCAATGATGGAGCAGGATTTTACACAGTAGGATCTCTTATCTCTCTCATAAAGTGTTGATAGTGAACACTTGTATGCACTATCCTGGACTAACATTAGCCAGTGTGAACATCCCAGCCCTTTACACCCAATTCAACTTAAAACAAAAAATCCTAATTATAGCAGGCAATATTAGCCTGTAACTCTAATCTTTTCCATTCCTTGTTGTTGTGAATGGACGTCTGACTCTTCTAAAGCTAGAAGGTGACGTTTCCCTTCAGCTTAACTCTGACTCCTGGAGTCACTATCTTGCCGTAGCATTGCTAAAAAAAAAAAAAAAAAACTCCAAACATGGCTGCTACAGGAAGGAAGCACTTGGTGAGAGACTTTAACCATTTCATCACCTGCTACCTGTGTCGAGGTTACCTGATTAAACCGACCACGGTCACCGAGTGCCTGCACACCTGTGAGTGAAACAACAGACACACACACACACACACACACACACACACAGATTTCTTTGTTACTTAAGGTGACAGTGCACTACACTCATTTCAAGGAGTGAAAATAAATGGCAGAAGTTCATCAAGATAGTTTGACGTCATCTGGTCCCACAGTTCATTGTGTGAACACATCATTGTCCGCTCTTGTTAATTAGCTAGTTAGGTAGGAAGCTAATTCTGCGTTCATATCATATTGTTCAGAAATATCTAATTCAGTGTTAATTCTGCGTTCATATCATATTGTTCAGAAATATCTAATTCAGGCTTTTAATACGGTGTCACTTCAATGCTAAAATGGCGGTAACCATTAAAAAAGCGTAAGCTCTCCCAAGTTGGAATAACAGCAGGTTTTTCTGTTTTTCCTGACGTAGTGAGCACTATAGAGAGTAAGCTAGCCAGCTAACTCAGCTGCAAGTGTTAACAAGCTTGCGAGTGAGCAAGCTATCTGCAAGCGAGCTAACCTGCTAATGAGCAAGCTAGCATGCTAACGAGCTTGCAATTCTCTCTTTCTTTTATCTTTTGGAGTACTTAAACAAGATGGCATCAAACTGTCCTGACGAAGAGCGGCCATTGGAGACACTAATTGTTGTTTCTTCTGCAGTCTGTAAGAGCTGTATTGTGCAGCACTTTGAGGAGAGTAATGACTGTCCTAAATGTGGCATTCAGGTCCATGAGACCAACCCACTGGAGATGCTCAGGTAAGATGTGCTTTTTCTTGTCTCACTTTGTCCTCTCTTTTATTTGACTGAGCTTTTTTCTTGTGGAAGTTTATCACCTTTAAGCTCTCTTCATCTTTCTTCTTTATGGCTCTGTGTCTCTCTCTTCCATTTCTATTCACCTCCGTTGTATTGATCCACCTATCATCTGATCATCTCATCCTTTCCTTCTTAACACATCTCTGTCTCCTTACCCTTCTGCTTCTCTCCTATCTTCTTCGTTCTTTTTATATTTCTCACAACTTCTATTTCTACTTGACTTCTTTTCTTTGCTTTCCGCCCACCTGATGACTCTACCCATGCGACTTCCTCTTCACCTCCTCATCATCCTTCTCTCGGCCTGCACCTCCTTCTCACACTCTTCTCTCTCCATATTTTCAGGTTGGACAACACCCTGGAGGAGATCATTTTCAAGCTGGTGCCCGGACTCAGAGAAAGTGAGTTAGCCAGATTTTTCATCAATCTGTCTCCTCAGTTTGCAGTCCGTGTTTAATTATGTGACTATTCATGGGAGGTAGGAAAAAATAATTTAGTAAACAACGGCACTCCAATCACATAATTTATGACAAGACATGGAAAGAATTTGTTACTACGCACAAATGGCCTTCAGCACACTAGCAACAATGTTGTGACCTCATACTGGATTATATGCAGTTTAACGTTCCTATAAGATCAAAAATCACAAAATATCAGAAGAAACACAAAAACATTTTCTTTGTAGCTCTCTCATGACACTCCACAGTGAATTATTAGTGTCCTTGCTTTGGCAAGGCACACTTTTATTATCTTTTATTCTTCTTACTGGGTGATTTTGATCTAATACTCCTCCAACTGTTATTAGTGCTAGATACACATATGATACATTCATACGTGGGGCTTATTGTGGAGAGTGTGAGCTGTGGTTTCTGGCAGCAATCTGTTGGATAAAAACACTGTAGCAACCACCTACCCTAGCAATCACCCAGAACATCTTGGCAACTACTTCAACACCCTAAAAATCACCAAGTATGCCTTAGCAATCATTTAGCAAGGCCCTAGCAACCAACAAGACACCCTAGCAACCACCCAACAATGCCCTTATAGCAATGCCAACAGTGTCCTCATAACTATGGTTGATATTTGTCCAGATTTCTAGAGCCCTTTCAACATCAACTAAAGGTAGGACCCACACTGGATCCCACTACAGTACCCTGCTGAAGTGCCCTTGAGCAAAACAAATGTCCCTACAAGCTCATGGGTGCTGCTCTGCAGTTTTGATTAACCCTCCTATAAGGTGGAAGGGAGTTCCTGCTGAGATCATTTGTCAGTGTCACATTTTTAGAGAGGTGGAAGCTGAAGAGGTTTAAAACAAGATGATGATGTACAACGTTCTCCCTGCAGCGGGGGCCAACAAGAAGCCACGTCAACATGTCCAACTAAAGCTGTGATGGTACTTTAATTTTATGACTCCATAACTTCACCTCCGCTGACAGAGCGCTCTGGCAGCCGAAAGATGGAGCAAACATCATATATTTTAGTGGGGCTCGTGCCGCTTGGCCAAGTGGTGTAAAAATCAGCCTCATATGAATTCTGTTTTATGGTTTTTGAAGGGTAGACTGTTGTTTTTTTTTCTTCTGTGTCATGTCCATGCAGAGGATTTCTTAGCACTCTACATTAAAATCAAGCTAGCCCTACCCCGTGGCTATCTTTACCTCATTTGGCATTAGTAAAATCTTTCTGTTGATTGTTCATTAGAGGTTAAAACTTTTAAAAAGTTTATTCATAGCCATCAGTATGAACACAACATTGCAGTGTGGCTGACTGGTCACAAGTTTGAATTCCCTAACAGCAGCAGCATCTCTCCTGTCAAAGTGCTTTTTGACATTGAACCACCTGCTCACTTATGATGAGGCTCATAGAATCAACTAAATACCTTGAATGCAGAGGTTTTTAAGAGACAGAAACAACAACAACAATGCTTGTCTAGGTTACATCATAGATCCAAACGGGGCCGTTGGTGACCAGATATTAGCCAAAAAGCACAGTGTTTATTTTTTGTAGCCATGGTCAAATTAGTGCAGGTAGCTCATGTTAGACAAGACATTCCCCAGCCTATAAATCAGTTATGGCAAGGCAACCTATTGCCTGGATAGAATCCTTACTGTAGCTCATTTGATAAGCTTTGGTCTAGTTTTGATGATGGGTCTCTTTCTCTAGAACGTTATGCAAAGGAGCTTGTATGCATCAATTCAAACAAACATAAGCCGTCCCAAATTCCTCCATTACACCCCAAAGAACTTAAATTATACACTAAATTCAGTGAAGAGAAATTGAGTTCTTCAAACGCAAATAATATCTTAAGACCCAAGGACAGAATTTCAGTCACTGGAATAGCTGATCTAATATCAGAATCACCCGTCCTTCTTTTTAGAAATAAATTATGTCTGAATGTTTCTCTGTAGCTGCAGTTACAATATTTCTTCAACTTGATTCAAATCATTCAGATTAGAAATTCCAACTTAACTGTTTACATGGACGCTAAAGAAAAGGATCCGATAAGATGTGTGTTTACATGCCCCGAAGCATTTAATCAGAATATAACTCTTTTGACATGCACACAGTGGCTCCGCCCGCTGTGAAGCGTCTAATTGGCCGGAAATATAACAGAAGAAGAAGATGTTTTTTTTTTTTTACGTCTTCGTTCGTCTTTTCAAACACTTGTTTGAACAACTCGTTTTTTCGAGCCTTTCGACCATCGAGGCGCTCCAATTCTTAAATCTTTTAAGTTGTATCAGCCACAGAGCAGTTTTGTTTTGCTGCCGCCATCTTTCTGTCCCTCCCGGAAACTCGTTTCACAGATTATCAAAGGTTTACACCCCCCTCTCAACCCGATTGAAAATTCCTTCCAGTCGGGCCGGATCAGGTCAGTCTCTTCAGACTGAGGTGGTTACATGAGGCATTTTTATTATGACTGGGCAATTATTGCCATTATTAGTAGAATATCAGGGTCCATGTAAACGCAGCTTGTGTTTCCGTGCTGCTTGTTAACACTGCCTTTTTTTTTTAAATCTGTTGTTCATGTGAACCAGAAGAGGAACAGCAGGAACTCGAATTCTGGAAGAAGAACCAGCCCAAAGAAAACGGCCAAGGTAAGCTGTTTGTCATTCAGAGTGACAATATGAGTGAGCAATATTACCTGTATTTTGAAATGTGTAGCACCTTTGTTATGAACCTATAAATACAGTTACTTTGTCTCTGGCTGTTACTGCCAGGAGAAACCCTGATATTGTGTGTGTAAATCAGCCGATAAACTGTATTTTTCTATTCAAAGAAAGATTTGAATGGATATTTCACACCTTACTGTTCATGCTAACTGTAAAGCCTCAGGAGACATCACTCGGTAGTGTTGTGTGTGAATGTTTGTCTGAAACCACAGCAGAAAACCTGAGGTGTCAGAGGCTCGGGCTGCCTGATGTGGGAGGCGATGATGGTGATGGTGATGGTGGTGGTGATGATGGTGACGATGGCGGTGATGAAGACTACCACAGGAGTGACCCTCAGATAGCCATCTGTCTGGACTGCCTACGCAACACGGGCCAGTCGGGGGAGAGCACTGTCACGGTGTGTGTCTTTTAATAATAACTTATGTATAATCTTTTTCATCAAGAGGTGTTAAGTACTTTATTAATCAATAAACCTTAAAACAGGGAAGTCTTATAGTTTTTAGTTTTTCATTGTTGTTTCTCTGAATTGGGGAAATGTTTTTTGGACCACTGCTGGGTTGGTAAATGTTTCTAAGTGTCTTCGATGGTCAGTATCTAATCCCTTGTAATGATTTGAATGTGTTTTGGGGTCTTTTCCTGGAAAAATCTACATTCGTCCTTTAGCTGCCTCTCTCATTAAATCACGGTGTAACAGAATTTGTCTCTCGTCCAATTAGGATTTGATGAAGAGGTTCATCCGCTGCTCCAGTAGAGTCACCGTGGGAACAATTAAGAAGTTTCTCAGTCTTAAACTAAAGCTGCCTAGCTCTTACGAGGTAAGGAACAGATTTAATCCTCCAGTTTAGAAACTACTTTGAAAGGAAAATATGCATTTTGTCAAGAACTTTTTTATCACAAGGTTCAAAGGATAGCACAATTTTTCTAATTTTTTACTTGCCCAGTCTCAGACAAATTCAGAGACACCTTTCTGTGTCTACATGTTATTTGAAGGTATGTTGATCAGTAAGAATAACGTAGCTTAGCTCAATTGCTGGATATTAGTTGGATCAAATAGCAACTTTCCTCCAAAGCTTGGAAATAATACATTTAAACCTCTATGAAAATCCACCTAAACTCCATATTTGTAATTAACATATCTGTAGTTCACTATTAAGACTATTATATTTTGCTGCTGATGTAGCCGCATAGCTAATGCACATTTCTTTACTCTTCTACACAATGTACTAGATGAATTAGTAAAATGGCTTAATATAGACTATGACTTTATTACTGAACTGCATCCTCTGTTTGGTGGTCTCATATAGCCTACAATTGCTTATTGTCAGATAAGGCTAATTGGGCTAGCTAACTTGACTACCAGCAACGTTATCCAAACACTAAGTGCAAAATAAGTTCAATGCAAGATAAGAAACATTTATATGAACAACTGCTGTCAAACGTTTTATTATTAGCTTGTGCATTGGTGTGAATACGTTATCAAGCAATGAGACAGCAAATCCAATCACAGTAAATGTGTCAATTAAAAGACGACATAATACAAATATTATAAATAACTAACAGATTTCAGCTTTAAGAAAATAAACAAAACATCTGAAGAATTAAAAGAGGACCACTCTCTAAAACTTAATGTAATGTATGAACAGGAAAAAGCTGTAGTAAATGAGTAAAGGTGTCAGGGGTGAAGTCCAACTCTGACCAGGTTAACTGTGACTCTCAAACCAGTCAGTGTTTATGAAGCCAGGTGCTCATTAATATTCTATTCCAATTACCATCATCATCAGTCAGCTTTATCAAAGGACTGAAAACTGTCGGCTTCCTCCATATTTGCTAAAGGCTGTGTGTGTGTGTTACACCACTTTTAGCTTGGCCTTTTGCACACTCCCACTCATTACCACAGTGAACTTCCTCTTTCCTTTCATTTTATGCATTAGGACTGAGATCCTTTTTATTTTTGTTTCCCTTGTTGTTTTCTGCATCTTATCGCTCTTTGACAGGTTTTTGCACCACATTCTCATTTTCATTAAATTTACTTGTTTCTTTAATTTTGCCTTTTGAAAATATTTACATTGAACTTATTCTGATTGTAATTTTTCTGCTGTGTCCAGCTGGATGTGCTGTGTAATGGAGAGATCATGGGCAGAGATCACACTCTGGAGTTCATCTACATGACCCGATGGCGGCTACATGGGGAGAATGTAAGGCTGTCACCCTCACTTCCTGTTTATCTGTGCGTGTTTGCATGCTCATGTGTAGATGCACTGGTGCAGGAAAGCATTTATTTGCGTGCATGTGTGGGTGTGTGTGTGTGTGTGTTATGCATGCATTCACACTGCAGGGATTCACCTCCCCAAAGAGGGACTAAAAGTTCATCCCTCACAAGGTTAAACTTTTATTTTAAGGTTTATAATTAGGCTCAAGTAATGATTAGGGTTGTGGTTAGGCAGGCACAAGTTACAGTACGGTTAAGGTCAGGGTAAGAATGAAAGCAAATAAATAGAATATTCTCAGAAGTAGTACAACTACTGCTGTGTGTATGTACGTGTTTGTGTGTGAATGCATGTGTGAAACTAGTACTGGTTGACTGACTTCTCTATGTAGTGCTAAATAGTTTTTGCAGGAAGAAAGTTTTTATTCCAATAATCTTTCATGACTCATGCTGTATTCAAACTGCCTACTACATACTACAGACAAACGCAGCATGAAACTGTCAAATCGATTTATTCTGGAGTATGCTAGGCCAGGCTTAGCTGGTTTCCGGTTTTGGAAAGTGGAAGTAAACACTAGCACTGCAGCTCAGATCTCCCTGCTCAGTTTATGAAACAGCATTTGTTGGAAAAGCTGGATGTTGGCGGCTAATGAGCTACCACAGGCTGTATACAGTAAACTGCAAGCTAATGTTAGCCAACTAGTTAACCTCAGTGGGAAATTATAGTAGTAAGCTAACAGGCTGGCAGTCGGATCCATAGTGTTCTTGCCTTAACAAAAGTCAGAACAAACTTTTCAAATGAGGCCTTGTAGATCTGACCTGAGTGAAGATTCAGCAGCTCGGTTGCTTATTTCTCACCTCAGATTTGTTCAGAAACAGATTTTGGGTGAAATAAGTAAGTAATTAAGTTTACGTAATGGCAAACCACCGCCAGCACTTTGCATTGTGGGACACAGTAGGCGAAGTAGACTGGTCCGAAGCATACTGGAGATTTTCTCTGAACCAGTACGACATCCAGGTATTTGTTTGCTTGTAGTGGTTTCCACACCACTGTGCAAACTGAACAGATGCATGGTAGTGAGAGTCAACAAAGGAAATGCTTTGCTGATGTTGTGGTGGTGATCTTCAGGGAATTAGAGTCTAACAACATACACAGACACGCACAAAAAAAAAACCCACATGCTTGTACTCATTATACTTGTGAGAACCTTACCTCTAACTCTAACCATCACAACACCCTGCCTAAACCCAAACCTTACCTAACCTTACCTAAACCTAATTCTAATGTGAACTCTGACACAAAGACAGAACCTTCAAACTCTCGTTAAAGAAATGAGGACTGGATAAAATGTCCTCACTTTCAAGGTGTCAAATTTTAATTGGTCCTCGCAAGGATAGAAGTACAAGAGCACACACGCACACACACACACACACTCAGCAGCAGGAGGAGTTGTCCTGGAAACATGACGGCACCCTCAGCCTCAGGCTTCAGGGTCATCAGTCCACTCTGTGGTTCAGTGGGCCAGTGTGTGTGTGTGTGTGTGTGTTTATAACCTTGATCTATACTATATATGCTTGCTTGTGTATGAGTGGATTCATTCCTGTACACGGTGACTTGTTTATCTGTTCATCTGCATCTGTGTGTGTGTGTGTGTAATGAAAGGTCCCGTCCACTTGTGGACGGCGACTGAGGAGCACAGACAGCTGGCACCGCAGGAGGCATCAGATACCAGGTCAGGAGGAGGAGAAGAGGATGGTAGGAGGAGGAGGAGGTGGAGCAGGGGAAAGCAGAGGCAAAGGAAGTCAGTATGAAATGAGAGACTTGTAAAGTCTGTAGTTTCTCTGCTCCAGCTGTGCTCACATGTCCACTTAAAGGGATAATATAACTAATATAACAAAGTCATTTTCTTCCACTTCATTTCCCACAAACAGGAATATTCTATATATATATAAATATGTTGGCAAAATCCTTCTTTTTCTGAGCACATTTTGGGGTCAGTTTCATCCTGCAGTAAGAGTGGATGGAAAAAGAAAAGAAAAAAACACTATCTGCCCCGTCTCAAGGTCCGATTCACAAAAGATATTGCGCTAATGATATCACAGCGCAAACACGCCCATAAAGTTTTACAGCTGATTGCAATTCTCCATGTGTCAATGGTGGCTTTGCGCCAAGATCACAGTAGGCAGGACGACGGCAGAGAGAAGGAGGAAACCGACATTTTCAGACCACGAGCTACAATCAAAAAGTGAGATTCTCCTTCCAAATATCTGCTCACGAGCACGCCTGGCATGCCATCACTGCTGCCATGATCACTGGAAAGACTGGGCGTGACTCCCCTTATAAATGTGCTTCAGTTACCACCAACTCTCTGAAGACGTTCATAGTTTTCCCTCTAACTGCGTGCGGCTGTTAGCGCTGCTGTTTGTGAATTGGACTTTTTTTGCAGTGAGGCTCATTTGCATAGAAAGGGGCCAATTTTGCGTCAAATATCTGCATTTTCTACCTCATTTAAATACATGCAAATGCATGATAAACATCATACATGATAAAGTATATTACTAATCTACTAATCAGGCTTATGGACATAAACACACAGAGCAAATTGCCGTCTGTTGTCCGACAACACAGACATTGTTTGACCTTAATAATCCAGTTTGAACTGACATCCTTCTTATATAATAATGAGATACAGATTGTCTGTTTAGCGTGCACAGATTGTCAGAACTGCAGGTCATGTCATTTTCCATCTGGGCCGTTATCCCATATGGGAAGTTGTGGACACACATTATGTAAACATTATGTTACAGGATTTAGGACAATAAAAGAAATCATTCAAAGTGCACTGCTCTGGCAAGTAATCCCTGCAAGTAGCACACCGGTGATTACTGTGAAGTTGACTTATATTGATAATACAGAGCAGAAAAAGACTGCAGGGCAAAGTTGTCAGTCCTGCTTAGCACTCAGAACTGAAGAACGTGTTTTAAAAATATTTTGCTTACTAGGCGACATTTTGCCACACAAGGAGAAGTTGATTTTTTTACAACCGGGTTCTTAGATGGTGAAAACTATAACGTCCTCCCTGTTAGCAGTGTCAAAAGACATCAAGTCATCAGGGTTAAAACTGGTGTAAATGTGGTTATTTTTAGATGTTTAGGTTACATATAACAGTTGCAAGAACAGCATTTCAATGACTATATTTTAATGTGTAGTTAGGAATTGCTTCACGTTAAAATACAATGGTTATATTGTAACCTAGATGTCTAAAAAACACTTTTCAACCTTTTTAATTCAGATGTCTGGATGTCTTCTGACCTTAAAATCACCAAATCAATGATTATAAGGTTTACATGACATTTTACTCTTCATGAGTTAGTTTAGATATGGAAACATGGTGACTCGGCTCAACATACTTCATTAGGACGAGAAACACCTGATGGTTTTGTATGAAATGACGTATGCCTTGTACTCCACGTCCTCAAAGTACGTGGCAAAGTCACATCCACTCCAGGTGAATGCTCTGAATTTGAACGCATTTAAAGATAGCTTGTTGTTGAAGATGTGTTTTTATTACCTAGCTCCACTGTGAGCAAAATCTTCTCTGCAGCATTTCCTCTTCCTCCTCCTCCTCCTCCTCCTCCGCTCTTCTCTGCCCACCGCTCTCATCGTCCAAAACAACAGGCAGAAGTCAGTCCGTCAGAATTATTTATGTCCTCTGAGTCAGAAGGATAAACACCAAGAAATTATTTTTGAATTCTGTTTGCACCCTGGTCTGGTTAAGGACACGGTGAGGAGAGGAGTGATGGAGAGGGTGAGAGAGACAGGAGAGAAAGGAGATACGAGTCATTTGTCAGTCTCATCCTTCTGAAAACTCCATAGCTCGGCTTCATTTCCCCCTCCGACATCCAGACACACAGAGGCCGGTCAGGACGGCTGCACTCACATGGGAGCGTAGAAACATGAATCTGTTACCACACTGTGTCTCTGGATGTCGTTTAGTCAGAACACGAAACTGCCTTCTGATTGACACCATGGTGATTTAAAAAGAAAACACGAGACTCAAAACATATCTGGGAAATAGCGTCCTTCGTTCTGACTGGGTAATAAACACACTCGGAGGTCTGTTATTGCTGACTGGAAGTTAATTATATCTTTCTGCAGTTAAGACGTTTGCTCAGTTTGGTTGATTTCTGTTTAAATGAACTGTCAACATTTTGTTCCAAAAAGATGCTGCATCTGATTAGATTAGATGACTATATTGTCAGTCTTTCACTAATTTAAATACTGACCTGTCTCCTTCAAGAGAAAAAAGAAGAAAGAAAAAAAAACGTAATTGCTACCTGGACTACATGGCAATTTTTTATTTTTTATTCCAGGAAGTGCGACATCTTAATACTGCCCAGACAGGAGAACAGGAGTAAATAATGAAAAAAAGTAGGTCAGGGTAGGGTAGGGAAAGACGGTGGTTTAGGTTTAATATTGAAAACGTGTTTCTCTAACCTTAACCAAGAGCTTTGCCCAACTAAACCAAAGAAATGTTAATCATGCTTCAGCAGCCAGGAGCAGATATTGTAGGGAAACAATGAAATATGTTGGAAGTGAATGTTTGTGCATGTCTTGTTTTATTGATTAAAAAATATATAATCCAGGTGGCATTATGTTTCCTTCTAAATGTATTTGCCAGTGCAAATGAGTTGGGGATTTTAGGAAACCAGGTTGGTTCCAGGGATTAAAATACACTGACTGACAGTAGTTATTTCTGTGACACAGAACAGTTTAATTTTAATCTGCTGAAGACATCCAACTCTCACCATACACAAGTTACAAACATATTAATATAATTCTTTTTGTAGTGAACGACATGTTTCGCATCCTCCATCACAGATGGCATATACACTCGCTGGCCTATCATGTACACCTGTACGATCTATTGCAATTCAGTACAACAGCTCTGCCATAAATTCTACCTTTTTACAAAGTTTATAATGTTTTGTTTTTGTTGACATTGTTGGAAATGTGTAAATTCAATTAAATATATTTATTACTGAGGTCATAGTGGTGACGTTGTACTGGACTACATTATATTAAGGTGTTTGTATTTTATTGCCCTCCCTATTTACTTATATGACCTCAAAAATGCTAAAACATATACGTAACTGAATGAACACCTCTATGAAAGTGTCAAAAGAAAGTGAACATTGTAGGCATCGTAAAAGTCGACTTTATGGCAGGACAGTTGTATTGGATTGCATTAGACTGTACAGGTGTACCTAATAAAGTGGCCTCTGAGTGTATAAACAGGCTGTGATAACATGACCAACATGTTAAGAAGAATTTAAAAGAATGTCAGTAAATTATAGAAACGCAATGCACCAAATCACACACTTATATAAACCAAGGACACATCTTTACACAGTATATAGTAGAAGGAATGTAGTAAATATTTTAAATCCATACACTGTAACACCCTTAGATTCAGGATAAAAAATAACAATAAATGGCAGAGATGCTGATCTGTGGAGTACAAAAGTACACAAAATGGCCTAAAATCCATATGTTTTGTTACAGGATCAAAGTCTTAACAGTAGCAGTAGATGGGGAGAGGCAGGTGGGGATAAAGAAGACAGACATCTGACCTGAACCTGGCTGTCGTCCAGATAAAGTGTCTAAACAACATACTCACAGTCTAAATGCCAGATGGTTGCTGATAGACAGAGCCGTCCCACACAGTCCCTCCATGTTTACTCTGTTCAGACAAAGGTCGACTCTGCCTCTCAGATTAGATTAGAAAGAGTAATCACATTGTTTTTAAGCGCATTAATGTATTTCTGAGCTCAGCCCGAAGTCACAAATATAACAGCTATGATTATTGAGTGTTGGGCACCGCTTGTTCAGAAGCAGGAAACATTTTTTTTGGCCTGAATGATGGAACAAAACTTAAAGAGTGAAACCCAAAACTTTTTCCTTAAACACCTTCAAGCAAGTGCTCCACCCAGAGAAAGCTGAACCTCGTCACCACCTCAAACACACCACACTCTCAAGGAGTGGAGTTTAAAATGAGGCTATTTTCTTTTCTTCAGGATGAATCGAAACAACAAAACACCTCAAGGGAAAGTAGTGTCTTGACACAGTGTTTTAACAGGAAGATGTTAATTGGAGAGAAAGGTATCCACACATTCAAAAATAGTAAAGAGAGCAACTTGAAAAGCGACTCTGCCTTCAAAAAAGTGCACAGACCTTCCTAGTAGGGCAGAGGAAACCCCAGGTGTATTTAAGAAGACACTACATCTAACTTTCCTACACTGTCCTGCTAAATTACTTGTATAGTCTCTATATACTTTCCAGTTTAGTGTTGGCATTAGAGAAACAATACTTTTAAAAGGTTTGTGTGTTGGTTGAAAAAACAGTGGTGGTCTTTTCAGAGAAATGAGTTTAGTTCAGAAAAACCTGGAAAATCATCAGTTCTTGTCCAAGCCAGATCTCCTAATCTGAAATCAAAATCTATAAAATGTTTGTTACAGATGACTACCAGGCAGGTTATAATGTGTTTTCTACAAAAAGTCTTCCGAACGAAACAATAAACTACATTTGTCTGGCCTTCCAAAGCGACCCATATAAGTATTGATAAGATGACATTGTTCCTTCTAAAACCATCACACGTCACTGTTAGAAAAAGATTCATATGCACATGTTCTGATCTGCCACAGTTATGGTTAAAGGCCTTTACACACCGGGGACGTAACGAATAAACGACACGCAAATATTTACTGTACTACATCCAAAAGTAAACTAATCTATAATCTATCCTGCATCCGGCGAGTGCATCCGGAGTTCATTATACTTTTTATCTCCTTTGTCTTATAATACAGGGTGATGAGAAACACAAACAATCAACAGGTCCGGAGTTGTGACGTGACGTCTGTTCTGAAAAAAAATAATGCTGCTTTTTCTCTGCGTAATATTGGCTTTTTGTGTGAAAGTACTCATGACAAAAACGACAGTTCAAAAAAATATATTGACGAAAAAAACGCCTCCGGTGTGTGAAGGCCACAAACGTTGTCAACCCTTCCATCCACTGTGACCTCCTCCCCATGAGGCTTTGTGGCTCTACAACAACATCACGCTACATCTGCCTTTACTCCTGACCGACAAGAGTTATTATTTACGCGCACACTAGAGCTCTTTGTCAGTTAAACATAAAAATGTTTTAATGTTTTTAGGCATTTGAAAACAAATGACTGATATTGTTGTTCTTTTCTTGGGAGGAAAGTCTTGTCTTATAAGGGCTTAAAGGAGCATGAAACCAACACCATCCATGTTTGGTGGAGTCATGAAGACTTTTTCTTTTTTACTCCAGTGGAAACAGCGTCAACTCATGGGCGCGTCTTCGCCTCATTATCGAATATGCTTCTGTTTATATCCTCTCCACGCCTTTCGTCTGAACACACCTTTACAATCAGTAAATGTCAGATGTCTTCAGACAAAATAACAAAAATGTAAAGTTGTTTCATTTCAGAAATTTGTGGTGATTTTGGTGACCCCTTTAGCATTACATCCACTTGGCCAACACTTTGAATGAATGACGAGAGATTACAAAGACAGATGTTCACATTTTCATGAAATGTGTTGTGAATATTCAGGGTCCCCAGAGGAGGAACCCTTTACATCTTATTTCATGAGCTTTAGTTCAGCCTTAAACACCAGAGGAGACACATTAAAGTAGAATATATTGGCATTAAGCATAATATAATATTCCTGTGGGATATGTACTATACAGAACCAGTTTATTGTCATTTTTGTCTGTGCCAAACACCATTTGACTGAATATTTAATTTCCAGTTTTTTCCCCTTTGTGGAGTTTTGCTGCTGCTGCATGTTGGACGACTCTACATTTCAGTCATTTGACACCAGAACAAAATCCCCTTAAAACTAGCTGACAGCTGAACAGACTGTGTGTTAGTGCAGTAAAATTAAAGTGTTTGAAGGCAGAAATGCTGAGTGAAAGAGTGTCAGAGATGCAGACACAGTCTGGTTAGGTTGGATTCAGTGTTGTTCTTTTTTTTCTGAGACATGATGCAGCAAAATGCAGAAAGCCGGAGGAGATGACAGCAGCTGTACTCTGCTGCACCAGCAGCCTCAAGCTGCCAGAAATAGGAGACAGACTCCAAAAACAAGGAGACACACTCTTCACTGTGCAGCTGCTCTGACACAAACACCCGCCTTTTTTCTTTTTGAATTTTTTAGGAAAAGGGCAGCTCACATCTTTTGACTGTTTCAAATGTAGTTTACAGCCAAAGGAGGCAGGAATGTACGAGTAGTCAGCGTTGACGTTTCTATTATTTCACCACAGTGATGGATGGTTTACTGAATGAGAGCTACAGGCCACAAGCCTACACGGTGGCCTGAAAACTTAAGGTACAACCTAAACGTGGCATCACAGGGAGTGATTTGCTCTTTGACATATTGTAAATGTAGGACAACCTGCATTGTATTGAGGTGCATCATTTGCGTTCTAAAAGTTTTTTTTACTTCTGAGCCTGAATGAGAAAAAGTAACCCCCCCCCCCTCTATGCATTGCTCTGGAGAAACACTTGATGTCCATGTATTTCAATGGTGGACTACAACTTGTAGCAGGTTATCGTTGTGGCGTGGCTTTGTGTATTTGTCGCAGAGTGCGAGGTAAAATGTTAAAAAGTAGTTTATGTTTTGAGTAGCCACAGTGGGGATCATCTGACAAACCTCTTTGGGCAGCCAGTGAGTGACAGGAGATCTGGGAGGCCCAGTCTGTATTCCAGCATACTTTTCAACAAGTCCTCCAACCTGAACGACAGAACAGGTTGTTTGTCAATGACTCCCTAAACGACATATATAGGTGTACCGGACCTTCGTCGCCATGGTAACAACAACAACACGTGGTTAACGCTGTGAAGCGGTCACAGTTTGGTTAGGTTAAGGTTAAGGCTACTTGGTTAGGTTTAAAGATGATGGTTTGTGTTGAAATAACCAGGTTCGTTACGTAGGCTACGTAAGTTAAAATAAGTCAGCGTTGACTTTTGGTTTCACACGGGACACAAACTGCGGCCTCCTGGGTGAAAGTCACATCCATCCGCCCTGATGTCCTCCCTACGTGGATTTTGTCGCTCTTTATAGGTCGCAGACTAACAATAAACGTAGATATGGGTTGTAATAAGCTGCTTGCACAGACGACCTATGACGGTCTCCTACTACGGTACACCTACTTTTCTCCGCGGTTGGTCACATCTTCTCTCTCCTCGTCGAGTACTGATGTGTTTTCCCAGTTACGTTTTGATGAGAAACGTAATTGAAGCCTGAATTCTGCTCACAGGCGATGTGTTTTGATGGAAGGATGCGTTACAGGCAGTATATGATGGATGTGTCTAATTTTTCTACAAAAACGTGCCATCAGAATAATTTATAAAAGATGCACCAAAAATGTCCACATAGGCTTTTTGTTGTCTACAATTAAAAGCTAAACCTAAATATGTTTTGATAAGCAAGCTTGCTTCTGGATTCATGTTTGATAAGATGCTACTCCAAAGCTAATATAAAGAGTGGCTTGTTATGCATGTAACACTGGATTCTCTGTATTTCATAGATATTGAAGGATAAATCTCAGACCATCGGTGCTTTTCCAAACTGTGGATTTATAGCTTTTTGGAAATTAACTTTTCAATTGAGCTTCAGCAGAGCGAGCAGCAGCCAGGCCTCTATTACTTTTTTTTTTTTTTTTTTCTCCATATTTCTTCTGCATCAGAC
This sequence comes from Macquaria ambigua, assembly GCA_008360985.2. Classification (NCBI taxonomy): domain Eukaryota; kingdom Metazoa; phylum Chordata; class Actinopteri; order Centrarchiformes; family Percichthyidae; genus Macquaria; species Macquaria ambigua. The sequence continues at coordinate 87,071 of VMKM01000401.1, read as the reverse complement.
ACTTGGTCTCCGTCCCTGCAGAGCAGAGCCAGGTGGATCCTGGACTGTTTAATGGAAACTGGTTTACATTCTTCTTCAACTCTGAATCCAAGAAAACCTGCAGTTTGAAGTCAGATGAAATAAGAGTCACTCAGTTTGTCTTTTCTGTCAGAAAAACCAGGGACACAAAAAATATGTGTAATAACGACTGGAGATTTATCCTGCACGGACACTTTGACAGCCTCAAAAGTGAATATGATACTTGATAAATGAAGCTCTCTTCATGTTCCTTCAATTATTCTATATTTATTTGACAACCATTTGGTCTGAATGACTCTGAGGAAACAAGCAAGGGGGGGAAAAATACAGAACTCATCTTTTCTTTTAAGGCTTTAACTCTCAGTTACGCCTGCCGACCGGTCTGGTTACAGGGGGATTCAATGAGTGGAGGAATTTTGTTTACCATTTAGAGGTTTATTATATTATTTTATAGCATGCTACAGGACATTATATGATCAAATATGAGATTATGTAGGAATTCTGAGGCTGATGATCTGAGTTTTATTTTTTTGCTTTAAAATAAAAACGTTATTTCTTAAATTGCATTCATATAATTAAAGATTGACCAGTGTATCTATTGTATTATAAATATTTAAACATGACATGTGACATTTAGCTATTTGTTGCTTCTGGAGAAACAGTAGTTGAGGGTTTGGGTTTGGTCTAGTGTGTGTGTGTGTGTGTGTTTCAGTGCATGTCATGGTGTATTGCTGTAACAAGGCTTGAAAGTGCATGTTGATGAGAAAACTGTTCTTGCACCTTTAATAACTTTCTAAAAGTCAGTTCAATAAATGATGACAGGATTCTCCAGCTTTAGTGATTCAGTGTTTAACCAGTGATTCCTCTCAGTGTTCCTCCAGCAGCAGCAGCAGCAGTGTGTTTGTCCTCTGACGTCTGGTTATTTTACAGTGTGAGGACCAAAAGATCGATTCTCTCTCTGAAACAGTTTCTCTTTTTCTCTGTCGCTCCCTCAGACGTATCCCATGGTTCTCGAGTACCGGCCACGTATCGACTTTGGCTGAACCACGGCTGCAAGAAGAGAAGAGGACCACACACACACACACACACACACACACACACACACACACACACACAGTATATATATATAAAACATTAGGAACACCTACATTTGCACGCAGACAAACACACATAAACACCGACACACACATGCCCACAATGTGCAGAGAAAGAGAAAGATTTAAATGTATTTTTGTACAGCCAATGATGAAGTGCATACGTTGTTATGGTAAAGAGGTTTTATGCTACATAGAATAATATATGCTATAATATATGATATTTTTAAATGTATGTCCCTGTGCCTAAAAACCTGTTGAGATCAGAAATGAAGTATGACCATATCTTCACTTTGCCTGTCTAACTCTGTAGATTAAATGTTGATTTTCTACTGTTGATGACTGTGCAGTTTGATTTTATCACATTCGCTCTCGCTCTCTGAAGCCACGGCTGCCAACAGTCAGCATAAAACGTGTGTGTGCTCAGGGTTCCCACAGTCATGAAATTCCTGGAAAAGCTATGAAATTAGAAAAACTGCTTTGACTATTGTTTAAAATATGTTCATAAAAATCCCAAAACATGTCTAACGTTATGCGAAATACGTTCCTTGTATTACTCATTTAAAATCTAGTGTTGCGCTGCATGACCGTTGAAACGTCACTAGTATCATGTGATACACACTGGTGTATGCAGCTAGTTGGCGGCTAGTTAGCTAGCGTTGCTTATCCACAAAAATGCCAGGGAAGTGTGTGTAATAATCTTTGGCTTTCCAACCGCAAATATAATACATGGTAATTAAAATTTGGTAGTCTGTGGCGCAAACAGACGGCATCTGTACACTTTCAAACGTACAATGCAAAATTAGTGAAAATAAAAGAATATGGGTGCCATAATATTAATATTATTTATATGCTACATTTTTGCTACAATGCCTGTCTTAGGGCACAGCACACTGCTGTAAGAGCCTCATCATTATCGCTTTATAGGCCGACCTATTTTAAACTACTTAACTAAAGTCGTGGAAATGGGGTAAAATATTATGGAAATGTTGTGGAAAAGTTTTGAAAATTCATTGGTAAAAATGTGTGGGTACCCTCATCCGGTGAGAACAGCTTCGGTATTCACTTTCAAAGTTTAAATCAAAGTTCAGGGAGTCTGGTACAAACGGGGATTAGCAAAAAACGTTATCATCTTACCAGAGACGTGACTGACACGCATCAGCAACAATTACAAGCACCCACTCTTTAATTATGGTAATTTCTTTAAAAGAGAGACAGTACAATATTACTGTTTTTATCTTGAAATGAATGATTTAAGAATGTCTGCTGTCACTGGTCATACCTCATCCAAAAATACACACACACGTTTTTTGTGTTGAGGTGGTCAGGGTCAGGTGTCTGAATTTATGAATGAAGAGAACAGATAGAATGATAAACAGGCAGGAATCTAGGAGATGACACACACACACACACCTCATGACGACCTATATATACACTGTGGTGCATGCTTGCATCCATCCGACACCAGGACAAACACACCTTCTCTGACAGTTTTGCACACATACACTCACACCTTCACAGGCTCATATCGACGCTGAAACACTCCCTCACACACACACTCGTCCTTCCAGCTGTTCATCTTGCTCCTGTAGTTGTTTTTTCAGGTCAGAGTTAAGTAGGCCAGAGGTCCCTGTGGTCCTTTATGTGACCCACAGTGGTTGCTGCTGACCCCTCAACACTATAATACCCTCTGGGTTTATATGAGAAGATGAATGGGAGGCAACAGTAGACAGATCTTCTTAAACACTTAAGTTCAGACTCGAGCTGGGCCGCCAAATGTGGTTCAGAACCCACAGAACTTTATTTTACATTTTAGAGGAGACACCAAAGTTTCCAACAATATAAAATTTTGGGCTGAATTTTATTTAAATGTGTATTAAATGAAGCACAAGATGTCTAGAATTGAAAGTCTAGGGTTTTAATGTCACTCAGTTTAAACAACTTTATTGAAGAGCTGGAACGAGCTGATGCAGTTATATATCACAATCAGTTTTATTGCCAACTAGGTTTTCACATACAAAGAATTTGCCTTGGTGTCTTGGTGCATAACAATGAACATAGTAAGTAGAAAATATGTGCAGCTGTTGGCGTACAGGGAGAGGAGTAGAGGGGGAAAGGACGCAGCCTTGGGGGATCCGGTGATGATGGTCCAGGAGTCAGAGCCATGTTTCCCCAGCCTCACGTGCTGCCTCCTGTCAGACAGGATGTCTGTGATCCACCTGCTGATACTCCTGACACTTTGGAATTGATAATTTTTCCAACCTTAAAGCCACGTAAGGGAAAACAAAAAGGGGACACTAGAAGGATTGTCATTCCTTACTTAAATTACAACAAAAATATCCTTATTCATCAGATCAGCTGGCAATCTTTATTCTAATTTATTAATTTATACTTTCTGTATCCTCTTTTCCAAAGCAAATTAACAATTAAATAAAAAAATAAAGAGATTGTCTTTAAATCTGGACACAGAGTCCAAAATCCAAACAAAGACTAATAAAAAAGACATTTTTTTACTTGTCTTTACAATTCATATGCAGTCTTTTACATTTTAATCTCATTCTTATTACGTCAACTTACCTTTTTTATATTGTCACAGCTATTACTACCTCTGCTGGGTTTCACAATGAAAGACAAAACAGAATGCTCACACTTTGAATTAAAAAGTGTTGTTTTAATAAAATTTACAGATACAGCCATTTTATTTATCAAATAAATGAATCCTTAATGTTTGAATTCTGTCTGCTTTGTCTGAATCAACTGCTGCATTTCTCAGGATGCAATTCGACAAGCTTCTGCATGGTGTGTGTGAAGCTGCCTCTTTCCTGTGTGGGTGGAGAAGAGTGATAATGAGTGTTATCAATACTGAAAGGAAGAACATGAAAGCAATAGTTTTTCTAGCTGAGAAAAGGTGAGAGTGAGAGTCTTGGCACTCAGAACACAACCTGCAGTCTGGCTCAGTGAAGCTGCTGTGGGAAGACGAACGAGTTTCACTTTCTCTCAGTTGATTCATTCCAGGTCGTCGTACAGAAAACAAAAAAAGACAGAGTGAAAAACTGTAACAGACGCTTTGTGTCGATGACGTAGGAGCAGGGTCATCCTTACCACTGTGGGGATCTTTACCATTTTGTGACATACTGTAATATATATTTGCTTTTTTTAAAATACTTTTTTTCATACAGTTCTAACAGACCAGTCTAAAAAAGGGCAAGTAAATAGATAAATACATTTAAAAAAATAAGTCATTATGTCATAATATACATACAGTAGTTTAACATCAAAACAAGTCAAATAACACAGCCATAAATAAATAAATGTTTGAGAATTCACCTCACACTTTAAAAAGAGCAGAAAAACAACTTTGTAACATAACTTGACTCAAAGTTAATTTATTTGCTTTTTCCAGAGCTTTCAACCAAATCTCATGGTCTTCATCAGCGTCAACATCGAAGTTCTTTACTTATTGTTGATGTGATGACAACTGACTCCACCTGCTGATGAAGACCATGAGAGAAATCTAGCAAGTGAACCTTAAGTTAATATTTCTTTGTCACCCAGATTTTACCTTTTTCTCAATAATATACAACAATATGTCATATATTCGTTTGTATTTTTGTTAATAGAATAATAACATTTATATGTATGTTTGAATTTTAACTCTTCTTCTGCACTGTAAAACATTATCGTGACAAATTCATGCCTTTTATGCCATATACTTGTAAAATAAATGAAAATAGAAGCACAGAAAAAGCAACCATAAAGAGGGAAAAGGGTTCTTGCACTGCATTAGTTATTTTCTTCAGAAGCATCTAAGAATTAGGAGGCAACAGAACATAATGCAGATGTCTAAAATCACAACTCAAAGCTATTATTTCTGCCTTTGAATTTAGACAACAATATATGAACCTGATTAAAGGATGGACTGAATCCCCATCTCTGAACAACCAGAACCTCGTTGATCTGTTCTGATAAAGGAACATATCAGACTCAATTTAGTCTGGTTTCTAAAGACATCCTCTGTCACATTGAACTGGTGGCTGAAACCTTCTCCGAGTCCTTCAGCTCTGGACTCGTGCCAGTCTGCCGGACAGAAAGACACGGTGACATCAGTGATATTGAAGGCAAAACAGAGTCTGGCACGAAATACTGATATGTCTCATCCCTGCAGCTCAGCTGGACTCACTGACAGCAGCAGCAGCCACATCAGAGCTTCAACCTTGGATCCAACCGTGTCCTTTTATTATACATGTATTATTAATCCTCTAAGGACGCTCCTCAGTGGGATTCTCCTGTAGGCTTGACCTTGGAAACCATATTTGACATCACCAGCAAGAGAAACGCGTTGATAAAGATCACAGCGCCAGAAAGAGTAGGCGTTTTTTGACCAAACAGATCTGTATGACGGCATATCACTGCCAAAATCTGCGCGTGCAAATGAGATCCTTGCGCACGCATCTCAAACAGCCACGCACGCATATTATTTTTGCAAGCGCTTTCACAGCACTCGCGCGCAGAATACTTCTTCTCGCGCGAGCAATACTTCTTCTCGCGCGAGTTTATTCTAGTTTAGCTAGCTAACGTTACAGCTAATCAGATAACGGTAGGTTAGTGTAATAATTCAGGAACGTTTCTCTCATAGTAAACTGTAAATGTAGCATTATGAAACTACTAAAATGAATGGATGGATGGACTGTGACGAGGACTATGACCAATTATATTTAGGGATACAATGATGACTGGATCCGCCCACTTACTGCAAAAAAGAAAATCCACTCACGAACGAGCAGGTGAAAGTTTTGCGAGCAGGAGAGCTGCGCGCGCTCAAAGCATTGTTTTCTCCTCGCAGGCTACAATATTGCTCGTGCGAGAAGAAGTATTGATGGCTGTTTGAGTTGTGCGCGCAAGGATCTCATTTGCACGTGCGGATTTTGACAGTGATATGCCGCCATAGTTCTGGGGACTCTCTGAGAGGAACTGCCCACAGGGGAGCTCCCCCGAGAACTACATATCTTCAAGGGCTTTTTTTCTGTTTGCATTCACACCGCCAATAGGAAGGCTGAAGTGACATAAGCCGGCTGGCCGTTGGTATAGCAACGTCACTTCAACAACAACAACAACAACTGTCGCTCCATTTGTCCGTGTTTTGGTCCAATTTTTAAGGCCACCGTTACGAGCTGTTACACGGGTTTTTAAAGATGGCGGTTGCCAGTGCTGCATTGGCTCATGTGTTCGACCAATCACCGTACACTTACATCACTCAAGGTTCCTCTTGTGCTCGGAGAGTACCTGCGCTGAAGTAGGAGCTAAAATAGTCCCTCAAAACGGTGTTCTGAACTACGATCGTTCCCAGTTCTTCCAGTGCGAACACAATAAAAAGGGGAGGGGTCCTCCAACTGTGGTTCAAACTAGAACTATGAAAAAGTTCCTCCGGTCCAAAAACGCCTAGTGCCTATGTGCACACAGGATCACAAGTTATTTGTAAGATTGATTTGTCGATTCATGTTGATATGATACATTTTTGCAGCACTGGTAGCAGAAGCCTGATGATGGTAATACTTTTCATTTGGAAGATGTCTCAACAACTAATTGGCAGATTTCGATGAAACCGTCTGTGGACATTTATGGTTCCAAGAGGATGAGTTCTAATGTTGTTGGTGACTCCCTGATATTTCTGTTTAGTACCACCATCAGGTCAAATTTGCCCTTTGAGCAACACTTTGGTCTATGATGAGGTATCACAGAATCTACAGGCCAGATTTCCATTTGATTCCTGTGGATATTCATTGTCCCCAGAAGATGAATCCTCCGAGTTTTTGAAGGACCCCCTGAACTGTCCTCTGGTGTTACTATTAGGCCAAACTTTTTACTTGTACATTAGGAATCTACTTGCAGATTGCACATTCATGCTCCAATGAGGATAAACCCTTTTCCATTTTTGACACTATGAGCTTTTCTCAGGTGCACTTTATACACAAGATATTGTGTCTCATTATCAAATATGCAGATAACCATGAATTTGCTGAGCTCATCCGATCAGAAATGACTCTAGTGCAAAATTTATACTTAAACAACTATGTTGAAGTATTTTTATATCAGTCAGTCTATCACCAGCAGAGCAAAATAACAAAGTCCAAAACATTTAAATCACCTGCTCTCCTCTCTCAGTTAAGCTCTTATTGATTTGACCTGTTAATAGATAATATCAGCGTGCACAGAGAGTTTGATTACCTGCAGTGGCTTATTTCTGTGGGGGGGCAGCACAAACACAGCTTTGTCAGTGAGAAAATAATGAGATAAATATTATATTTATTTGGACCCAGTGGAATTGTTTGTCTGACAAACACCTGGAGAAATTTCAATGGTCAATTTGGCTTTTTTGAACATAAATACAAACTTCACATGTGTTTGGTGGTACTACAAACCAGAGGAGCTTTTACTGGCTGGAGGTGAGATCAGTGGTTCTGAGTGTAAACAGTGTGTTTTCTCCCACCTGTTTTTGTGCACTAAAAAAAACTAGAATTGCCAGAAATATGACACATTCTGATATCAGAGGAAGTATGCATCACGGCTGCAGCTTCATGACACTACCTCACTCTGATGCCATCCCACCGCTCAGTATCGACACTCGACACATATCAGCGTGTCAAAGGTCGTGCCAAGTTAAACAGCAGATGGCACGGGACATCCCGCAGCACAGAGAGGGGAGCTGACACCGAGTCTGCTCAGACAAACAGCAGTCGGCAGAATCCCGCTGAGAGGGTCTGCAGGTGTGACACCGAGGCATCACGAGCGCATGTTCACACTGTGATCGCTGGATCGCTGCAAAATACAGTATATTAAAGTTAAATTAAAGACAAGTTCTGTCCTGTTTCATGTGTCCCTGTGTTGATTATTCATTTAGACTTTTAGACTTTAGACAAGACTTCCTCTTCCATGTGCCGGCCATTGTTTGCAGTCCGATTAGCGATCTGGGAACCCAGCAGCTATCGTCTGACGACGATTTGAATGCAAATAAATAAAATAAAAGCTAACAAAAGCTAATCTAAAAGCTAAATCATCGTCAGACGATAGCTAATAGATTCCGAGATTGCATTTCGACAATCTTCTCCCTTGCCTACTGATTCTGAATTCATATGCAGATATCTGTTTATAGAGATTAAGACAACTATATCAAACTGGTGGGATGATGTATGTGTTTATAAGGCAGACATGTCAGTTACTTTTATTAGTGACATTACAGTAGATGGTGTGTGTGTGTGTGTGTGTGTCCTGTCCTTTGGATGTGGTGCTGCAGTATGTGTTTGACGAATGTGTGTTAGCAGACCCGTGTGTGACTGTGAGTTCATGTGACAGTGTCTGCATGAGTTTGTACCCCTTCAGTGTATGTGTGACTGTATCTGTGAGACATGTTGTGCATGTGTTCGTGTGTGTTTAAGAAAGTGTGTATGTGTGGTAATATTTACAGCAGCCCCACCTGCACATTTTGTCACCTCTTCTGTAGTCACATGTTGTTCTCTGCTGCCGTGTGAAGGCCGATTTCAACTCAGTTTCTTAAAGAGTAACTACGCACCAGGTGAAAATCTTGTTGTTTTTCAGACCTCCCTTTGCTACAGCAATGTAGTCATACACAACCTCCAGTGAGTGAGCTAGCTGGGATCAAGTGGTGCTGGCCAATGAGGAGCAGGAGGCAGGCAATCTAGCATGTGAAAACCAAAGCACGTGTCTGATCACATGCAAGAACTAAGACTGAATCAACTGGAGGAGCATGTTTTTGGATATTATTGCTTAGTTGACAGGTGACAAAAGCCTGTCACAGTTAGCTGTTCCACTTCAGCTCCATCGAGGCTTCACCCAGTCACCCAAACCTGGACGGTGGAGATAACCTCCAAGCTTCTACTGAGCTCAACAGGTGGAAGAAATAACACTTCACAATCTCGTGCAGTCCATTACAGCAGCCTTGTAATAAATCCTTGGTAGCCAAAATGGCTTGATACAGGAGTGGCCTAAATCTGGCACTCCTGGTTGCCAGGAACATGTCAGACTTGTGACGAATGATGCACCAGAATCGGCTGGAGCATACTTGGGTCAGCTGAGTGCTGCTACACCGAAATCATCCCAGATCCCAAGAGAGGGGTCACATTTGGTTCTCTGGTGCCGCAATGAGGTGAAGAGTAACTAAGTACTTTCCTCGTGTCTCAAGTACCGTGCTTAGGAATAATTTGAGGTACTACTTTTAGTATTTCCATATGTTGCTGATACACTTCTACTCCACTACTTTTCTGATGTGATACATAACTGAAATGTTGTACTATTTACTCAATTGCACTTCTGACAGCTATAGTTAGTTACAGTGGCATGACTTTATTTCACCTCTTCCTGTATGTGAGGGGGATTTGTAGGACGTATTAGGAGTGTGTTGGTGATGATGATGATGATGATGACATGCAGGGCCGTCGACTCAGCACATGGCTCATTTGTAGGAATGTCATGTTCGTGTACTGAGCCAGCTACTTGTAGCTGGTGACACATGAGGATGCCAGAGGAGTGACAGTATGGCTGCAGATCCCACGTCTTAATCGGAAAATGCTATATTCAGAATAAGAGCTAATTTGGGATATCCAAACAGAATATGCTGCTGACCTGTATCAAATTCGGAATATTGTCATATTCTGAATAATAGTGGAAAATTAGTGTGCATGTAAACGTAGTCAGTGTGTCATACATTTTGTCACTGGTAATGACCATTGCAGATTGTTGAGTCTGCTAACAGGGCTTTAGACTTGTGTAATTATAATGTATTCTGTCCATAAAGGCGCCATTTCAGGGAAATTGTGAGCACCTTGGGGGAAATCATACTGTGGGGTGACTACAGTCAGGGGTCCCCTGTAGGTTTTGACCACTGAGTGGTTTCATATACAGTGATACGAAGCACATAATTTAGCATCAGACAAGACCGTCCTCCAAAGAAGAACGATGTTTCAGCAAGAGCCCCAAAACAACATATTTTTACCTTAAAGTGACAAAGACCTCTAGCTGCTGTACGAATTACGACTAGAGCAAAGGAGGAAGTCAGGTGACATTGTTGTAGGGCAACAAAGTCCGCAGTAGGAGGAGGTCGGGGTGGATGGTGAGACATTCCCTAACCTTCTCTAAGTGTTTCTTATTGTAGCCGTCATTTTGTCCCAAACCACAATGTTTCCCTAACCTTAACTAAGTACTTATTTTAACCCAAACCACGATCTTTCCTCAAACCCGACCAAGTCGTTCTTGTGCCTAAACCTAACCAAACCTTAATCCAAACTGATTTATTTTTCAACAGTGATATTGTAACAGTTTTGGAAGGCACTGACGTATGATGTCATCCTGCTGAAAGGGGCATCAGATCAGAAAACACTTCTGTGTGTTGTTCTAGAGGTATGGACAAATTGTGTATTTCGTCATTTAATTTGGAGGACTTGTTGGTCTGACCATCAGCCACACCTTCCTCAGCTACAGTATGTGGTGCACCCACCGGGAAAAACATAATTCAGCACCTGTGATTCTGTCAGCTGTTATATTTGACCATCTCTTAATTTCAAAGAGAAAGGTGAAGAAAAGATGCAGGAGGGAAGTGACTGCAACATTACACAGTCTGCATCAGGACCGCTTGTTGTGCCTTCTCATCTCATACTATAAGTTGAAGGAACACCTCACATTCTGGTAACGCTTTGCATGTGCTTCCTAACTATTTGTCCTCTTACAGCTGCATCTTTAAAAAGTTTGTTGGTGTTTACTGTCTCAGAGGAGTTTCTATCTGCTGATTTATGCAAAAGTGCCTCTCTATATTCTGCTCCAACTTAATGGGAGCAGCTGCAGGATGATTTAAAGTTGAAAGAGCTGCTCTCTCTCTTGGTGAGTTGAAATTGTGAATAAAGGACCTTGTGGCAGATTCAATAAGGAGCTGTCCTTGCAAAATGTAAATGAGTCTGGCCTGTGAACCTGCTTATTTGATACTGGGCCGATGCCCTCTAGAGGACCCCTGTGGAAAAAATTAATCTGGTGTATTTGCACCTACATGCATTCCCTCATGATTTATTCCTCGTGACTTTTGGCTAGGTTTTGTTTAGGTTTTCTTAGTTTACTTTGCTCTAATTATGATTCTCTTTAAGTCTTTTTTGCCAGATTTTTCCCAGGCAAAGAGATGGGTGAGTGTTTTTTTTTCTTTTGTTTAGATTTATCATAACAGTTTAAAATACAATAAATACAATAAAAAACAATAAAATATAGAAAATATAGGCCGAGGAATTAGCACATTCCTAACGATAAAAAAGGAAGTACATTAGAGTGTAAAAGTAAGGAATTAAGAAAGAAATTGTGATACAGATGAAATAAAGACAGCAACACATAAACTCACATTTGTATTTTGGTAATTGTCCGTTGTTTTATCTTCATATTGGCTTTGTAAGTGAATCGTGTTGCTGCTAATTTGACAACTTTTGTAAGGAAATGAGTCCTTCCACCGACAGACAGTCCATATTTTCAAAATGCTGTGATGCTCATTGTGCAAAAACACTGTAACTGATCAGAGAAACTTAGCAAACAGGGACACCATTTCACTCGTCCTTGATCTCGTTTCAGAAATGGTAAACTGCATCTCTGTGTGTTCTGACGCCACGGCAAGAAAATAAGATCAGGATAAGAGCAGGCATCAAAGACGGATCATCTCTGTGTGTTTTACCGGTTTTAAACATGTCAGCGAGCAGCACAGCTCTGTCTCATAATTTCTATTTAGGAAGTTGTGAATACCATGACAAGGAGTCGTTCATCTGGATGGAACAACACAGAAACCTGCTGCCATATGAGCGGGACTATTAAATAAAGTTCAAATATTCCAACAAATACATGTATTACTGCAAGAGAGAGAAATATCCATGGACAGAAATAAAAACATCTTTGTGGCTCTAAAATGTTAATGGATGTGTGGAAGCTAAAATATATTCACATCCCATCATCTCAGCCACTGGTATGTGGAGGAGCATGTGGTGTGTGTGTGTGTGTGTGTCACTGAGCCACAGGTGTTTTTCTGGAATAGAAAGATGACATAATGCTCTGACAGGCAGCCTGGTGACACAGAAGTGTGAGCGTAAGTGTGTGTGTGTGTGTGTGTGTGTGTGTGTGTGTGTGTGTGTGTGTGTGTGTGTGTGAAGAGAAAGATTTTGTGACTGAAAAAGGAGAGGGAGATTGTGTGACAGTGTGAGAAGAGGGTGGGTAACGAAGTGTATGTGTGTTCTTTATGGGAGAATAGGATGTTTCGTGTGTCGTGTGTGTGTGTGTGTGTGTGTGTGTGTGTGGGTGGCTGTGACTGTGTTTTATGGCAGCAGGTGTGTGACTGCATGTAGTATATATGTGAAATATGCTGTTACTTCAACGCCCATGTAACTTTGTCTGAGCAGGCCATTGTGTGTGTATGTGTGCGTGTGTGTGGTGTGTGTTGGAGACTGATTACTGAATTTGTCTTGAGAAGATTGTGTTTTTGGCTGCAGTTGGTGCTGCCTTGAGGCTTGAAATAAAACCCCATTAGACTTTATTTCACTTTGAATCATAGATATGACTCTGCCTCGCTGACTCACACTGTCAGCTGAGCTGCCATTGGCTGTGGCTGTTTGTCTCTCTGTTTTTGTGCTTCTTTTTGATGGTTACTACGTCCAAAAAAGTGCAAGAGAAAATCATCAATTTAATGGATTTAATTAAATGCCTGAAGCCAAAAACCTGAAGAATGCCTTTAAGAATTTAAAAACGTGTGTGGATTTTCATTCATATGCTGATTAGTGAGTGTCTAATGTGTTGTGTGTGAGTGAAGTACTACATGAGGTTGACTGAGTGTATATGTCGTATCATTTACAGCCCTCTCCACACATCAAGCTGTTTGCCCTGAAATCTGGCTGCTGTGTTATCAGGTTTCAGCAGCAGAGATCTGTCGGCCACGTAACCGTCTGTAACTGGATCACTTTACAAGATCTGAACATTTCAGCCGAACGTACCTGCACACGCTGCTACTCTCAGGTCGCTGTAGCTGTGAATCATCGCCACTGCGAACATTCACAGCTAAACAAATCTGTGACACCAACAGCTGTGAACGGAGCGCGACTGCTTTCCATCCTCGGACTGAATGGACAAATCCCGGTGAAAGGGGTGAATAATTTATACTCTCTTCTGCTGAGGGAATACAACAAGTTGGTCTGTTCACTCAAAGCAATGTTTCTACTTGTCTTTTATCAAGGCATGCAGGTGGTTTTGGTTTTATTTTCCCAGGTCTTGAGATCTCTGTGAGATTTCACCCCATTGTGTCACTCACAGAATTGAAAAATGAAATGAAAAAACAATGAAAAATACAGCAACATATGATTTCAGAATCAGTGTCTTCAGGATCATCCTCAGACCTCACTGCAAACTGTGCTCATTGGAACTGCTTCCTATCAAAGAAGTATAGTAACAGAGACATTATTTTCAGGAAAGAGATGCTACTGTCACTTTTTACATGTAATAAACCGTAAATTAAATTCCATTCAGCCTGATTGTGAGTGGAGGTACAAGTTTCAGAGGCAAATATCTCAACACTTCAGCATTAAGCGGTGGTACAGCTTTCTTTTTTTTTTCTTGGTTCATTAATCTTTAAAAACGATAATAGGAGATAATGGACATATTGTCGATATTTCCATTTATTTCCATTCAATAACATTGTTGGCTGGAATGTTAGGGATCGGGACCTGTAGCATTATGATCCTTATGCAGGATTCACGATATTTTTCAGTGTGATTTTCTTGCTAAATCAATTTCCTGCAGCTATGGCAGCGGGAGACGTAGGGAAAGTAAGGGTGTGGAGGTCGGGGTGGTGGATGGTTGTGTAGCGTGTATGATTTTCATGCCGGAGTTTGAGCCCAGTTATCGCAACGATGATCTTTCGCTAAAAGTGTTCTAGTTGCCTATCCTTACCTACATTGTAGTTGCGTTAAATATTAAAATCATCCAGATATTCTCTGCTGGCTTTAGTATGGCACAACAACACATTTGTATGATCCTAAATTGCTCTGTAAAGTATTTGTTGTTATAAGAAATGTTTTCTGAGTCATTCACAAGCTCACTCGCTCACATTTATGTGCTGTTCTGGCACCGTCCGACCAGTTTTCCACCTGCCAACCAAGCCCCCTGGAAAAGCATCGGTCTGTGAGGCAATTTTTGCCGTAGTGGCCACACTCGGTATTGCATCTTTCAGCAGGATCACGTGATGCACACTGGCCACTTTTCCCAATAACACAATCATCAGAAAAGAAGGCTGTAAAGCATGAATACATTAATCTGGGCTTCACAAACACACAACAACATCTTTGGTGTATAAGCCCGGCTTTCACAGGAATGAATGGGGCGCCATCTTGACACGCTGTATCCAGATCTCCTTAACCTCGTTCTATTCAAGTTAACTAAGTCTTGGTATTTCTTCAAAACCTCTTCATCAAATGGGGGTTGACTTACATTTGGCCCACCATGGAGCTTTGTACTGCGTAAGACAAAAGCTGTAGGAATAAAGGTCAAACGTTTGACCTTTGACATGTTTTTAGTCACAGGTTTTTTAGGTCATCATTGGGTTATAACGACATGTGAATTTTGAACCGTTAACACTCAAATGCATCAGAATGTGAGACATGGAGCAGAGACATGTGAACGACATACAGTCACACAGTGCATGCTGACATGGTACAACTTCACCTAGTGCAGGGCAAGACATCTATAAACAGTATACATATCACACTATAAATATACCTTCAACATACTGGGAAATGTCATGTAGATATAAGGTCACCAGCATGTGTTTTGTTAATCTCAATAAACAGATATCTGCATAAGAATGCAGAATCTGCAAGTAAGGGACAAGGTTTTGGTATCGTAGGCATTCTGGTTTCCGTTTGTTGTCCGTTTGTTAACCAAGGAGTAATTACCAATCATGTTGGAACGGGCTTTGCATGCAGGTAAACAGTCCGTGTGGAGAGCAAAAGAGGCGAAATGGCCGAAATGCGTCTCGGCACCCGTCAGCTATCGTCTGACAACGATTTAGCTTTTTATCAATCTCAGAACCCTAGAGATTAGCTTTTTATTAGCTTTTTAAAAATTGATCTGCATTCAAATCATCGTCAAACGATAGTTAATGGGTTCCGAGATTGCTAATTGGACTGTGAATAATGATTGGCACACAGAAGAGGAAGTCTTGGCCCGGATATTAGTTATCTGGATATGCGCTGGCTACACTAGAAGCTCTGAAACACTGGCCATTGCCCCCAGAGGCTAAATCTTTGTCAGACAATAGCCGATGGGTTTGGAGATTGGTGTTTTGTTCACATGAGTAACAGTAAAACTTATAAAGAGGTAAAAGAAGGTTAAATTTAATCAACCACAAAGGAGTGTTTGGCTTCAAGATGGTCAAGTCAGGACAAACAATGTGTTTATACATATCTTAGACACAAGAAATGTGCTTTACAGAACAGAGGTAATCCAGAAAAGTAATCCAGCACTAAATTCTGCAACCTTTTGAAATGTGTCCAGGTGTCTTGAGGTCACATTGTGCTCATCTCCTGCCTTTTCCAGTTTCTGAGCTTCACTATTAAAATCTCTTTCTTCTGGTAGAACCCACAATCCTTAATCTTTGATCTTGACCTCGGCTGTATTTTTGGATGGTGCAGTTTATAATGGGTCGCCTCAGTCACCAGCTAAATGCAGTGTGTTTGCATCTCCTTCACAGTCATGGTGACTTGCTAAATCAAATATTTGATGTCAAGAGTTCAATTCTTGAGAGGAAGAAAATTACTTTTATAGGGTTTTATTGGCCTAAGAAGTAGAAAAATTTAATCAACCAACAAAGGAGTATTTAATCCTTCAGTTTATGTGAAACATTCACCAAATTTATGATGTTATATTGATGATTAAAACAACAACAAAACAAAAACATGGATGAAAGTGTCAATAATAAGGTTTACTTGTCACCTCACAGTGATGTATGGAATTGTGTTCATGTAGCACTTTTAGCTCACTTCACAAATCAAGTGTGTGATTCATCACAAAAGGCAGCAAAATAGTTAAAAGTCACGAGTAAGGATTATTGATTTTAGTTTTTGAGGCAAAGACAATTTGTAATGAAGACATTTGGTTTTACTTTTCACTGCTTTGGCACGACTTTCAGTGATAATGGGAATGATGAAGAGTAGCAGTCCAGTGTGCAAACTCCTGCTGGTTTGATGATTTTTGAGGGTCCACCTGCACCACGACAGACTTATGAGGACATTATTAAAATGAACCCAATTATTGCACTAATGATAACAAATCACACCTAAAATTAGTCTGAATCAAACATGGGTCTGTGTTTAAAGCACAGTCTCACAGATGGCCCAGCAGGTGCATCTCACACACACACACACACACACACACACACAGACAGGACTCCAACATTAGAGCAGTTTGATGTGTGTGATTAATTAGATCACATTTCTACAGCAGCAGGAGCAGGAGGCTGTAAATAGGTGGTAACGTGAGGCAGTAAATGTCTGAGGGACAGAGAGGGACACTGACAAGAACACACACACACACACACACACACACACACACACTTTTGTTCTACAATACTTGGGAGGACCCTAGTTGATACACTACATTCATTCCCTAGCCCCAAGGCTTACACCAACCTCAACCTAATTCTAGCCTTAACGCTGAAAAATGTGTTAACTCTCATAAGAAGTAAAGACCGGACAAAATATCCTCAATTTCCAAAACGTCTCAAGGTCAAAACTCAGACTGGGTTCTCATGAAGACGAGCACACACACACAAACACACACATACACAAAGAGGGACCTACTGTATTGAAGTCTGGCAGGAAAAAGTCTCAAAGCTGTATGGCAGGATGTTACTGGGTCACCACACACACACACACACACACACACACACAACAAATGAATCCAGACAAACAGGGACATATCAGGTGAAAACCTTGTATCTCCATTATGTCACCCTTTTGTGAACCATAGGGGGTGCGGCCATTAAAACTCATTACAATTTTCCCTTATGTGGTTCAAGCATTGTGTTCCTCTTTAAAATGTCATGAAGCTCTTCTTCATTATAGTGGCTTGGAGCTTTTCTGAGCTTCATATTATTGGCTGTATATTTTGTTGTAAAGTTGTAAATATTATCGAAATTGCAATATGGCCAAGTGCAATATCCAAATCGCAGGAGCTGCAATTCTTTGATAAAGGTCAAATGTGTCACAACATACCTTTTTATAAATGAAGCATTGTGGTGCTGCAGAGACGCCCCGGCCTACAAATCAGATTCTCCAGACGTAAAGGAACGTGCTTATTTGGTACAGACCCCAGCATTAAACACATCATCTTTATATTTTTTTCAGTGAGAATTAAATACAAAAATTACCATTCCCACTAAAATCATGACTTATATCGCAATATCTGTCAAAATAATCACAATGATTTTTCTTTGTTTTTTGGGGTTTTTTTGCATATCGTTCAGCCCTATTCTAGACCTCAATTCTTCATCTCATCAATACCTGAAGCAACACACCCCCACCAACACAGCTTGCATTTCTTTAAGTCAGGGTTTCAACGCTCACCAAGTTTGACGTCTGTCAGTCAAAACAGCAGCCGGTGAGCTACACTGACAGTGAAAATCAAATTGAATGTTTGGTTAAAATCTAAAAATGGAAAGACAGTGAGCCTGACAATAAAAAAACAGGAAAGGGAAGGAAATACATGGACACAATCACATCCAATAGACTGAGAATAGTCTCAGTGACACACACACTTGCACATACATAAGGTATGTTGCAGTTTGTGATAACTGAAATGAATGCAGACCATATGAATCATGGGTAAACAGCACCCTCTTGTGTTGAGAGAAGACATGACAACTGATGTGTATTAAAGGTTAATTACTGTAAAACCCTCATTCCTCGTTTCAGTCTGAAAACAAGCAGAGAAAAATAACCCCTAACCCTTACTTTCATTTCTTTCCCTTTCTTAATTGTTTCCCCACATTTCCTGTCATACATTATCCCAGCAGCCTCTTCTCTTAGCGTTTGTACATTCACTTGTTTATTGTACATTTGTTCATTTTTCTGCTTTTTATGCATATATTTTATATATATTTTTAATTTGTTATTCCCTTGTTTTACTTTCCCTTCTTTCTTTCATCTTTTCATTCTCTCAGTGCAGCTCAGACACACTCTTGTGTACTGAAACGTTCAGACCGGATACAGAAACACGCCCTCATGTGCGGGAAATGTGTGCACCATTCACCCTCCTCCTCCTCTCCCTCTCTTTCTCTCTCTCTCTGGATCTCAGTTGAACCAGAGTAACCTCTCTCCCTCTCCACTCCGGTTTTTGAGGAAAGGCGTGTGTGTGTGTTGCTGCCAAAAGGTCTGAAAAGAGGATTCTGCTTCCCTCTCTCCCAGATGTTCCTTCTGCTTCCTCTCTCTCTCTCTCTCTCTCTCTCGTTGCTATGAATCAAACCAAATATTCCTCCTGACAACAGATGCCTCTCCTCCCTCTCAGCTCCTCTGTGCTCTCACATCAGTGCAAAATGACAGTGATCAGAGTGGACGAACAGACCGACCCATCATGTCATCATTTGTTTGCTTTATTTACATGCTGCTTTTTTCTTCTCTAATTGTGTCATATATGTGGAGGTGTTTTCTTCATTTGCTCGTGTTTTCTGGAGTTGAAGTGCATTGAGCTCTCAGAGGACCTCCCTTCACGCGTCTGCATAAAATCTTACATTTGTTATGGTGTGAAAAACGGATTCAAATAAAGTTACTGTACAGTAGGCGTCACCTCTGTTCAGCAACAAGAGGCAGTTCAGCTCATTTTCTCTCTGATTTGGCCATGTGTAGGTAAAAAAAGACACTGACATATCTATACCAGTGATTTCCACGGTAAAATATAATCCTTTAAATGTTCAGATTTATCCAAATTTAGGCCAGTTTTAATCTAGATGAGCAAAAATACGGTGAGGTTCTGCAGAATCCTGCCGTCTGTTTATAACTGCCGATTCAGAAGAGATGAAACTCAATTTGATTCTCAATAGTAATCCATAAAGTCTGTCATTATTAATTATTTGAGCTGTCTCACCTAACCTGAAGATCTTCCATCTTGTCCTTTTCACAGAGGACCTGCAGTGGAAATATAGCTTCTGGCTTTACTGTGTTTTTATCTTTAACAACTTGTGACCTTGATAACTGTCAGATGAATCTGTTTTTCTGTCACAGTGAGTGAAGAGGCAGATGTTCGGTGTCCGGCCTGTCACGAGGATCAGATCCGTCACTTTTTCTTGTACAGGACCTTCTGTAGGGTGACAATGGAAAACCCAGAGGCAGGGTTCTGTTTTCTTTTCTTTTTTTTCTTTTTTTTGGCAATTTTCTCCAGGAGTGCCCAGATTTTAAAAAGTTGTGTGGGTCAGCAGCTTTGATGCTTATGTGGGTTAAAAATACGGCGAGTTTTTCTCTCTGCCAGCCGGTCCTAGTCTGCTTAACTTCTGTTCAGTTCAGTTCAAAAACACTCACCACAGAGGAAGTAAGTTACCTTCAGCTGAGGTCTTCACTGCTCCAAATACCTGTGACTTATCTACTAAAGGACACTTTCACTTAAACAAAAATACAGAGCCTGAGCCTGAAAGGGGCAAATAAACGAGACTACTGATTGCATTTTACAGCCCCAGTTTTACTTCTTATTTCTTTTATTTTATTTGCCAACTGTCCATCGTGAAATTCACTGTCAAAATTCATGAGTTAATGTGAAACTTGCATTGGGTTTAACACTGGCATTTACCACTGTCAGCCAGTTGAGTCTAATTTTTACATTATCAGTACTTTTTGATACTAGTTACAGTACGGATACCAAATCCTTATTTTGAATTTTTCAATTAACAAAAGAAGCCAAAGTTCTGAAATGTTAACTGCTGTCTAAACACAAGTAGCCATGTAGGAACTTCATTGAAAACTACAGTCTAAAACTGGCAGAATTATTAATTAAAACAGGAACTATGTGATCACACATTCAGTGCCAGCCTTCGGTCGTCGGACACATTTCTGTCCTTCCAAAAAGTATTGAGGCCCTAATTATAAATGAATGAGGAGCACCTGAATGCACCACTAGTTTTAGTCTGTGCAAGGCTCCGGGTTTGGGAAGGTGAATCTTATGTAGATCGTTTTATTTGGGAAGGAGATCCTTCGTCTTTTGAAGGAGGCAGTTTCGTCCCTAAAATTGGACACAGCGACATAATTGCATTCCTTTAGAGAGGTCAGAGGTCAAGGTCAACCACAATGTTGTGCTCAGGGGCATCTGGAGAAGATAAGTTAATACCAGCAACCTTCCAGTCTCTGTTGTAAGTTTCTGGTAACCACATTTGAGTTGGTGCTGAATATCAAACAAGCAATCCTTCGGTTGGCCTCTTGCTCACTCATTCATTCCTTTATTCACCTCTTTATTTATTCCCCTCCTGACTCGTGTGTTCGTTCTCCAGCTCTTATGTCGTATCCTGGACGTGTTCGCAGAAGAAGCCCACAGCCAATAAATCCACGAGTCAGCCACAGCCCATCTGCTATTACATAACACTCCCATAATGCAACAGTGCCTGGTGCCTCCGTGTGCTGCCTTGATCCTCCATACGTAAACGATGAACACGCAGGTTTGAATCCCAGCTCTCCGGGAAAAAATCTGGACTGTAAAAATGTCTGTTATAAAGGAATCAGATCATTCAGGGTGACGCTGTACATTAACTCCCAGCAGGCTTTGTGTTTCCACATCAGGTGCACACGGCTGCAGAGAGTTTGAGGCC
Organism: Macquaria ambigua; assembly: GCA_008360985.2. Classification (NCBI taxonomy): domain Eukaryota; kingdom Metazoa; phylum Chordata; class Actinopteri; order Centrarchiformes; family Percichthyidae; genus Macquaria; species Macquaria ambigua. The sequence goes on along the minus strand of VMKM01000401.1, from coordinate 66,098 downwards.
CCGACGCCATAAAAACTGAAGCACAACACATCTGCTGTTACAGTAACACACACACACACACACACCGTCTGCTGCAGGACAGTCGGAGCTCCAAAAACAAACAGAGCTCCACCTGATGGCTGGACTCAACCGATTTTAGAAAAGCTGATGCTTCAGATGTTTCGAAAAAGAATAAATGGAAATGAAGCTTTTGCTTTCAGAAACAGCTTTTTGTTCACAGAAGAAATCCGCTCCAGTCCGGTGTCACATAACAATTAAAAACCTTTGACAAAGACACTTTTTATGCAGCTTGTTGTGACAACTTTAGCTAATAGAAATACTAGTTCATTCTGGTGAGTCGCTGAGGTGTTTCTAATAATTTGTTGTGTGAGTTGTGTGTAGGTTTTTCTAAAGTTTAAAACTTTATATTGACCTTATATTGAAATAAAACTAACCGACGACAACAAAAAAAGCAGAGATGTCATTACAAGAATATCAGATCTAAAACTGTCTTCAAGGCTTTTCCAGGACCTGCAGGAACACTGAAGCTGTTTTTAGGAAACCAGAGGGAGAGTTCAGATGATCTCAACTTTACCAAGAAACCACACACACACACACACACACACACACACACACACACACACACACACACACTCTTGCAGTTTGCAACATCAGGAGCCTTTCTGTTTCTTTATGTTCAGTGAGACTTGGCCTGTAGCCCGGATCCTGTTTCTCACTAATTATGGACAGAAGTTAAATTGTAGCGGTGACGCAGAGTCTGCAGGGCCACGGTCAAGACAGGAGGAATCACACCACTTCCTGTCACAACTGTCAGAATAAAGGTCCTACTGAGGGAGGCGGTATGTATGGAGCAAAATAAAAAGAAACAGGATTCATACAGTCTCAAGTTAATAAATTACAATTGTTATCAGAACTCCCCCCACTGATAATAATCAGTACTGATTCTTTTCAGATCACTTGTACAGGAAATAGATTTAATTCTCTAACTGAAGAAACAGCCTTCAATGTTTAAGTTATAATTTATTCCCTGAAGAGATCCTTTACTGCACCAGAAACATCTGATACCGGAAATTGTTCTGCAACTGTTCACAGCTGACAACAACTTGAGACCAGTGAGCGACCAAAATAAAAAAAAAGAAAATAAAGATTTTTTGTTCTCTAAGACAGAGTGGCTGGCCTTACTTTTTTGATCCCTCTACATATTCTACAGTGCAGATGTCTGAAGTTGGTTAACAAACAAATGTTTAAAAGTGTTAAAACTGAAAAATAATGTTTAAAAAGTAGATAGAGACAAAACTGAGTATTTTCTTTCTCGTTTCTCGACATTCATTTCTGTCAGGAAAAGACACAAACATGAACATTTAGAAATGATAAAATACAAATGCTCTAAGTCAAAATGTCACCATTATTCATTATGAAGTCATTGAGTCGCTGCTGTAAGATAATAAGTCAACATTTGGACATGTTTTTACTTTTAAGCCAAAATTATAAGTATAAATTTCAAATTCTGACTTAATGATTTTGAAAGTCAAAATTTTGAGATAATAAATGAAACATTTGCTGACTTACTGTCACATACATTTAGTCTGTCCACAGTTTGGCTTAAAACGTCATCATTTTAATTGACCTAATTTTTTATTTTTGCAATTCCTAACATTGCATCTATTCTGCTTCTTTTCATGGTGGAAATGTGCTTTCATACTGTCTTTAGTCATTTTTATTCTTGTACTTTTTCTATGGGCCTCTGTTTACATTTTTGTTTGTCTGATTCCCTTCAGTTCAGTACAGTTGTGCTTTAACATGCTTTCTTTTAAGGCTCCTACTTTTATTGTGAATCCAAAGCTCCTATTTCCCGTTAGCCTCTCTCTCTCTCTCTCCCTCTCTCTCTCTCTCTCTCTCTCTCTCTCTGAGTGTGTGTGTGTGTGTGTGTGTGTGTGTGTGTGTGTGTGGCGCTGCCGTCTCCAGGCTCTGCTCTCCAGGCGCCTCCTCCTCCTCCTCCAAACATGGCGCCGGCCCGCAGCATTGCTGCTTCCCCGACAGGCGACGCAGAGAGAGACAGAAGGAGGAGAAGAAGAAGAAGCGGGCAGTAACCCACCCTGAACGTGTTTTAAAAGCTCTTTTAAAACGAACACAACTTCGCGCTGTTTACGGTTTCCACCGGAGACTTTACGTGCAGCTTTTGGAGACGTTTACGCGTCAGGCTGTGCGCGTAACGGAGAGCCCACCTGTCCGACGAAGGTAGATTTCACTCCGTTTCTTGTAGGATGTGAATCTCCCTGATTTATGTGAAATAACGGAGCAGACCGAGCAGACAGACGGGTAACTCGGGGTCAGAGCTGGCTCTGGTAAAACATGTGCAGCCCTCTGAGGAGCAGACACACAGAGGTTGTAGAGGACTGAGTCTTTCCAGGGAAAACACAACTTTTTCCGCTCTTCCACACCGAGAGGATGGATGGAGAACATTCTGCGCTGTCAGGAGTTGAGAGGGAAAGAGAGAAGCTTCCACCAATTTACAACAGCTCCCCTCCTGCTGTAAGAAAACTGCCTTTTCTCTTTTTGTATTTTCCAAGTGATTTGCACCTCAATTTCTCTTTTTGTTGTGCAGAAAATGTGTCTTTTTCTGGCATAAAATGTGTTTTATTTTTAATTTAGTGTCAAAGTGGAAAGAAAAACACACTAACCTATCATACAATGAGCAACTTCTTTTTCTTTATTTCAAATTAGAAAAATAGCCAGTACTATTTGTATTTAAAGTCATACAATAACACTATCAGTCTAAAAGGTCCACCACTGTATGATTAGTGAATATTAATTAAGCTGTGTGATACCAGTGGCCATACTGTTAAAGGCTGAATGATGCTTGTGTTTTACTGTAATTACTTCTCCCGATTTATCTAAAGTCTTGATTTTATTTTATTTGTTTTATTTTACAGTTTTGTATTTCGATAGACTTATCTATATAGAACATGATACAAACAACACAGCACCTAATTAGGGAGTGGGGCATAACTGCAGTACAGCACTGTATGATTATCTGCATGCAAATTTGTAATATCAATTGCCAGTTGATCCCAAATCATTCTATAATAACATATCTGATATTCAACAGATTCTGTTTAACTTTAACTTTATTGTTTTCAAAGGGAAATGTGTCTTACAGCCAGGTGAACACACACCGACCTGAACCTAAGATACATAAAGCATTATAAATTGTTATATATATATATAGTGTACATACACTCAGAGGCCACTTTATTAGGTACAGTCTAATGTAATAACAGCTCAGACATACTCAGCCTACTTTTATGTTGCCTATAATGTTCAGGGTTTTTTTACGCTGTCATAGAGGTGTTAATTCAATTATATGTTTTAGCCCTGAGGTCATAGTTAAAGGTGTTGTTGTACTGAGCTGCATTATATTCAGAGGTGTTTCTAATATAATGTAGTACAACACCACCTTTAACTACGACCTTAGTAATAAACATTAAATTGAATTTACATGTTTCCGACTCAAACGCCAACAAAAACTGAATGTTATAAACTTCATGGAAGTAGAATTCATGGCAGAGCTGTTGTATTGAATTGGACAGGTGTACCTAATGAAGTGGCTACTGAGTGTGTTTATAATGTACGCCTCAACCACATACACTCACTTAACATGCAGTGTACATGGAGTGACAGCAAACCAAAAAACTGTAGTTTTGTCCTGTTGGAAACAACGATGCCCCTGTCTTACATAATGACTCGTGACATCAGCTCTCCAGCGGCGTCTGATGATGTAATCATCGTGTTTTTAAATGCATAGCCGGGCGCTGGGTGTCGGACTGTCGGGACTTTGTATCGGTGCGTTTTAAGTTTGGTTCTCGAAGTCACTTCGGAGCAGACTGGCGGGTTTGCAGGCTGGTTGGTTGATGTCATCTCCATTGTGTCAGGGAGCAGGAATTTGCAGATCAGATGGTTTTGACCAATAAACAGTCTGTCATTGCTCAGACCGACTCTGGCTGTGTCTGGAAATACCATAAAGTGGCTGCATGCGTTCTCTCTCTGCAGCTCGGTTCTCTGGGTATTCAGTCAGACTCGTTCTCTGATTCCTCCTCAGAAGTCTTCTGGCCCCTGGAGCTTAGATCTGAGGAAATTCAGGCTCAAAGTTTGGATCAGAAGGTCTTAAGATACAGTGGGCTGTCATTGTATTGCAGACCAATAAAAACAGAAGAATTGAAGACAGCTGGACAGAAATTTAACCAGAGCGGCTGTTTCTGGAGGCTTCCTCAGGGTTTCAAAAAATCTCATGAACCTAATTTTCTTAATGAGATCTTCTCCAGACCTCCAAGAGTTTGACGAAATGATGTTCTGGTTACATTAGATTCATTTTAATAAGACTTGATTGGCTCAACAGACAATTAATTTATCAGTGTAAGGTTAAGCTGCTGCTCTTGTTTATGTCATTGCAAATTGAACATCCTCTGATTTTACAAAATATGGATCAATACATCAGGTACAACAGGTGTCTCAGTAAGGTTTATTGTTCCAACATGAGCCTCCAGAACAGCTTCAGTGCTCTTTGCCATTTATTCTCCAAGTCTGTGGATCTCTACTGGAGAGATGAGCATCACTCTTCCAAAAAATATTCCCTTCATTTGGTGTTGTGATGATGGTGGTGGGGAGCGTTGTCTAACACGTCTCTCTGAAATCTTCGATAGGTGTTCGGTTGTTTTGGTCTGTCTCAGACGACAGTTGACAGGTAGGCAGTGAGGCATGCAGTGAACCTGTAAGATCACTGTATTGCAACGTGCTGAGGCATTTATTCTGGCTTTTCCTTTACTTGGTCACCCATCTGTAGGTACCTGCTGTATATTCATCAGCATTCACCTTGCTAGACCAGCCTTACACCAACGTGTTGCTGATGACTGAATGAATTCTGCAGCCTGATCAGTCTAATCTGTAAAATCCTGAACCATAAATTAAACAGCATAATCCGATATTCCCAAATAAAACATGAGAGGGGTTTGATGCGATGCTTCCACCCGGAGTCGACTATCTGGAGATCAGATTAGATCGTCTCTGACAGACTTTTCCAGGCTGAATCTCTGATTCTCCCTGTCTGATTGGTGTAGGTCCATGTCATTTATCCAGGCAGTTCAACCCGATTTAAAATGAATTATGCACTGAGAGAACCCTGTGAGATTTAAATGAACAGAACTCCCAGCTCAGCAGAACTGAAAAAACGTCTTGCTGTGGCAAAACGTCTTTCAAGGTGTGTTTAGACAGAGAGCGGCATTTGTGCAAATTTGACCGCTGTACTATTTGTGTTTATTCACCGCTCCAGTCAAAACCGCGTCCTTCCCTCGACTTTGCATGCAATCGCACCGCTGCTAAAATTTGCTTTTGGTTCTGTCTGAACACACAGTACGTCTAAAGTCTTGTGGATCTTTAATTTTGTTTTGACTTCAGTTGAGTTGTTCAGTCTGGTTCTGTGATCCTTCTTAGTATTATTCTCTCATAGCACTTTCACAGAGAGCCGAAGGGACCAACGGCGGCCTAAATCTGTCACGACTGGTTGCCAGACTCATCCCAGACTTGAGATGAATGATGCACCAGAATCAGCGCAAGCCTACTTAGTTCTATTCTGTGAGTCATCTCTGGCCCAAAGCTGGTCCGAGTGCTGCTAACTAGAGCTGGTTTTAGGCCAAAATTAACAAAAAATCTGCAGACCCAAGTCTAGCCAAATCTGGCAGCCACATACGAGCCAGTCGGCTCATATCTGGTGCCCAGGTGCCAGAACTCAACTCGATGTGCCGACACTCAGCCGTCATCAGCACGACTTGGTGAGGGATAATAGCTGCAGATTTAAAACACATTTGCCCCTTTTTTAACGGACTGCTGGTCTCAGTAAATATCTGGTCATCATGTTCAAGCAGTTCATCAGCTGCAGGTCTGTCTGTCTGTCTGTCTGTCTGTTGATTCATCAACAGCCACTCAGGATAAGAACATCATTCAGTTTAAAGCAATTAGATTAAGAAACAGTTGGACGTGACAGAGTAAAATCACTAGAAAGTTGACAAGAGAAGACAACCATAAAGTTTACTTATTATTAGAATGATTGATACAAGCACACACAGTCTCACAATAATCTACAGGATTTGATTAGAGATTAACAGCTGAGAGAGAGGAGGGTGTGTGTCTCTTGGTGTGGTTTCTCTCTGGATGACAGCATTTCCTCTCGGACTGAATGACTGAGAAGAGTTGGACAGAATTGACATCACAAAAAACTTCTGCAAAAAACTGCTAATTGTTGTCAGATGTGAACCAGGACATAGTCAGTGTTCATTTCATCAAGGAAAACTACGCGAAATACTTGCTGACGACCTTTTTTCCCCCTCAATGAAAAACCAAAGTATAACTGATTTTGACGTCGTCTCCGTGTTTGTTGCTCAGCGATCGTCACTGTGGTGTCGCAGCTCCACGTTTCCCAGAGGTCACCTGTCAATCAGCCGGCGTGGGTGGGGCTGTGACTTCGATAATGAAAGAGTTAGGAGAGAGAAGAGAGCGATGTGGCTGCTCTGTGGCTCCACTGAGAAAGGAGTGTAATTATACATACATCACTTATAGGTGCAAGGATGTAGCAAACCAGCGGTAGACAAACAAGACTAAATGTCTACAGCCACACTAGAAGCCCTGTGAGCTGCGTTTCGGCACAGTGGTGCTTTAAACGAAATACTAAACGTCAGCATGCTACATGCTCACAATTACAGTGTTAACATGCAGTTTAGTGTGTTAGCCAGGGTCTGAAATTAAGTTTTTGTGTCAGGTTACTGAACATTTCTACAACTCAGTTTGTTTGTCTGCCACTTCTTAAATCTGTGTAGACCACTTCACAGTCAGTGCTACCACACAAATATGGAATATATCATGTAACCTTAATCCCTGACTATTCCTAATTTAATAATTGCTCTTTAAAATTAATATTTATTAATATAAGAAAAATCTACCACAGCGGCAGGTGACCTGAAATTTTTACCAGCACAGCCAACATTTACCCTGTGTTTGGTGCTAACTTCATTCCCTGGTGTTAGCTAATTAGCAGTAAACACAAAGTACAGTTAAGGCTGATAAGACCGTCATTCGGTTTGTAGATAATAAAACAAAGTATTAAAACCAGCTGATATTTTGATCTGATGATGGCGCTAGGTGAAAAGACAAGTCATCCTGAGGGGAACATTGATATCTGTACTGAATTTCATAGCAATCCATCCAATAGTTGTGCAGACATTTGACTTTACTTTAAAACCACAAATGTAAACCTCATGGTGAGGCTAGAGGGAAAGTCAGGGGATCACCAAACTCAGTAGGATTCGTCCTCTCGGGATCACCGATATTTGCAAAAAAAGTGATGGCAACCCATCGCATGGTTGTTGTGAGATTTCAGTCTGGACCAAAGTGGTGGACCAACCAACGAGCACGTGGGAGAAGTTGGCCTTGAAGGCTTTCTAACATGTGGTAAACGTTGCTGGTGGTAAACCGTTAGGTTTAGGCACCAAAAGTACATACTGTAGTTCAACGTTGACTTATTATTTTAACCCAAACCATGACCTGACCAAGCAGTGTTGCCATCCCTAGAGCCATGCCACTAACACCTGCACACCTATTAAAATTGAATTTAAATTTGACTCAAAGTAATTAGAAGCTTCTTGTAAATGTATTTCTTGATAAATGGATCACTGCACTGTAAGTTCAGTTGAAAATGTATATATTCACCCAGCTGCCGAGGCAACAGTTGTGGTATCCAGCTGAACTTAATGTGAATGCTGTGTTAATTTCACAGATGTTGTTCCTTTCACAGATGTTAGTGGATCTGGTTTTTTAAAACCTGTTTGAATTCATGCATTCACTCTGTGTTTCGTGTGCCAGAAAATGTGTTTGATCCGATCTGAATGAAGAACCTTGTTGTATCTTATTAACACTCCCACGAGGAGGTGGAGCTTCTGTCCAGAGACTCAACATGAAAGTACACGTGTGTTTGTGTACTATATATATGTGTGTGTGTGTGTCTGTTTGTATGTTGTGTCATGACTCCTCTGAAAATACAACCTGTCACTAACTGTCTGAGGTCGTTGCTTCAGAGTTTTTTTACTCCATGTTGCTGTGCACAAGAGAGAAAATGGTATAATGTCATGGAAACAGTAGGAATTGTGTGTTTGTAGTAGTGTGTGTGTGTGTGTGTGTGTGATTTTTCCTCGGGGGCTTATTTCTTTGGAAACTGATTAATTTTGAACGGCAGATGAACCGTCTTCCTGCTCCTTCTTGTCTGCAGCCCCTGAACACATCGTTGCTGGACTGTGTGTGTGCGTGCGTGTGTGTTTGCTGCTGTCAGGAGCGGCTGCTGTGCATCTGTTGATCTCTCCGCCTCCTCTTCCTCCACCTCTCATCCCTCCTCCTGCATGCTCTCTCCTCTCCATCTATCCTTTAATTTCTTCCCCCACTTCCTGTCCTCTCTTTCTCATATCCTTCTTCTCCTGCCCTCCATGTTTTTCTCTGTCTTCCCGCTTTCATTCCTCATTTTTATTCCCCCCCCCCCCCCCGTCTTATCTGCATCAATTTCTTTTATTTCCCCTCACCTTTCTTCATTCCCTCTCTCTCATTCCTTTTTGTCTTGTAATTTCCATTTTCTCCCCCCTCTTCTAAATCCCTCCTTCCTCTCCTCTTCATGTCTTCATCTGCTTACACAAGTGGCTCTTCTGCAGCTTGCAGAGACTAAAACCTGTCTGAATCCAGAAAGTGCTTTAGGTCAGTTCAGTTTGGGTTATATTGTCATTGTCTGTTCATGCAGCTGAAAGTCTGGATTGATCTAAGAAGTTCCCATTCTGGTGAGAAACCTGAGAATCTGAGTCCCTGTGTAGTGAATTTATTAGTGAACGTGTTCGGCCACCGGGAGATGGAGCAGAGCTACTCTGTGTTTATTTAAGATATCTTTCAGAAAAGTGTAAAAAAAACTACATTTACAAATTAGCATTGGTCATTTCTTGTTGCATATTCTGAGCTTGTTTCTAAAATTGTATTTACGTGTAGCTTCAGTTACTGTAGCTACTTTCTGAAGTAGCTTTCATTGACATTATTGGCAGGTTTGATATGTCAGTATTATTGATATGTGGCAGATAAGTAAAAATCAGTTGCAGTGCAGTATATCACAGCTGCACATTTACATTTTAAAAGCTGCAGTTCAATGTATATTTTTATTTATTTTGATTATTTATTGTTCTTCATTCAAGTTTAAAATATTTATCTCTTTTGTGTTATTCCTTTTTTTTTAGTCATAATTTGATTGTCAGTGAAGTTTAGTGTTTACGTATATTTTTTAAAATTTATTGTTACTGTCATCTTTGATAATAAAGGTACCCTTATTAAACTGTTCTGCTCCAAAAATGAACTTGTAAAGCACTACAGAAAAAGACTACATTTGTATGAAATTGTCCTATATAAATACATTTGAACTTAAGCAATTCTTAAAGAAATCCATGCCAAAAGGGTTTGTCTATGTTAAGTGTGTATGTAAAAAGTGTTTAAAAAAAAAAGACTAGGGTCGGCTGTGGCTGAGGAGATAGAGCAGGTCGTCCTGGGTCGTCCCCTGGTGTCTTTGGTTAAGACACCCCAATATTGCTCCAGACGGTCAGACCTGTGCCTTGCATGGTAGCTCGCCATCGGTGTGCGAGTGTCTGACAAGACAGACACTCGTCTGTTCTCCCCGTGCCTGCGTGGGTTTTCTCATGCAGTCCAAAGACATGCAGGTTGGGTTATTTGGGGACTGTGACTGTGAGCGTGAATGGCCGTCCGTCTATATGTTTCAGCTCTGTGATTGAATGGCAACCCATCCATGGTGTACCCCGGCCAAAATATTGTTATAAGGCTAAAGATAACATTACATACATGCATATACTTTCCTCTCAGTTGTACGTGTTGCTGTAGCTTCACTTTCCCTTGTGTAGAGTAATTACCTGCTTAGTCACCAACATTATGGTTAATGTTGGTGACTAACATTAACTGGTTATTCAGTTGCTGTTCAGTGTTGGTGTCGCTCAACATACTTAATACATGAGCAGAAATTCCTCCTCTCTGTACCTCGTGCTGATGATGTCATCTTCCTGCACCAGGGTTTGGGGCGAGGAGCGAAGCAGCCGTTTCCGTCTCTGGGCACCTTCATCTCCACGCTGAGCCAGCGGCGGGACGCAGGGGGGCGGAGCTTGTCTGGCAGCATGACGGGCACCCTGACCAGCACGCAGTGGCTCAGACACGGTGAGTGGCACATTCATTTGGGGGGTTATTTTTCAAATTATCTCAGCTGTTTTCCATTTTCTCTTCACTTTTCAGTTGCCAGAAGCATTTTTGAGAGCTGTGTTTGTCACAACAGGACCTTGTTTATCAAAACTGAGGAAAGCATACAAAAAATCAAACCACAAAAATCTTGTCTTATTCTCACATTTCAAGACTGCCAGTGGGGTGAGATCTGTCCCCTTGGCCGAGGAACAGATCCGGGCAAGAAAATGACATAGGAGTCTCAAACCTTTTTGAAACAAGATGATTAATTTTAAAAACAAAGAAGTAATCACATTGGCCTGTTCAAGGAAGATATAGAACTCAATAATAAACTAATTGACTTGATCAGTTTGGGACATGTTGGTGTTTAGACTAGAGTATTTTGGAATTTGCCTTGTGTGGATCAGTGTGACTGTAACAGAAAACTGTTTATGAGAGGAAACAGGTGCACTTTTCTTACTCTAAAGTTTCGCTGGGCGCTCTGCCTTAAAAAAGAAGAAGTTCATTGTCTTATTTTTCCCAAAAACAGATTTAGGAAAAACAACTGGCACTCCGATGGCAAAAGGAAAAAGTAAAAAAGTCACCTTATGTCTTTTATTTTTACTGGTTTCATTTGTTTCTTTCTTTCTGTAGCTTTTGGTCTTGTGGATCTTCTCGTATCTGTACAGGTGCAACTGTTTTCTTACTGATGGCTGCAGCCTGGAGGATGTTTCCTGTTAAAAACAAAACTCATTGCTGTCACACATGCTCTGATGAAAGCTTCATGCTGCAGCAGATTTGTCTGCCTATTAGTTGCAAATAAAACCACTAAAATTATTTTAAAATGGCACCTTTTTTATAAATCTGTACTGGGAAAAAGAAGCATAGAAACGCTGTATGTTTGCCATATATGTAGCATCTTTTAATCAAATTTAACTCATGCTATATGCACTTTTGACTTCAAGTTGTATGTCCGAACTTTCTCAGATCCATAGTCCTTTTTTATCCATAAGCAGCTCTGTGTCACAAAACTGCAGTTTGAATATCAGTGTGGTGTGTTCACTGTCTGCCTGTCTTTGTTCTCCGAGACACCGTGGTCTCTGTCTCAGTCTTGGATGTAATGATGTGTTACTTCCTCTGTTTACAGTATGCTTGATGTATGCACTCAGACTCTGTTTATGTTGAGCTGCTAGTAACGACACTGGAGCAGCAACTCCCGTCTCCAAAATGGAAGGTTTTAGGAAAAGAGAGAAGAAGAAGAAGAAGAAAAGCTGTTCATGTTTTCCAGATGATGACCGTGCATTTGAAAAATCTCACAGTGTGCAGAAAATCATAGGATCACACTTCTAATTAGATAGTTACAGGCTTTTTATGGGGCGATTCAGGTCTCAGCTGACTCACAGTTTAAGCTTCTTTTCTCGATTTTCTGCCGTTTTACCTTCATGGTCATAACCTTCAAAATTTAAGAGCTGAAATCACTCAGTGATCAGAAATGTCTCCCTGCTCAGTGTGTCATGAAAAATGAAAGTTTACTTCTGTTTTATTCAGTTCAGTTTCAATGAGTAAGATGAAGCATCAGAGAAGGAAATTTTATGAAATCAAAAATAGCAGTTATGAAACTGTGTCACTGCGACAGAGAAAAAGAAGAATCTAGATGACAAACATGTTGTGAGGTTCTTGACGGCGGTGATAGTGTTTATTCGTCGTCAGCGTTTTGACATTAAAGGGAATGTTGCTTCCTGTTAAAGGCGAGGTTATTTCTGACTGCCGTGAGAACGCGGACCCAGCGGAGAGCTCACCAGCCCGCTTTGTCACCACGGCTACTGATGCCAGAATAATTATGCAAACCTCCGCCCCAAATGAAAACCATATGAAAGTGAAAACACTCAACACACACACACACACACACACACACACACTTAAGATAGTGTAGCATTCCTCAGGCCCGTTACAGTCGTCCGGCCTGCTGGATAATCACCCCAATTTGCTATTTCATCTGTAAAGTATTACAGGAGGTTTGTATTTCCTTTTTAATATTGTCAAATATGGTTTTGTGTGCTGTGGCTGAGCTGTGAGCAGAGATCCGTCTGAGTTTCATTTCAGGATCGGAAAACAATGACACCTTTTCTAGAAACACTGGCATCAAAGTCCGGCTTGTTATGGAAAAAGATTAAAAACCTGATTGGTCCCAGAAGGGAAAGTGGGGCACTGCAGCAGGATATAGTGAGTGGATACAGAGAAGAAAATAGCTAAATTGGATGTATAAATATCATATTTGTTTGCTCTCTTGTTCCTAAAAAGTTTCTGTCACAGTTGAAGGTCTTCTACCACCATCCTCCTGGTTTGATTCTCCTTCAAACGTCCTTAACTTCCCCAATGCTCAAAGAAAATCATTATACATTTGAGGTTTAAATGGATGGTGGCATTCGCGATGTTTGTTCACGACTCTAAAAGCTTAGAGAGCACATTTACAGAGTGACCAAAGGGCTTTACATCAAAATTAAAAATGCAATGTGACACAGATTTCGTCACCTGCTCCTGTCCGTGAGGACCGGGCAGACCGTCATTAGTCTCCCATTTATAGACCTCAAATCAAGCTATGCATGTATGTTATGTAGATGTTGTGTTTTGTCAGAATAAAACAAAAACATACGAAGTAGATGCACAAATCAGGTTTAAGTGGCACTCGAGTCTAAGACATTTACACCTGGTATTAACATGTGATCTGTATCTGGATAAGCCAGGTCTTTGCATTTACACGTTATACATTTCTGTGAGGGAAGGCTTGCTAGCTACTGCTACTTGTAACTTCTGCAGGGCTTGCTATCAGAAAGAAGCAGAGTTAGGTGACCTTTCATCTTGCTGGGCGGACATTTTTCTGCTGTATGGATTGCATTCACACCTGGCTGAGATCTGATCGCAATACAAGCCTGACCACCTTCGAATGTGGTGTGGCTGATCCAATCGCGTCCAGATCCCAATGCTTTCCGCATGCATTTACACCTGGCTTTAACATACGTTTTTCCATATCCAGGTAATGTATCCAGATACAGATTGCATTTTAATGCCAGGTGTAAATGGGACTAAAATTGTCAGAATACAGATGTTGCGACTTGGTCAAGTTTTGCCTGAATCAAACATGCTTGACAGCTTGCAGATTGTGTCGCACGTGTGCCAGTATCTGAGTGTACTGAGTTTTTATCTGCTGCTGTTTTTTAATGAACAAGGAACCCCAATGAATGAAGGACCAATCTTTTAATAAGTGTTTGACCTTAATAGTGAATGGCTCCCTTATTAAATGGATTTCTCATACTGAACATGCTGCATTTTATAAGAACTCCTCATTTGGTTTCCTGACATGCTGGGTGGCCGTACATGGTTAACAGCTCGTGTACAGTCTGATGGTTTTGGACTGCTCCAATTAATAAACCTCAGCAGGAACAATAACATGAATTAATGGACGGCACTTCATGACAACACTTGAGGAAGATAACAACGTTGTCCTCTTGCCCCTCGTCAGAAGAAATCAAAGGCTTCCTTGAGGTAAACTGATGAAAGAAAAGAGAGGAGAGGGAGAGGATGTCCTCTGAGGTCTTGAAGGTGACACTTCTGATTAAAGGGTGTCATGGCTTGTTTGCTGTCAATGCTAAATTGTGTCATGCACACGCTGACAAAGCAGGGGTAATTAGGAAGCAGTGAAGGAGGAGGAGGGAGGGCAAGGGTGCAAAGACGGAAGGATGAGGGTTAAGAGCATTTTCTTCTTCTTGTTCCTGCTCTCATCAGCTCCACTTTTCTTTCTTTTTGTCGTGCTGGAGGCGTGGCCTAACTATGGCAACGTCAACTTTCCATCTGCTTCCATAAACAACTAATTAATACATTACATGGCCAGGTTGCTATGAAACATGCTGGCTATTCATGGTTCCCAGAGGACCTCTGACTCTCCCTGTAGCACCACCATCAGAACTCATTTTTTCCATAACCAGCAAATTGATCCATGACGAGGTATCTCGTCACGCTAATGGCCAGATTTTCATCAAATGTGTTGTGAATATTCATGTTCACCAGAGGATAAATCTTAGTGTTTTGATATTGGACATATCCATGGACGTATTTTTGGAGTAATCTCGTTGAAATCAATATTGGAATCAATATATATCACTGATTGGATTTTACAGTATATTTCTATGAAGCGTTACATAAGTGATTCATTCATGCACTTTTCTCTCAGCTCTTATTGCACTTCCAGCCATCCAACAAAACGTCTTTTTGTATGTGTATTTTTCCTTTGTCTTCTAAGAGAGCATACAATTGGTTGGGATTCGACCTTATTATGATCAATTATGTTATTTACTTGATGACATTTTTTCAAAAACAAGAGTTTTACAAAGTGTTTAAACAGAGTAAAAAAACTGAAATATTTATAAAAGGAAACATTTTAAAGGTTAAACAATAAAACCATCTGTAGAACAATAACTCATAAAACACATATATGGATATATTAATACAAAGCATATCAGTAAATCATGTATTTAGCGTCACCATCAGACCAATATTTCTACTTGTACACAGAAATGTCAATCTACCGGATAGATTCACACGAAATTTCCCCAAGGATGTACTCTTTTAATTCTAACGACCCCATGACCTTTTCTCTAGCGCCACCCTCAGGAAGAGCTTTCCATGTTTAGAAACAGGAGAAACATTTGGCTTCCTGTCATGTAACACCTGATCACATTGTCACTGGCCGCCTCTGTACTCGTGTCCCTTTTATCTTCTGCTTGTGCAATCTGTCCACGCCTACAGAATGGGCACCCACAATGCACCTGGATAGGGCTCCTGGTGACTATTGTTACTGTGGAGACGGATACAATAGGAGGCTAATTATAAACAGAATGGATGGTCAGATGAGTGGGAGGACGGGTGAACATGTGTACGTGTGTGTGTTTTTGTACATTGTGGGGAACTGTAGTCACAAGTGCAGTCTGGCCTCTGTGATTACACACTGATTGAGGTTAATAACTATCGTTTGTGCGTTTGTGTGGGGTGTTTGCATGTGTGACGAAGCAACATCATTTTGTCTGTTACATGTTTCCTGACAGGAACAGTAAAAACTGTTCCTGTCAGTAAAAACTGTTCCTGTCTCTGTTTTGTTTGCTGTTAAGCTAATTTTTCCTTTTTTTTCCCCGTCCGTCTTTGATTTGAAGCTCTTTTGAACTGCAGCTCTGCTATTAGCCGTCATCAGTAGTTTGATGTTTCTATCAAAGTGCTGTCCACTTTGATTGTTTGATTCATGTATTAATGGATTGATGGATTGTTTTTCATCCTCCATAAATCCAGTGAGTGTGAAACATGTTCTCACTGGCAAAATGACAGCAGACTGAAATGATATTAAAAAGTAGAGAGTCATAACAATCAGTTTTAATTACATTTATAATTCGAAAGCTACTGTGATCTATTCATTAAAGGGTAATTCCGGTATTTTTACACCTGGGCCCTATATTTGACATATTTTGGGGTCTAAATGACTAATACTTACCAAAAGTTTTAGAATTGGTCCAGTAGATCGCCTCAGCCGGCAGCCACAAAACGGGCTGCAACGTAATCCTTTAGGGCAACTGCGCTCGTCAAAGTCTGTCCACTAAAAGTGCTTGTTTTTGTCACTGACTCTGGTTCAGACTGTTGTTCTAAGTGTCTGACAACATTATAAAGGATCCCTACAGAGACAGACCTTTTTGTTAAAGAGAAAGATCCTTTTTGTTTAACCAGAAACACCGTCGTCTTCCTACAAACAACTCAACCTCTCGCAAGATTTCAGAGCGAGACTTCTGTTTCTGGTTCATATACAACTTAGCTCTTGCAGAAAAATATATTTGTCTGCTTCAGAGTCCAAACAAGAAACTTTCAAGACTCTGGTGCGACTCTGGAAGCTGCATTCATATATCATCTAGACTACATTCAGCATTGATTGATTAGGACTTTAAACCAAATAAATGATGAACATTTAATGAACAGACTTCATGTTTATTATTACGGGTCTGATTGACATCCTCATCCAGCTGATGTTCTCATCTGAGCTCCACATATTTATTCTCTGTGTGAGAACCACCGGAGCTCAGATGGTTGAGAAGAGGGTTTGGTGACAGAGAGGATGTGGGTGCAGTTATTTTGAACGTTTATTTATTTGAAGAAGTTAATTACATCCATCAACAGTGATAAAAAAATATTTTCTTGTACAGATGACCACTGCTGTTGTGTAAACTATCAAAGTCAAGTCAGAACTGGTTAATGTTTTATTGTCTTTCTGTGTGTCTCTCACCCAGGGAGAGAGCTGCCTCCGATCTGCAGCGACGTTCGTCAAAAGCAGCGGCTCTCCATTGACACTCTGCCCCCAGAGGTCAAAGCTCCGTTCCCCTCCGACCCCGTCATCCCCCTGCGTACCAAGACCACCAAGGAGTTTCAGTGAGTTTCCAGTCCCTGATCTGGGGGCCCAAAACAGACTGTTCTCAGTTTTCTGCTGAAAACTCCCCATAAAACAAACCCACCTCACTTCTGACATTAAAACAAATACTAAGAGTTCTGTTGGATCCAGGCCCTGTTCGTCTTTAAGCGCTGTGTGTTTGTTTGTGTCGCCAGAGAGGACATGGAGCGTGCTGTCCAATCAGGTGACTGGAGGGAGGTCCGGGAGTTTTACCTGACCACCTTCGACTCCTTCATAGAAATCAACGCTGCCTTCAAGGTACAACACACACAGAGTCTGGCTCTCAGCAGAACGCCTGTTGTGAGAAAACTGTTTTAGATGCTGTTAAAATTTCCCCAGACGCTGTAACTGTTTTATGATGGGAAAGCATTTTTTTTCTCTCTGCTGTTCTCCCCCCTTTTTTATCATGCTCTCTCCTTCCCTTTCTTTCCTGATTTTCTTCCCTCTGTCCTTTCCCAGCGAGAGGCGAACGGATCGTTTAACACCATAGACGACTCAGGAGTCAATGCCAAGTTTGTCAACGCTGTTTACGACGCACTGCTCAGCACGGTAAGCATGTGACAGCAAGACCTCACACACACACACACACACACACACACACACACACACACACACACACACGTACAAGCTCATGAACAAGGAAAAGTTGCTCATATCTCACCATCAAACTGCTTTTACATCTATTGACCTTTTGGAAATATCACCTTGTTTGATGCCTTAACCCTGCCTTGAACTCTGCAATAGAAATAGTCCGCCAGTATTTTTGCTTATTGTGATGTCATTTCCTAGATTATCTTCAGATGCTTCATATCCCTAACATCTGTACAACCTGAGCTAAAAGGCTATGTAAGTCAATAAACCATAATGACTGATAAAATTATGGACATCGCTGAACGGACCTCCTGTTGGTGGCACGAACTGGCCCACGGCTAGTTCGTGCCGCCAACAGGAGGTTCGTTTTTAAATGCCACATTTCAGGATTTGAACCCCCACCACCAAGCCACTGGACATTTGCAAAGGATAATGTATTTTATCATGAGAACAACTCTCATCAACTGTAACAGAGTTTGTGATCTCTATATAACTTTACATACGTTCTATAAAACTTCACATACTTGCTGACTTGATGAGCTGCTGAGTGATGCTCATTAATAGCATTCAAAAAATATCTTCCCTGGATTCATCAATTCATTCAGTCAGTGAATGAATAAACAGCGGAGCATCTTTTCCAACATGAAACACTTCCGGCTGTCCTTGTTAACACTTCTGTGTTCTTAAGTGACCTTTCTGGTTAAGTAAAGGTTGGATAAATATGGCGACCAGCGTTTCCATTTCTTCTTCGTTGAATATGTTTTTTGTGTGTGTGTGTGTGTGTGTGTGTGTGTGTGTGTGTGTGTGTGTGTTTAGCCTCAGGACATCCAGAAGTCGGTGTTGAAAGGGATCATTAACAGCCTGCTGAGGGAGTGGAAAGGGTGAGAACACTTCTGACACATTTGTTTGCTAAATTTGATTTTCCACTTGATGTCTTTCAGCTTCAAACGTAATTTCCAAACAATGCAAACACAAATCAGATAATTTGGGCATTTAAATTTAGCACAAAGACGGAGCTAGCCTAGCTTGGTTTGGTTGTGTTTTGTTGCAGCGCAGTTGTTCTTTTGTGTGACAAGTTTTGGTTTGTGTGTGTTCTGTTTCCAGGCCTCGGACAAAAGATGATCTGCGAGCTTATTTCATTCTCGTCCAGGTGAGAGTAAAAACCCTTGAGACACAGTAAAGATAGTCCAAGGTGACCTGTTTCATAAAAATAAAGGATTTCAACAGTCTAACTTACAGTTAATCCAACATCATTTTGACTTTATTGGAGAGTTTGGGAGCGTAGATATAAACAGGAAACATGGGGACAGAGAGAGGGAGGGTCATGAGATGCAACAAAGGTACCTGGCTGAAATTAAACCAAAGTCCTGACGTCACATCCATGCTAGCCTCTGTTCCACTAGCTTCTGTAACTCAAAGCAATCTCTCATTCAGCATGTCTTTCATGTTGAAGCGTGTTCCTGGAGTTTACTGCAGAAGACAAATCGGCATCCACTACAGCAGTTGCTAAATGAAACTGAAATCTTCATGAACGATTACTTTGTGAGCATAGAAAACATTACAAGCACTGCAGCGTTGCTACTTACGTCATTGTTACTTGGTTTTGTCCATATCCATGAAACTCACCAACACTCTCTTCTAAAGTCATTTTTTCATCTTTCTAGTTGTAATCTCTGCTGTCTAAAACCTTCTGCAGCGTTCAGTCCTGCCTGTCCTGTTCTTATTACAAACATGACTGAACTAACCGCGATCCTTCGACTCACTCATGGATTCACTTCTTGATGTTTAGCCTGCTAAAAAACAAATACTGAATAAATAATGATATTAGATAGTTTTTCAAAAAAGTACTGTCCTTATGTAAACATATGAAGCGAGCCACACGACATACTGTTGAGAAAGTCTCTGTTTCGAGGCTGCATTTATAATTATTAGCATAGTTATATTTTTGAATGAGGTTTTCCTACTTTTGGAACAGAAGCCGGAAGTTCCTGTTTCACTTCCTCTTTATAAATCACGTGTCTTAACCACGAGCCCACCAGGACGCCTCCAACAGCTTAAATGTGTGGTCCCTTTAAGAAATATCACTGAAACAGAGACAAAATAAACATTCTCACAGGTGCATGCTGTCACTAATCAATATCATTAATTGAAACTGTTGGCTGCTGTTCATTTACAGCTGTGGTATACTACATGTGGATTAGGTTTGTAAAGTTGATACTGATCCATAAACATGATCTGTCCTGATCCTGATTCAGCAGGTCAGCTCAGGAAACTTTTAAGTAAAATTTTGGAATATATGGATGCTTTTATCCTTATTTAACGCTGGCATTTTGACCGAACAACAACCGTTTTTTATTCTTTCTTTCCTTCTTTTGTCTCCCTCACCCTGTTTTCCTTCTCTCCCATCTCTTTTCTCATCAGGGCCGGTGGACAGAAATATGTCCCTCGTACCTCTCTCTCTGTCTCTTATTCTGCCCTCCATTTCTGTCTTTTTCTGTTTGTGGGTTCCTTTCTTTGATCCTTCTTAGATCCTATTTTTGATCCCTCTCTCTCTCTCTCTGTCTCTCTCTTCCAGTCTGATTTCCATATATGGTTTTGGGAATTAGAATCAGATAAAGACAGGAATCTACAGTAGTTCCACTGTGGTTCCACGCTCCATCAGCACACACACACACACACACACACAAGCCAAATGTCTGATTTTGTCCCGTTTGACTTTGTGGACTCGCCTCGTCTTCCAACTCTCAGGAGAACACAACCGCACACACACACACACACACACACACACACACACACACACACAGATTGGGACTGGGTGAGGTCATGTTGGAGTGGAGGACTGCTGGTTTCCTGTCTGATGACGACTCTCCCTCCTTTATAGGCTCCTCAAGCCTTCTCTCTCTTCATCTCTGTGTTTAAACCAGTCAGGACTGAATGGAGCTCAGGATTATCTCACTTGTGTCATTTGTTATTATTTTTTATTACATCCCAACACCAGTCTAACGGGCAGAACCTCGTGTTCTCAAAGTCAAAGTGAGTCACAACAGCAGCCATTTCCAGCTTGAGTCTGTCTTAAAGAACTCGACCACAAATCCTCTTCCCATGATCCTTTAGTTCCAAACCAGGTGTTTATTTGACAAGCTGATGACCTTCACTATTGTCTCATACTAAAAATTCTAACTTTGAGCAAGTTGCATGTTCACAATGGAAAACTGACCAAGTCAAGTTAACTTAAAGAATAATTCTGGTCTTATTTTTGTGGTTCTGTCCATCATTTCTGTCAGTTATAACGATTATTTCCATCATCAATTAATCTGCCAATTATTTTTACGATTAATCATTTAGTCTATTAAATGTCAAAAGATTGTGAAAAGTGCTCATCATAATTTCCCAGAGCCCAAAGTGACGTCTTCAAACTGCTTCTTTTGTCCGACCAACAGTCCAAAACCCAAAGATTCTTCATTTACTGTCAGAAATAACAAAGAAAGCAGCAAATCCTCACATTTAAGAAGCTGGAACCAGCAAATGTTTGACATTTCTACTTGAAAAATTACTGAACCAATTAATCAGTTATCAATATAGTTGGCAATTCATTTTCTTTCGATCAACTAATCGATGCAGCTCTAGTAATAACCAAGTTAATTACTGAGATTTGAGGATATGGTGACATTGCTATAATGAAGTCGCACATGGCATATTTCTTTTTTTACCATATGCTTTCATAGACGTTTGTCATGGGTTTGTAGTCTGATCGTTTGAGTGCTCGTGTTTTTGGTTGACTTCTTTTTAGTGATGTCGCCACATTCCCAGATCTGAGGTTTTAACTTGGTGAGTAAAATGTTATTAATAGTGATAGAAATGATGGACAAACCTCCCAAAATAAAATCCAAGTTGTAATAAACCGCAATTATTTTTTTAAATTTATGCTAACATGCAGACAGAAAACCCTGCAGGTTCGAGTGTGCTACTGATGGACACCTTTTGTCCTAGAATTGAAATGTTCATCAGAAATGGAGAACCTAATTTAAAAAGTGTGTGTGTGTGTGTGTGTGTGTGTGTGTGTGTGTGTGCAGAACCCCCAGTATTCGAGCACCAGCACCTACGTGATCTACGCTCACCTGCTGAGGCAGATCGCAGCTCTGTCTGAGGCCGACCACCACTTCCTGGTTCACTGGCTCAAAAAGTAAGTCTGTGTCAGTGTGTGTGTGTGTGTGTGTGTCAACCTTTGATGCTGGTCTGCAGCCAAGTTGCCATAGCTTTGTCTGTCTGTTAGTGTATTTTACTTTGTCTTATCGTCCTGTCATTCTCTTCCCGTCTCTACTTGTGTGTTTCCATCCAGCAGCAGATTTGACGTAAACCTTTAAAATGTCCCAGAAATTAAAAAGGTCCTTTTACAGCGGGATTAAAGCAAAAGCATGTTTTCTTTATCTTTGTATTGTTGTATTATCTTTCACAGTTTTTCCTTATCCAGACCGAGGACAGATTGTAAAACCTTCTGAGGGAAATTTGGGGCTCTGTAAATAACTTCTGGACGTGTAGGCGGATTGCATCTTGTCATCTCGTCTTTGCAGCAGGGTTAGCAAGTGATTGACTGTGTGATGGGAACGTAAATTTAAAGTTTTTCCATCTCCAACTGGAAATACTTGGCTCTGGCTCTCGTTCCTTGTGCAAATATCACACACAGCTCCGATCTTTGATGAATCTCTCTTGTCATTCGGTACAAACCCCAAATTCTGACAAACTGCAGCAGTTGCATTCTTTTAAGCAACCAACTTGTTTTTCATCTTCATCTTTGTTTTCCTCTCTAGTCTGAGGAGGAGTCATGCGGCAGTAATGAAAAATATTCTTTTGCCATTTTCAAATATGCTGCATGTACATTATATATTATATGTGACTGTCCAAACCTGGTCAGAAAAACTGCTGACTGCTTGAGCACGTCTTTGTTCTGATGTAGTCTACAGCCCAGACTATGTGCATGCCAAATAAAGCTGATGAGAATACATTTCTCCTAGTATTAGGGCTGGGTTTGAAAACTCAATACATTTTGAGTGCTGATTGAAGTTGGCATCAAAAGCTCCACCAAATAATTTGTTTCTTTTGTTTACTTCTTTAATCATATATGTTCTTTTAGTATTTCATATAGGAAAACTACTTTGTGTTAAGACAAAATTAGGAACCCCTTGAAAACGAGATGTTACATCTCAAGGGGTTATTCCTAATAAAGAATTTCCAACACAATTTACCATCATTTATCTGTACTAAAATGAAAATTAGGTGTCATATTGGCACTTGGATTCAAACGTTATGCAGCCCTACGATTAAAAGGAAGATAAATACAGATCATATCATACTTGCTGTTTGCTGCTGTATTAGCTGCTCAGCTTTTACTTCAAGCTAAAAACAAAGGGATTTTGTGTATTTTAATGTGACAACAAATACTCAACAGGTCAACAGAGACTTGATCAGCCAGAGAGAGACACTAATGGGTACATTTTTAAGCTGGGTGATATGTAATATTTCTGCATTATAACTCTGCAACTGTGCCTCCAAGTTCATTTAGCATTAGCATAGTTATTCCTGTATTTTTGAATCCACTTCCAGCCACTGTTATCAAATCTCGTCGCTTTTAAAACCTGACACGCAGCCTACAATTACAAATGGAAACCAGCTTCAGTACGTCTCTCTCAGCCTGAATAAGGAGCCCTGAAGCATGCATCCCTTTTTGTGGTGATGATTTACAAGCGAGCTGCTTCAAATTACAAGTTCTGTTCAGTTCTGCTCAGAATCAAAAACCCAATTTCTCCGTCCAACACTGCTATTTTATTTTATTCTCTTGAAGTGTAACTGCATGTGTATATTTCAGGGTATATGTGCAGTTTGGACTCTGCCAAGCTGCTGATGTTAACCAATATTAACTTTGTGTGTGTGTGTGTGTGTGTGTGTGTGCGTCAGGCTGTCGGCGAGGCGTTTCAGGCAGCTGGTAGAGCGCCTCCTGCAGTTCATCTCCACCCGTCTGTTTCCCGCAGAACCAGATGAACTTCCTCCTCTGGCCAAGTGCTCCTGGTGGATTCCCTCTGCTACCAAAGTCCTCGGCCTGTTCAGTGAGTCTCACACACATACACCCAAACACACACGGACATTCATATCACCTTAACAACTCGCTGTATATTTATTGTACGCAGAACAATAAAGGTTATTTTGTCACATCTGACTTTCGTTCTTCTGTTCCTCTCCTCAGATGCAGCCAACAGCGTCTCCTCTACTCCCATCATGCCTTTCACCGACTTCTACAACATCACTCTGGAGCACATAGACTTCATGGAAGAGTACAGGACCTGGCAGAACTACGGCAACTCGAATAGGTCAGATATGTGTTCGTGTCTATCCAGTTTAACCACTGAACTGACTTTTGCTAAAATGACTGGATGTGTCCAGAATGGCTCTCATGCCTGGTAAACTAAAACCTAATTACGTCGTCATTGACGAAGATATTGTTTGATGTTTGGTAGAAGATATCACCATGCCTGTCTTCGGTGCTGTGTAATAGATTTGTTGCTTGACAGCTTTTGTTGGTTCACCGCCATCAACAACTCCCAGCAGTGTTTCTGTTGGCTTCTTATGTGTTCCCACCGTTAAGTTGCAAATAATATCAGACAAATTAACTATCCAGACAGCGAAGGAGGACACATTTTAACACTTTGTGTAGAGCAACAAAGTCGTGATTCACGCCCTCAAGCCAATTAGAATCTAGTATTCCTGTCAACATGCTGCGTAGTAGAAATATGGGCAATGTAATGTAACGCTGGTTACTCTTAGCGTTAGCTATAACTTAATAGTTGCTAAATTAAAGCTCATTTCAGGACAACAGCTTCATCTGTGTCACTTGGTCCACTTTAATGTCCACTTCAACAGTAGGAAAACTGAACACTCACAATCAAACGTGATACATCACTCCGCCAATCTTAACCATCACGAACATCACAGGCAAGGTGCACCATGTTATGTAGGTCCCAAACAGAATACAACATATATATATATATATATACACACATACGGTACAAACATATGTGGTTATAATTAATTAAATCTTTACAAAACTAAATCTCTTATTGTTATTTCTCCCATAAACAATATCATGTTGTATTGTTGGCTGTCTGTTGGAGCAATTCAACACTATGTTGGACATGAAACCATCCTGGTTCGTTCATCAGTACAAACAATGAGACGCTGAGATGTAGAAATTCAACAACTTTAGGAGAGAAGTCAACTATGGGTCCCAGAGAGTGTTGCTGTGAGAAACATCCAATCAGAGAGCTTCAGATTCTGCTGCGTGAAGTTAGAGGTTGAGCTTGTTTGATAAACTTTTTTGACTTTTGGTTTGTAGATCAACTTTCGATCAATTCAGCAGTTTTGGAGCAGCGACAAAGTGCTCACAATATATTCTAGATCTTTGATTTCACAGCTCTGATTGGAGTCTTCTTTATAGCAGCAACCACCAAGGCTCGTGGGTACTGTAGTATTTACAGTAATTTCATAACTGTTGAGAAAACATGAGTAGAAAATGAGGCCACTACAAAATACTGTCCCACTGCTGGCCTCCTTGTCAGTACATCTTCCAGAACAGATGACCTGCTCCATACGACTCCAAAAAGAATTGGGAGGAAAACGGTGGGAAAAGTTCAGTGTTTATTTTGCCAATGAGACAGGTCCTTCATAAATATTGTATGTACGATGTCTAAATACTTGATTTTAAATTAGGCAAACCTGTCTTGACTTACTGATCTTTCCATGACTTCATATTTGTTTGCTTTTTTTTTTGTTTCTTATTCGCTCTTTTGCTTACTGTCCTTATATTGAATAGAAATATTTGTAATGAGCGTAACATCTTTTTAGAGTTTGGTCCAGTTATCCAGACACAGACATTGAGTTTATCATTAAAAGTAAACTCTCTAGGAAGTGAATGCCTACTGTTTTCATTAATCAATTAATCAATTAATCTATAAATTGTTAAACAGTAACGGAGCCTGGAGTGACGTCTTCAGATTGCTTGTTTTGGTCAACCAACAGTCCAAAACCCAAATAATGTTCAGTTTAATTCAGTTCAGTTCAATAATATAAAACAGAGAAAAGCAGCAAATCTTAAAACTTCAATTTTCTGTTCTGTCAAGTGAGCGATTGATTGATTAATCATTTCAGCAGTAAATGAGCACAAGAAGTTGGTTTGTACTCGCTACTAGTTAATGAATTATAAGTGGTTAACAAACAATGGAGCCGGGGAGATAATAGACTGTGAGGAGTGATTTTTCCCAGGCAAAGTGTCCCAAGGTCTCGCCTGCTAATATGGACCAGGAATGCTAACAGATGTAACAACACATTAGCTTGACGAAGCGCTACCCATGAGCAAGAGGGACGTTAGCTCCTTCTGAAGACTCCTGGAAGTCAGACAGAGTTATCTCCTCCTGAGCAGAGACGGAGTAACGTTCCCACAGCTGCAGTTTATCCGGAATCGTGGAAACGCTTTCAGAAGCCGTGAAGTCTGTTTCACGCTGCGTCGTGGCTCGTTAACATCTGATAAAGGGAATAGATCCAGAGTTTACGGTTTAAACGATCGGCTCTAAAAAGCCCCTGGCTCGGTGTGGTGGGGAATTCTGCTCATTTCGGACTCGGAGGGTGTCGATTTCAGAGCCTGCTCATTTGTGTAAAGCCTATAATTTTAAAAACACTTGAGAATGGGTCAGGAATAAAGTGTTTTTATTCTGTGCTCTTTAAAGATATATATATATATATATATATATTTTAAACTGATAGCAGGAAAACAGATTTAAAAATAATTTAAAACAAACCTCATATTTCTTCTTGTCCTTCCTCAGGTTTTCCTTCTGTCAGTTTCCCTTCATCCTTTCGACAGTGGTGAAGAAAGCCATCATCCAGAAAGACTCGGAGCAACAGATGATCAGTCAGGCCAGGGTGAGACACACACACATATGCAAACATCTCCAATGTCCAAGCCCCTAACCTAAATCTAATTCCAGCCTTAACTCTTAAACTGCCTTTTGAGGAAGTGAGGACCTCACTGTCCATATGTTCCATATTTACAAGGTCCTTACAAATATACAGTACAGTAACACAAGCACATGAAAACTAGAGAGCAGACAGAATGTGCAAGGATGTACACAAGCAACACATGCATGTCTACAGACGTTAATTGTGTGTGTGTGTGTGTGTGTGTGTGTGTGTTTCACAGCAAAGCCTGGTCAGTAAGGTTTCTCGCAGGCAGAGAGTGGACATGAACCTTCTGTTCCTCAACATTAAAGTACGACGAGCACAACTCCTCAGCGACTCACTGGATGAGGTTAGTACACACACACACACACACACACTCTGACACACTCTTATTCTTGTCACATTTGTTTTGGATGTTTTTAAACCAAATTACTCATAAAAGCAGAAATACATACCGAGGTCTCACTATATAAGAAAATAATGAACAAGCTTGAGAAGAAGAGTCGTGTTTCCTCTGCAGACAATTCATTATTTTATGTATGAGAACACCTGGGAGTTAATTCTGTCTCTCAAGGCCGGAAGTGAACATGCAGTAAGTGAATGTACACAGGTGTTATTCAGAGGTGTTTGCATGGTGACTTGTTTTATACTTCTACAAACATGAACGGATTCTTTTTTTTCCATTTCAAACTCGCCTCCTGACATGTTGTTAGGGCTTTATGAGGATGTGATGACAAACAAAAATATATTTTTTGAAATGAGTTTTGTAATGAGAGAAAAACTTTGGGAAATTTGTGGTCCGGGAACTACAGAAAAAAACAAATACAGAGCCATTCATGAGGATCGGTAAGTATGCCTCTAATGGTCTACATTCATGTGTCAACCTCAAATGCTCAGTCTAACCTAAACCTAACTGTAAATCTGATGGGAAGCCTAAAATCTAAAGTCTAAGTGATGTTAAATGTTACTTCAAGAAGTGAGATTCAGCCCAAATGTGTTTAGCACATTTAGTGTCCACATGGTTCTCTTCATGTTAAGTTATTTGCGCTGCAGAAATTTAGGATCGTATGATCATAACATTTTTAAAAACACAGACTGTATATAAAGATGGACGACATGACAGCTCCCCAAAAGTGAAGCCAAAACATCTGGATCGCCCCCTGGTGGCTGGCTGCAGTATAGGTCATAAGCCCCGCCCCCTCCATGTTAGCGGACGGGACATGGGCCAAACTGAAAAATCAAAGTACACGTCAAATAGGTAGTTCTTATCACGCTGATGTTTGTTCTAGTGTTCGTTTTTCTGATCTTGATTTTAATTAGTTATTTATTGCTATAAAAAGAGGGTGAGAAGTCAGGATTGACAGCCGTGAGTGTGCTCGCAATTGGTTCAGGCAGGTGTATGGGCGGGACTTCGATAGCACACGTCACCAGTGCAAGATGGCAGCGTCTATATCCGGGATATTCTGGCTTAATTTTTGTACAGTGAGGAGAAGTGGAGACGCGTCGTCCATCTTTATATACGTACAATCTATCTTTCAAAACTGTTTGTATGCAACACAACATAAAAAACAACATCAGAAGTGAACTGGTGATTTTTTTGGATCTATTCGTTTTGTCTCCTCCTCCTTCTATAGTTGACGAGGAAGCGGTGCGACTTGAAGAAGAAGCTGCGGGTGACGTTTGTCGGGGAGGCGGGGCTGGACATGGGCGGCCTGACAAAGGAGTGGTTCCTGCTGCTGGTCCGACAGATCTTCCACACAGACTACGGTGAGACACGCTTTCAGTTTACAGAAGTCAAAGTCTGGCAGGCATGTGCCTTCAGCTGACATCGCACACCCTGTGTTGGTCATGCTGGAGGTCATTCTTACTGAACTATAAACTATGTCCATGAAACAGCCTCCATCAAGTGTGAATAAAGAAAATGGAAAAGCTGAGATCTTTCAACAGGTCTTCAAGGAGCAGCAGAGAGCAGGAGATAACACTGAGAATCTGCAGGGCAAATCCAGTTTGATGCAAAGTCAATGGAAAGTGAAGCCATACTTTTTTGGAAAACAAGTGGAAAGAAAATCAGATTTTTATTGGACAAAAATGGAAAGTAGATGTTTATTAGATGGGTGTCTCAGTGGACGAGCTCTGTGAGTTTCCAGGTCAGTGAAACTGCAGCAGGAATCAGTGTCAGATGGCTGAGAAACGCGGTCAGTGTTGGTTTTGGAAACTCAGCAACAATCGATCAGCTCTTATTATGACCGTCTTCTTCTCTCCGTCTGTGTCTCTTTTCAGTTTACTCTCCTGTCTTTACTGCCTGAGTCTAATTATCTCTATATCTCATAGTCTCTGTGTCTCTTTGTTTGTGTGCCCTTGTCTCTTTCTCTTCCTCTCTTCTTCTCTCATCCTTCAAAAAAAAACAAACTTTGGTCCTTGATCATTTCCATTCCTGCCATGTTAAAGGGAACAGTCCACCAAATATTGATCTTTTGAGTATCAAATTCTCCCCCTGTGGCATCAAAACTTCCATAGAAACTTCTCAAACCACTCCTGCAGCACAATCCACCTTTTCTCTATCGACCCATATGTTTAGTATGTTCCAAACACCTTTTATTTCCAAGAAATCATGTAATATATTACTTTGTGTTGCAATATCACCTCCTCATAGCTTGTGAACACACCGCTCAATGGTGGAAACATGTTTTACGCTGCAGAAGTTGGTAAAGTTCCTTTGGAAGTTTTGAGAATTTTTTTACTTTACACTGGGTCAACACTGAAACCCATTATATCCTGGTTATCCAGCCAGGCTTATACCTAAACATGACATTTTTTATTGGACAACACTGGTACTTATTGTCAACAATATCCCATGAAAAGACAGTCAATCTCCCAATACTTTTTGACTTCCCTACAGTAACTCATTGGTTCCTACTGAAGATGTAAATCTATAAAAAACAAATATATAGTTTCAGTTAAAAAAACAAAAAACAGGAGGAAATAGTGCATTTGTTGGGGACTATTTTTAGCAGCGGATGAATCCACAGTTGGTGCTCTAGTGAGTATTTGGGGCAGCAGGACGGTGTGTGTGGGACTGAGTCCAGATAAACTCCAGCGTGTGTGTTCATGGTGATGAAGGAACAACAGTGAGGTTCACTGATGGGTTTTTAATAGTTTTTGGAGCAACAGTGGAGCTCTGTGGCTCAGAGGAGGCTGTGATACACACACAGTGCTTGTTAGTAGAAACATGCACTGTTGGTTTTGGTCTTTTCATGGGATTTATTGACAATAAGAAAAATATAGAATATCGCCAGCCTGATCCTTTAAACTTATGTCGCAACCCAACCTTCCGATTTAACACGCCGGTCAAAAACTTCAGCGGCTTGTATAACCGTTGTGTCCTGACTTTGAAAAGTGGTGACTGACAGACATTGGTGGGTCTTTGCAGGTATTTGTTCTCCACTGAGTGTTTTCTTCTTAGCTGTTGTTTTTTTTATTATGTATTTTTTCATATTTGGTTGATCAAATTAAAGAAGCAAGATTAGCACTTCTTTCAAATCAAAACACAAAATACGTGGTTTGTGAATGCCAGCTAGAGCGAGACGTACCGTAGGAGTGTTTTCTGATTCGACGCCACTGTTGGCGGGACGACACGCTCTGGTTAAGGTTTTGTTTGATTTAGGGAAAGATCGTGGTTTGGGTTAAACGTTGTTACGGTTAGGGGAGCTTCGTCGTCACGGTTACTATAACAATAATACGATAATGAACACTTGGGTAATGTTGGGGAATGATCGCGGACATGCTTAAAAAACAACGTTGTCTGTCGGTTTGAAATGGGAAACGAACAGCCGTCCAATCCGTCCACCCAACATCACCTGACTTCCTCCTTTGTTCCCAACGTTATTTTAATCCAAATTGAATTTATGTGAAACATTTCTCAAGCTGAGTGTGTTTCCATCACTATTGCTCCAATATTTCCACAAAAAACAGTCTCACGTCATGTGAGGGTAAAAACCTTTTTACAATATTGATATAGAATTTTCTCCAAGTTTTACTGTTGTGATTCAGCCTTTCTTCTTCAGTACATTGAAATATGCATAAAAAACACTTGAATGGAAACCAAGCGAACGTCTGCCTGTGCATCTGCCTCTTCTCCTCTCTCTCTCTCTTACTTTCTATCTGTGTCTCTTTCTCTCTCCTCTGGTCGAGTTGTTCTTTCCATCGTCTTTCCATCTTTCCGCGGTCGTCTGTGTTTTTGGTGCCAGGGGACGTCGGCCCAAAGCAACACACTCAATGAAAGCTGTGTTCCCCTCATTAGCAGCGCAGGGAAAGCCCCGGCTCTGCCTCACACACACACACACACACACACACAGAAACACACACAAACGCACACAGGCAGGTGTACACACACACACACACACGGGCTCTTTAATGCGTGAAGCGGTGTCAGTTTCTGGTGTTGGGAGATGTGAGCGGTCCAGATGTGTGTCTCCGCTCAGAACAGACTGCTGCTGTTTCTCTCAGTCAGAGCTGGAAAAGCTTCAGCGCTTCATGATTCTGTCTGAACTACCTGCTCATTATCCTTCTTTTACAGCTCTGACACTCACCAACAACATCAAATACTAAACACAATTTAGTATCTTTATCCTTCTGCCATCTTCCTTCCTTCCTTAATGTCTTTTTGCTTCCTCTGTCTTTCCGTCTTCCTTTTGTTTCCTCCTCACTTTCAACTTTTTTCCTTCCTTCCTTCCTTCCTCCCTCCTTCCATTGTCACTCAGGCTTTATTGGTTTATTAATCACCAGAGATGTGCTAAATCTAATTCTGAGTAATATATATTTTGGTTTATTTTTCAGGGATGTTCACCTACATGAAGGACTCGCGCTGCCATTGGTTCAGCAGTTGGAAGTGTGACAACTATTCTGAATTCCAATTGGTTGGAACTGTATCCTTTATTAAAAAAACAAAAGGGAGTTGTATGTTTAGGTTTCACATTTTGTTTGTTTGTACATTTTTGACTTTTTCCCAGCAGGAGTAGCGTCTGCACAAACAGACCACATTAGCTTTTTAATGTTCTTCCATTATATTCATTATATTTATTGTGTGTTAGGAGGTTTGTCTCCTGTAGACAAAACTGTGTGTGTTTTGGGGATGTTCATACTTGAGTACTTGGATAATGCACAGACGGGCACAAACACACACACTCAAACACACACACATAGGCACTCTTCTCTTTCACTCCCCCCCTCCCTGCCCCCCTCTCACACACTATAGCACTCCTATTTTAAACCACAGAGGAGAAAGAGATACTTTAATGTGTGTTTTGAGGCTGTAAATCTGCACACTGAACAAATATATCTCAAACTAAATATGTTATGTTTAAGCCCAGAATGTAAAGTAAAACAGACAAGGTCTGAAACTGAAACATTTCTCCAAACAAGACAGCCTGAGTGATTTCACACCCACATACTCTTACATAACAGATACGTCAAAAAATGTTTTGAAAGCTCAACTGAGTGTTGTAAAAGACACTGGCAATAACATGTTTTTAATAATGGACGCTGCAGTGCTCTGGTCTTTTAAGGTGAATGGAGACTGAATGTGAAGTGAAGTGTTTTTGTAGTCAGACTGCGAGCAGCCAGTGCACCGACTGTACAGATGTTTGGTCAAGCTAGCTAACACCGCTAACCGACTTTGTGTTCTTCAGCTTACAATCAGACTCATTTCAAATCTCACCAGGTTTCTCTAGTTTCTCTTCTTTTTACTCTTTTCTCTCTACTTTGAAGTTGAGCCCTACAGCTTCAGCAGTTCTTAAATTGGAATAAAAACAGTGCCAGTTCTTTATATAGCATGCACATTCAGTATTTGGGCTGGCGAATTATGTGCAATACTATTACTACTGACTTTACTATTGAATTGAAGGTATAAAGTCTTAATTTGTAACGCAAAATCCTAATAGTAATTCATGTGCCGGCCTCTGCACAGACCGTGTATGCAGAGAGTATATAGAGACTTTTTAGAAATGATGTTTATATACGACTCATTTGTTTTGCCAGTTGCGTTGTTAGGAAACATATTTGCAGCCTGGGTTATGTTCAAAGGCAACATTTATTTTCCAGTTAGGTAAGTGTTTCATTTTTGTACCACACAGAAGTCATAGGGAGGAGGGCGGACAGAGTGCAGGACCCAGACACCAGAGACCAGGGTTCATGTCCTGAGTCCTGCATATGATTAGGTTTAGGGGACAGAAGCACTTTGGTTAAGGTTGGGGAAAGATCGTGGCTCGTGCATCAAGTCCCTTTTGACTTTTTCAATATTAAACCAAGACCCTGATCTAGACCAAGACCCTGATGTTCTCTAACCTTAACCAAGTGCTGAGGCAGGTGCTGTAAGGACCTAAACATGACAATAAAAAAGTGTATTGCTGTTTTGCAAGAGTGGATATTGTAGGGAAAACAAATGAATTACTGTCAGTGAACATTTTACTGATGCGCTCAGTATCAACACTGGGTGACTTGCCAGCTATATTAATTAACGTTTCCTTATTATGTTAATAAAAAACACAATTGGGTGGCATTATGTTTCCTTGCTGTTTGAAATGAGTGGTATGCATACTGTCTGTACTTTCTTGGAGACAGACTTGTATCGAGCAGCTCTCCGACTAAAGACCACATAATATACCTCAAACAGCTGCACATTTTTTCCTCCTCTTGCAGCTTGTTTGAGCAGGAAATTGGCCTATTTTGCTGCCGACACTTACAATAACTACAGCATGTGTACCTACATTCATGAGAAAGCTGCAGTACCAAGTAATGGTAAGTAAATGGTACTCAGGTGGACAGAAATCTAACATGCTGGTATACTCTGTACTTCGCACTGAGGGTTGTGATTAGCGTTCATTTTTCACTCAATTTAAAACATTTTCAAATTACGTGGACGTGTCTTTACCTCACTTAGCCCCACCTAAAGCGAACGTGGCGATTCAAGAGTGTTGGCGCCCTGGGCACAAATTCCCTATTATACTAAATATAAATAATCTGACACCAATGAAAAATGGACGAAACTTTTTTTTTCCATTTCAAATTTCTACATTAGTAGAATTTTCAAAATATAAATGAAATTATGCAAATTAGGGAATGACATGGGGCCCCTTTAGGGAGGTTTCTTACTAAGATGTCGTTGCAAATTGGGGGGGGGGGTTGCCGCCACATTTTGAGACTTTGCTGTGGAGTAAAGTTTGACAGCCCTCGGGGGGCCCCCTAACAGCCTGGGGCCCCAAGCTGTTGCCTGCCTTGCCCCTGTTCACAAGTTTCTTTGCATCTTTTCTCTGACCTTTTATCCCTTCACACCACCACCTAAAATCTCTCTTTGCATCCAGTCTGAACTCACCCACAACACTTTTTAAGGTTCAGTCAACGCAGTGAGCTCTTGAGTTTCCTGTACTGACTCGACTTCCCAGTGGCCTTGAGCCATTGGCCGGCTGCTGTTATTGATTTGTTATTATTCTAATACAAAGCACTGATGAGGTGGGCAGAGTGTTCTCCAGGAGGTTTCTGTGAAACATTCATACGTGACTCTCACTTTTGTAGTTTCAAATACCGCAGGGTAGCTCTGCTGCTGTTCCTGCTATTTGTAAAATGTACTTCCAGGACTATGTGCATGCGTGTGTGTATGTGTATGTCTGTGAGAGCGTGTTTATATACAGTTTATGTGTGTGTAGCTTGTGTGAATAGAGAACGATCCAGCACTTTATCCTTAGTTACTATCCAGCTGGGAACTGTCAAAAGGTTATATAACCTAATAGCTGCCTGTTCCTCGCCAGGTTATTGTGTGTGTGTGTGTGTGTGTGTGTGTGGAAAAAAAGTCAGATGGAGAGAGCAAGACAGAGAAAAAGAAAAAGAAAGAAGGGTGGGAAATGTGTGTGTGTGTGTGTGTGTGTGTGTGTGTGTGTGTGTGTGTGTGCTCCTGGGTGTTCCACATGTGTGCTTGTGCTAAGAGATAATTTATCAATCTCCTCGTTCCTGTTTAGTCGCCATGGTAGCGTTGCGTCACTATGGAGATGGAGAAGGAGCGGTGGAGAGAAAATGTAGAGAGAGATAGAGAGATCAATGAAAAGCAGAAAGAAAGTGGTGCAGTGGGGGGTGTAAGATGGAAAGATGGAGCATAAACAGATGTAAACAAAGAAGGAGCAAACATTGATGAGGAAGCAGAGAGGAAGAGAGACAAAGTGGGACATGAAGAGAGAAAGACAGATGTGGAGAGATGAGATTGAGGCCTGGCTGTGTTAACCTACAGCAGCAATGCTTTCTGTGCAATGTGTGCAGTATTCCTATGCTGGAATATTGTACAGTCACAGGTTTGCTGTGTGATACTTTGATTAAACACAATTAATTTGGAAATATGCAATAGTATGTGAGCACAATGGCATCTGAAATCACGAAGAACAGGGCCTCAACGTTAGAAAATATTAAAACATTAAACAGCTGTTCTAAAAGAATGTAAATCTAAAAGAAACACATTTCCCTAACAAAATTACATTAATCACATTAGTACAAATCAATTGCCAAACAGTGAACTTTTTGGGGGCTCACTTTGCCAGTTTGGTAATCCAGCTTTGAACAACAAATGGGGGAAGAGCAAGAGATGAATAATAATGAAAGTTTGGTAGAGAGAACTATTTATTAAGGCTGAACAATAGAGGAGAGTTAGATAAATGCAAGGTAATCACCTGGCTGACGTCTAAAACTCTGTGTATAAACAAACACTGAAATATCCATATGAACACTGTATTTATCAGATTTTTAAAGCCATGCATGCACGTTTGTTTTGTCAGGAAGTTTGTATTACCAACTGGGCATAATGGGCAAAGTGGGCTACTCAACGTGACCCCAGAACATTAGGGGCCCCGAGAGCTCCAGGCTAACTCTGTGTCAACTGGCTCATGCTAATTTATTTGAAAATGTGCTTAATTAGAGCCTTAAGGTGGGTCCTGCTTTATTTCCTGTATTTGTCATAGATATCACATACCAAATTCATTTGTGTTTAATCACATTATCACTGGCAATGCTGGAGCTAGAGAGTAGAACAAGGCTAGGAGTCGACAGCCATGCTAGCCATTCCAGCCATGCTAGCGGCTCAGTTAGGCCCAGTGGTGCTTTGAGGTGAATGCTAACATCAGCAGGCTAACATGCTGATGTTTAGCAGGTAAGTTTACTAAGTTCACCATCTTAGTTTAGCGTATTAGCATGCTAATTTGCAATAACAACTGAGGCTGATGGGAATGCCATTCGTTTTGCAGGTATTTTGTCATAAACCAGAGTATTGGAGTATTGACGCTAAATAAACAGTAAGAGGATCACCACAGTAGGATTATCTAGGAACCATGAATGTTTGTACAAAAAAACATGGCAATTCACGTAATACTTGAGATATTTCAGTCTGGAATTAACTGAATAACTGGTGGAACGACAGACATGCTAAATGTCAATGCAATGTCTGTCTGTCTGTCTGAGTAAAAACTATACACATTGCAAAGTGAGAGGAGGGAACAAGTCGAGGGTCAGCATCTGGTTTTTGCCCCAGACAGCCCTAACAGGTTCATCTGGTCATGACTGTCACATAAACCTGGTTGACTTTGATTGTTCTTGTAGCCTTCACATTTGCAGAATATTGTTGCAGAGTCTGTTTTTCACTTGTTTGTTGTTTTGTGGCTCATCGTTGCACCAATGAAGCGACACTAAGAGCCAGTCTGAGAGAGAGAGAGAGAGAGATAATGTGAAACAGAGCAGGCATGAATAGAGAGATAAAGAGAAGGAGAGAGAGGGCGAGGGAGCTTTATTCATGCCTGTCCCATAAAGTGAAGATATATGAACGAGGGCCCCTAAATGCTTTTCTGTTACACTCTTTGATAGCTCTGTGTGTGTGTGTGTGTGTTTGACTTCTTAATGACCTTAATGGTTGTGGTAATAGTACAGTTTATGTTTGTTTTCATGCTGGTGCCTGTGTGTGTGTGTGTGTGTGTGTGTGTGTGTGTGTGTGTGTGAGAGTGCGTGCGTGCGTGCGTGCGTGCGTGCGTGCGTGTGTGTGTGTGGTGGGGGACATAGAAAAAAACATGCAGGTGGATGGGACGTTCAGTACATGAACTCACCATCGCCCGGCCACACACACACACACACACACACACACACTGAAGTTACACAATTAAGTCATTTAGTCTACATTTAACTCTTTCTACCATAAAAGAAAAAAGACTGAGACACACACACACACACGTTCATCAAATTAGCCACGAGGTCAGATTACACTGCGAGTAGAAGAGACGTGTCTTCACTGCAGCCGTTTTCTGTCTGATGTGATCGACGTTATCAGTTTCCGTTGTTCATCTGTGTTGGATTTTCAGCTTCATGTTTTTAGAAAGAACCTTGTTAGCTTCTGTGTCCTGCAGCTTTTCAGTATTCTCTCTGTGAAGACTCGTGAAATGTAAATATTGTCATGCTTACCTGTGGACACTCACTGTAGGTTTAGGCTGATGTATTGACATGGAAACTTAAAAAATATATACAAACATCGCCCCGGTAAGTTGATGAAATACATACAGTATGTTATCTGTGGGCACATCTACAGTATGTGTGTTGGTGTGTGTGTATTTGCTCTGTCAACAGTTACTTCCTCCTTAACCTGCTGTGTTACCAGCTGATGGGCTTAGCAGTTTACAACAGCATCGCTCTGGACATCCACTTCCCCCTCTACTGTTACAGTGTGTGTGTGTGTGTGTGTGTGTGTGTGTGTGTTTTCATCTGTCATACCTTGACAATATTTTCTCTTAAGGACTGCTGCGCTGATGAAAATGTCACAAATGTTAATCATGGCGTCTGCATCACAGCACGTCTCTGTGGCTGTAAAAGCCGGGTCGCCTCTAATCACCACATCAAGACATTAAGAGCGCGTCCATATAGGCATCTGAACGGGTAGCAGCATAATAATAATTTTATTTATATAGCACTTTTCAAGCATAAACACAAAGTGATTTCCATATTAAAGGATTTACAGAACAATAAAAAATAAATTTTAAGAGATAAAGTAGATAGAATGCCAACTCTTGGATTTAAACAGATAAAAATGCAAAATACATGGAAGTACATGTATGTACTTGTATTTTGCACTTCCATGTAATGTGACTTGTAATCTAGTTTAATTTTTGTCCTCAATGTGTGTCCACCCTTACAGGAAGCTCCTCACGCCACCTACTGTACCATGTGACCAAAATGCCCTTGTCGGCATGGCAACCGCCACCCTGGACGACCTGCAGCAGGTCATGCCGGTACGTGTCACTGGTTTGAATCCCAGGCTGTGGGTGAAAATCTTTTTGTGACAGTATAATGAGATACTTAAAAATAAGACAGAAGTTTAAGTGGGAGTGTAACTTAATTCCTGTCAGTTTCTTTCAGATATTTGTGTTTTGCTTGTTGATGCATATCTTATTGGGGTCAGTGAAAACCCAAAAAGAGAACTCAACCCCAAAAATCACTCCCAGCATATGTACCTGCACATACACACTCACTCTGTATGCATAGTTTTACAAAAACCAATATATTCAGTCTGAGTTACAGACTGTAAAGTTAAACCTTTTATCTCTACCTCTGGCCTGCTCACACTTGCATTTCTCTGTTCTGTCACTAGATGGTGCTAGAGAATTAAGTTTTTGATCTCTCTTTGTTCACTTCCACCCCCCTAATCCCTCTAACCCTGTGGAGTCTAAACTTAACTTCATGTGTTGCAGCCAGACTGAAATTAAGTTTTAAGATTCTAGATTCAAAACATGCATTTTGTCTTCTGCTCCAACTTTAAATACATTTATCATACAGTGTTTTTCAAATGAACATTCTTTAATGCATTCTTTTATTTGTTGAGAGTTTTTGAGATGATATAAAGTATTTGATTTTCTTTCATCTACTGTATAGTTAGTTGCTCGCCTTCAGCCATGCACACTCATATTCTTGTTTTTTACTTGACTGTCTTCTCTGTGAAGCAGTTAGCTCCAAATCTCAACACTTTAGTGTCTTAATAATAGTTTTCTTCACATGTAACACTTTGTTGATGTAACAAAGAGTTAGACAGTTTTGTTTCAGTTGTTGAGTGTTCCCAGATGTGAAGCTTATTCAACCACTTCAGCTCTCTTCCCTCTCTGTCTCTCTCATGCACACACACCCGTCTAGAAGTTCACTCTCACACATACATACATTTTCCGCCACACTCATACATGCCAATGTATACATCACAGTAGTACATTCTGTACTCACATCATGTGCTGTCTTGGTCTCAGACTGTGTGAACACTTTTTGGTTTATATGCACATGATAACATCCCTGAAGTGTTGTTACTTGAGATATGCAGTTTAAAAACGACTTCTCAGTTAAAACAGCTGGAGTACATTTTTATTTGAATAAATGACCAGGCTTCAGTATGCAAAGAGATTTAAAGCAACATTATGCAAGAATTGGGTGTTTTTATGACAGTTTTCGAAGTGCAGTTCCCCCTCATGGACAGCTGTACACGTGTATTTGTTAAGCTGGAGGATTTGGATTTGGTGGGCTGACTTGGCTTATGATCAGAAACTAGCTAACACAGCCAAACATCAAGCAAGTGCAACAACACAACACAGAGCAAGCCAGCTAATGTTACTCACTAGTCCAACATCAGAAGGCCGGCTCGCCGTCTGTCCTGCAGACTTTTATTTTGTGAAGCTCTCGCCAACGACTAAAAGCCAGTCTGAGATTTCCTCTTGTCCGGCCTTGCTCGGTCACTCTCTCTTTGTCTCTTCTTAGCTTCCTCCGTCAGCGTCTCTTCGGTCTCTTGGCCTCTGCCATGATGTCCGTACTGAGAATACCGAGCTGGACCCGTGTGACGTAGCGTTATGCACTTCTCGCGGGAGATCGTACCCGCTCAACCCGAGTTACAGAGTGCAAGAACAGACGGCGCCGTTCTCCTTATTACAAGTCAGCGTAGCATCACAATGATTTTGAAGCTGTTATTTGAAGGTCAAATAGTTGCATAATGTTGCTTTAAGTATTTCTGACAGACAACTGTGTTATAGATGCAGCTGCTAAGAAAGACTGAGGTGCGGTTGAGCAAGGCATTGAACTCTGCACACCTGCTGCTGCTACAATTTTAGTGTGTAACTTAGTGAAAATAGTGTGCTCACTTTTCGTCCTCACCTTGCAACAGAGACACACTTTGTGACAGATCTGACAATTCACCTGTATTGTGCAGCAGCACTGAGAGAAAGATCCTTAACTCTTGACAGTCGAGTTACCTGATCCACAAGCTGATCCACGTCCTTCGTCACTGTGAAGGTCGAAAACTCTGGTTCTCACTAGGATACAAGCACGCGCACGCTCACACACACACACACACACTGATGGTGCTAAAATGGGCCCTGTGGTTACATAACAGCAGGATATCAGATATGAGGCCTGCAGTTGGTGTCAGGTTAACTCTGGTGACCCCAGACAAGCTAAATATTCAAACTTCATTCAGCAAATACATGAATCTGTACGACCAAGTGGAGCTTTGGTGCCTTACTTCAGTCTGTTCAATATTCACTCATTTAAGGTAGTGACATAACTGGGAGTT
Source organism: Macquaria ambigua (assembly GCA_008360985.2). Lineage (NCBI taxonomy): Eukaryota > Metazoa > Chordata > Actinopteri > Centrarchiformes > Percichthyidae > Macquaria > Macquaria ambigua. The sequence goes on along the minus strand of VMKM01000401.1, from coordinate 26,127 downwards.
AGAGCCCAGACTTCAGGCGATGCTGCAGCATTTGAGACAGCTTGCCACTTGTCATGTTAGCTTGATGATCTGTCTGCAGAGCATGTGGTTGAAAAGTTGTTTCATACCTTACATGAAGTCATGGATGTTTGCGTTTTCCCACCAGTGTGTGAACGTAAAACAAAAGCGGAAATTGAGAATTTTGTTCAAGTTCCTCATTAGATATCTTTCTTATAAACTGTTGGCTGGAAACATGACGTGCTCCTGTCTTTTTAAGAGGATCTCTTGTCTGATTCAAAGTCTCTCAGTGCCAGGACTGTATGTCATTGTTCCAAAAGATTTTTCCTGATCCTCTTGAACTCTGTCTGTCTGTCTGTCTGTCTGTCTGTCTGTCTGTCTGTCTGTCTGTCTGCCTGCAGGAGCTGGCTCATGGTTTGGGAGAGCTGCTGAGCTACGAGGGAAACGTAGAGGAAGACTTCTACCTCACCTTCCAGGTATCAAGATTCATAATGCACAAGTTATTTGAATTTAGGAACTGCAAAGGAAAGTGGTTCTTTGTTACATGCATTTTTACAAGTTTTCAATGCATTAAAGTACAAAAATGGCACAAAGAAAATGTCACTTACCTACTTACCTGTGTCACTATTCCTTCTTATTCACAAGGAATAGAATAGTCTTTTCTTTTGACTTTGTTGTCGTCTCATCAAGGATTCAGTTTAGCATTAACAGTATTCTTGATAAGCTGTTTAACTTATCTGCAAATGATTATTTATTTGCCAGGTTTTTATTTTTGTTTTATTATTATCACTGTTGCTAATGATGTGAGAAAGATCTGAGAACATATAAAACTTTTCAAGGGACTCTGTTAAAAGTCAGGGCACACACACACACACACACACACACACACACCCTACACATGTCATGATTAAATGTCCCAGCAGGTCTGACGGTGCTGACAGACGGCTGTGACTGCTGTCAGTGTTGTGTGATTTTAATAAAGACCAGAGGGTGACCTGGATCAGCCCCAACGATCTCATACAGCAGACTAGTCTAATGTCATAGTCAAAGATAGAAATGGTCATTTATTTAACCATCAAAATGTAGGTTTCAGTAAGCATGAACAGTTTGGTTCCAAATATTATATGTATTCTTACAAAATAATAGAAAAAATAACCATGCTGTGGGCGGGGCTTCAAAATCCAATGTGTCTGTAGTATGAAAAATTGTCAAGTCCTTGAAGTTGGCATCGAATGTCCAGTCAGATGAATAATCTTGTTGAATTATTCTTTGATCAGATTGTTCCTGATTTAAATTTCAGTTTTGTATGGCTGCTTGTGTTTAGACAACAGCCTCTTTTGTTAAAGGGGGAAAAAAGGGTTTAGTAGAAAAACATTTGTTAATATTGAATTTTAGTTTTTCTGATAAACTGAAGGATGAAGAGTTCCTTCACACACACACACACACACACACACTCACACTTAAAGGAGTTCAAATGAGCTCAACCTTAAACATCTACAGCAGTAAAATGCAACATACGCAGTAATGCAGCAGGAATATTAATCCAGAAACATCAGATAGAATAGGAAACGTTGGCAGGGACCAGTTTACTGCTACATGAATAATTTGACTTTTACGTACATTTTGCTGATGGAGTATTGTCACAATCCTGCAAAGAAGCACTGCAGACTGAATTCAGGGCAAAAAGTGCCCCCAAAATATTCAACTTCCTGGTTAGATATCTGTATTGACAGTGTCAGTTAGACACTAGTACAGGAATGTTGACCAACTGCTCATTTTCATGTGTGAAAAAATGTTCTTCTGGAACTACATACGATGATTATCTGTGTGTTCTGTTGTCAAAGTATTTTCACACAGTCTTAGTAAGTAATTGTAAATACATTTACTGTAAACAACAAGAAAATGTTGGAAATTGCATTACAAGTCATGAAGGCTGCTTCAAAATTCAGTCATTTTGATCGACAGTAATCATGTTAAACATCACCAAGTTTTACATAACATGACGCCAGCGTGTTTTATGAAAGAGGCTTGGCTGCTCTCAGTCACACCACTGTGGAACAGATGAACCCACTGGCCTGCACTGCACTGGATCTCTCTCTCTCTCTGTAATTTCTATAGCTCTCACTCACGGTGACTCCCCACATTTTTTCTGTGTTTGTACAGCCATGTGTGTCTCTTACTATATTTACACCCCTCTACATATAGCCCCTAACCCTAACCTGAAGTTTATTCTAACCGTTACACCACTCGTGTCTGTACGCTAAATATGAATCTGGTAACATACAGCTCAAACAAATCTATCATGTGTGTTGACATTGTGTCTTCACTGTGAAGTTGCCACACAAGTCAGTTATCAATCTTTTTAATTCAACTCTCACCAAGGAACCAAATGAAAACAGTATTTCTGTTAATAAAAAAGCAGATTGGTGAGTATGATATGGTATTTTAACCGCATTCATTTATTTATTTATTTTTTGGCCATTTTGGGGCAGTACAACACAACACAGCATCTGACATATTATCACCTCAAACAGTAAGTTGATATGGAGAACAGCTGCCTATTAACACACCCAGGAGACACGGAGCAACACTAGCACTTATCTCTCGAGTCTTGCTTCTGTCCACCAGATGAAAATAAGTCCAATATTCACTCCCAATATTTGGCCCTTTAGCTGCTAGAGGTTCCTCTTTCTTCACCAGTTATCGACAGCCGTTTAGTGCTGGGCAGGTAGTGTACTTGTTACCTGCAGCTGCTAGAAACACTGAGACTGAACCAGACAGTAAAGTTGCAGGCCGCAAAACCAAAGCAATAAAGCTGAAAGATGTTAAAATGCTCCATAGAGCTGAGGACAAAACCCCGCTTTTACTTGCAGGCCAACACAATGCCCTCTTTAGTGTTTTTTTAAAAAGTTATGTATTGTGTATGTTAAATGTTATGTATTATAATGAATATTTTTCCAATCTGTATCATTTTTGTGGCTCAGGCGGTAGAGTGGGTCGTCCACTGATCATTGGCGGTTGATGTCAGCAGTATCGTGCTGGTGCTCAGTGTCTTGCTCAAGGACACTTTGACATGTGTCCTTGAGCAAGACACTGAACCCCCACCTGATGGTCAGGTTCAGCTATTTACCATTAACCATATTTTGAGACAATAAAAGGTTTTGGAAGTTCTTTAGTCCTGGCAAATCAGATGCATGCACCAGCATCACCTGTGGGACATTAAACTTTGTGTGTGCTGCAGGTGTTCCAGGAGGAAATGGGTGTGGTCAAATCCTACAACCTGAAGCCCGGAGGAGACAAAATCCCTGTCACCAAGCAAAACAGGAAGGGTGAGTCCACACTGGGTGTCACAGCAGGAGCTTCATGGTTTGATTCAGAGGCAATTCTCTGCTAAAGTCAAGAATCGTGCGCACTGGCACACAGGCCGTCCCAGCACACCTACACGAACCTGCCTCCTGCTGGCTGATCAGACTGCAATAAAGCAAAAAAACACATTAAATACAGGATGAAATGCTTCACAATGCAATAAAGAGCAGATCATCCAAACACCCGTCCAGCAATAGTCACAACTAGCTGCACCTATACTCTACATCATGTTTAAAATACCAGCACACCTTGGTATAAAAGACCAGAGACTATCTTCAGGGCCTGTCTAGCAAACTGCTCATACATTGTCTGGAGTGTTGGGTAATTTCTAAAGGTACTTTCTGACAGCCAGCGATTATGTCGAGGTTCTGTATTTTGAATAATGGGCCTGCAGGGCTCAACAACGCTGCCACGGCACCTGCCATACGCTACTGCTGCTATCCACCTACTCTAAAATCATTACGCAGCCAAATAGAGTGGGCTGTAGCTAAAATAGAGGACGTGGTTAGCAATATGATACGGTTAATATAGCAAGTTTAGCTAACCAATATCATAAACACAACCATGCGTGTTCACAAGTGCGTCGGTGTGCTTTCAGAAGCGGGGTGGCGGAAGAAAAAATAAAGAAAAGGTGAAGGGGAAGAAAAAAACTGAAATTTCATCCCTGAGTAGAGTCTGCAGGTATTCCTTTCAGGTTTCATATAGCCCCGACAACCTTCACCAATAAGGTAGGGCAGCCTGAGCCCTATGTAGCCTGAGAGGCAAAACCCAGGGCAAGAAAAAGTCTCGAAAGTATTCGCCCGCACATCTTGCTGCTGATCGTTTAGCTTATTGCTGTGAGCGCAAGGTAACAACTGCAGGTGACTCAGATGAGTGTGTCAACATCAGTCTCCCCTAATTAGGCCCTTGCATGTTCACGAGAGTGGCAGCCACCCTCTGTGTCCTTGTACCTACCTTGGTGCACGGCTGATGTTCGCATTTACATTGGAAACAATACCGTGAAGAACTTTGGTGCAACATGCGTTGGGTACAGACAGTAAAACATAAGTAGCACCTTGCTTATATTTTCACTATCACATCAGTGTAGCAACTCACTGTAAAGAAAACGACTGTACTGTTTAAATCCTCCTCCTGTTGCTGTTTAACCTCGTGCAAGCAGCGACACAGAAACCTGGCTCCGCTCGAAAGCTTCTTTGTTCCTTTTAAGAGGATGAAGTCAAGCTGAGAACACCGACTTCTCTTATTAAACCTCATTTTCCATCTAGCAGCTGTAGTTGCCGTCCAGGTCCGGCTCTCTGCCAGTGTCCCTCTGTGTGTTAAATGGAAGAGCCAAGACTGGAGGGTACATGGGTAAAAGTTTGAAATGGAATATTAAAAATCACACTTGTTCTGCTGCTTCTGTCTCCACAGAGTATGTCCAGCTCTACGTCGACTTCCTGCTGAATAAATCCATTTATAAACAGTTTGCTGCCTTCTACCATGGCTTCCACAGTGTGTGTGCCTCTGATGCACTCATGGTGAGTCCACAGTGTGTGCAACCAACAAGCAAGCCTCTGCTGCACACACAGATATTACATGCAAACTTTCATCAGTCAGTCCCTCCAGTCTCTGATTACTGCAGCCAAAAAGTGTTTGCAGCAGCTTTTCAAACAAATCGGGCAAACATTTTAGTGTAATACATTGTGTTAATACTTCAAAATTACAAGTCAGCTGTAAGGAAAATTTAGGAATCTCTGAAGACTGACCTCCTCTTGGTATTTCTGTCCTTAGCCTCTAGCCTGTGCTGCCAGCAAGCCAGGAAGTTGAACGTACTTATGTAACTTCAGTAAAGTCGGTCAGTGGCATGCACTTGCTGACATTACCTGACATTAAATAAACACATTCAGTGGAATCCATTTAGCAGAATCAACACAATCAACACATGTAACATGGCAAAACTGGCTTTCTATGTCCTTGGAGAAAGCAGCATGAGACTCAAGTCCAAAAAATAACACGTTGGCATGGCAAGTATCACTGGCCGATTGTAGCTTACCACAGATATATCGGTAGCTGTGTATATACATGTTGAGAAACAAGGATTTGGTTATATGTGACAAGTAACAAGAAAGTGTCACTCAATGAAAGTTAGAAACAGTAGCAGTGTTTCTCACTCAGAGCAGATATGACTCAGCTGAGTGAATGTCATAATGTTTCTGAAGAAAAGAAAACAGACTCAGACTTGTTTCAAGATAAACTGTGAATCTGAATTTCCTGAAACAACATTTCAAATATGGCCATAATGTAGAATTGACTTCCTGTGCAGCAACAGAGAAACTTTCACATGTTGAATCACAGTTGTGTTGTAGTTGGAAGTTGTAGATGACAGATCACATAACACACGTTTGTGAATTGAACTTTTAAATCTTTCCTTCTTCTTCTCCCTCACGGACAAAGTTCAGGCAGTAACTTCTGTTTGCCTTCCTCTTTAGTCTAATGTTAACTCTCCTGATAAAGAGCTGCTGACTCTGAATCTGATCCTGTTGTTGTTTGTTGAACTCAGGGGACTCTGAAGAGGGTCAGAGGCCCCTGAGGGACCCAAATATACACAGTAGAGAAATTCATGCATCCATCCTGCAAATATTATTTTCCTTCCTCCATTTCTTTCAAGTGCTCACATACAGTTTTCATGTGGACTGACTGAGACAATTTTTGCTTGTTTTTTGCAGTGTTGTTTTTTTGTTTACTTTTAGGCATTGTCTCCAAATTTTGTGGTATGATAATGACTATATTTCTTTTCTTGATTATTTTTCTTTATAGTTCATTGTATTTGGCCTTTAAAGTCCCTATAAAGACTATACATATAGCTATATCTATCTAAGAAATATATACAGTGTGTGTATGTATATATATAGCTATATATATATATATATAAATATATATATTTTAAAAAGAAGGCAGAAAGAAACAAAGAAAAATACAAAAAATAAATATATATATATATATATATATATATATATACATTGTGTGTATATATAGCTATTTATATAGTATAGGAGTACCTTGAAAGAATAACTGAATTATGTATATTTAAGTTAAATGTAAATAATAACTATGGATTAACATTATTGGTAGTTGTAGTGAAATTTCACACATTTAACACAAAAATAAACTAAAACTCTTAATAGCTGCTAAAAACAGAGCATAGTGAAATTTCTGAAAGCTTCCTCTGGCGTTGTGGAGTAGCATTACAACAGTAGGATAAAGGAAGTGCTGTTAAATTAAGTGGGACCTTTGACCTTTTGGGTCCTGGCCCACACAGGTTATGGTTTAAGGTCAGGGGGTCACAACAGTCAAGTTCACAGTGAACCATGCAGGAGTGTGTTATTGAAGTCCCGCATGAACACAGTGAAATAACTGTGTGTGACTGACTGCAGATAAGACGGACAGTTTGACCGCAGTTTATCAGCTGAGAGCCGGGATCTGGGTCAGAGGAGGAACTGATCTAAACTGTAGAGATTGAAACAGAGGACAAGTCTCCGCTGTGCAGATAATAACTAACTCCTGGCCTGCTTTGGCAACTTTCTTACTCTCAAGTTTGCCAGGCAGATTTTTATACCAATCGATCTCTGTGGCTCTGTAATAAAACCCAATAGCACCTCCAAATCCTAAAAAGTCTCCTCAGCTTTCAAGCTCTGCTATTTGCATCGTCATTTTCACGTCATCTTTGCTCATTGTTTCACCTTCTTCACCAGATTTTCCAAGTAGACCAAAAGTTTAAAGCCCTTCTGCTGTCCTCCAGGGTGGAGTTGTTACTACACCTCAATTTACAAACAGATTGGATAAACCATTTGAAAACTAAATGTGGCCTTAAAATCAGCGTTTGTACAAAGTCTTGAAAGTTTGGAAAATGCTTAATTTTAACCTTATGTTTTCAAGGTTAGGAAAAGGCTTGAATTTGAATATACTCCTTGAAAAATGCTTGATTTTCAACATAATCTGGTGTTTCATCATCCACACAATCACTCATGTAAACCAAAAATCTTCGTCATGTCTGTTTGTTGTCTCCTGACATTTATAGTAACAAGTTAGATGGGATGACAAAGGCTTCAAGAGTCTGGAAATTTTTGGTTTAGCTACCTTGAAAGTGCTTGAATTTTACTCTTTAAAAGCTGTACGAACCCTGTAAAATCCAAAGGGGTCATTCTCTGAGGAGCGTTAAAGAATAGGTTCACAATTTTTCATATGTCCATATTTCACGTTTGCATGGTTGTAAATGAGAAACACTACTGTCACTAGGTGTCACCACTGGAGCTGCTCTGATGAGGCAGAACTTCCTGTTTCTCCTCCTGGTTTACTGGTTGCGTTGCTCCTGCATGATGTTCTGACGCCTTTCAAGCAGCAGAAAGGATTGTTGCATTTGACTGCTGTTGTGTTTTTGTGGAAATTCTGCTGAAAGGCTGACGTTGCATCCGCCCGTACAGCCGTTATGTTAAAAAGCGGGCTGTGTGGGCTGAGCCAATACTGGCACTGCCAGGGTCAGAAGTTCAAATCCAGCTGATACTAACAACACATGCACAAAGGCTAAAGTCCTTAAGATTTTCATGAAATCAAACTCCTTTTTAAGCACTTTATGGTCAGCATTTTTTCAGCTATAGCAATTAAATGTATTTAAATTCTGTAATTACCTCACTATAAAGTAGTTTTCATTGTTAGTGGCAGGGTCTACCAATGAATGAGGGATTTACAGGAAATGATGTATGTAATCCAGTGTTACTGTTAGTAAATGTATCTATATTGATATCATGGTTCTTGTCATGTAGATGAATCATGAATATTTGATTAGTTATTGGTTCAGAGATAATCAGTAAACATTATATTATGTGATGAACCATCTAAGAAATTGCTGAATGCATGTCTGTCTTTTGTTGTTTTTAATATGTCATATTGCATTACGTTGTGTTGCCTCACGTTGTATTACTTTATGTTACTTTACATTACATTACATTATGGCAAGTTACAATAAGCTATGTTACGTTACTTTACCTAGCATTTTTTGTTATTTTACATCGCATTATGTCATTATTGTTACGTGAGGTAATAATATTTATAAATAACTAAATGTGTGAACACTTGTTTTTGTTTTGTTGGTGTAGTATGTTCACTCTTTTTGTCCGATTTGTTGTTTCTTTGATGACGTGTGAAAGGCTTATTAGATGATTAGATGCTTGCACATTGTGCATATGTCATTCTGTCAGTAGCGTGTATTTCTTATTTTTCTCTTGTTTCTGCAGCTGCTGCGGCCGGAAGAGGTGGAGATGTTGGTGTGCGGGAGTCCAGAGCTCGACATGAGCGCTCTGCAGAAAGCTGCTCAGTATGAAGGATACAGCAAGACCGACTCCACCATACGGTAAGACGCCTGCACTTCCTGTTTACTGAAACTAACCAAGTCTGCTCTGCAGGAAGTCGACTCATGCTGCACACTCACTGCTCGTAGAGTGAGTCAGACCTCCTCGCATTTCCTTTTAATCAATCTCAGAACACATCAACTACCATCTGATGATTTAGCCTCTGGGGGCAACGGCCAATGTTTCGGGGCTTCCGGTGTAGCCAGCGGATATCAGGATAACTGGGCCAAGACTTCTTCTTCCATGCCCGGTCATTGTTTACAGTCCGATAAGTAATCTCGTAACATTACGTAGCATTCTCGTAACATTACTGTTGTAACAGGAAATAACTCTCTCTCTCTCACACATATGCACAAACACACACATACACACAGAGATGTCCCTCAGTCCTTTTATTCCCTGTGGTAGGGAAGGAAAACGAGCCAACACTTGTCAGCCACAGATAATGTAGCTCAGCACGGTGCTGACAGCTGACAACAAACAGCTGCAGGCCTGTTACACAACTTCAAACTGTCTGTCTGTCTGTCACCTGTTTATTTCTCAGTCTATAATTATAGAAACTCTTTGCATGCAAACATCCTGGTTGTGGAAAAGTTTTGTTTTCCTTGTTCACAGTAAAATGTTCAAATTCTGGAGAGCGTTTTCAAAAAAGCTTAGGGTCACACTGGAATTTAGAAAGTGATGTGCACTGCAGCTCTCATCATGGTCACACTGACGCCTCTTTGCAGCAAAGGTGTCTTTCTGGTACTTGGCAACACATAACTGACATAAGTCAACTAAAGGGGAAAAAAGTCCTCCAAAATCACCTGCACCAGGTCAATCAAATGCAATGCGATGCAACCAGAGCACATAAACAGTACACAAAACACTTCACACCAACCGCAAGAGAATATCCGTGTCCATGTTTGAGTTGTTTTTTGTGTTGCACCAGGTGTTTCTGGGACGTGGTGCTGGCCTTCCCTCTGGAGCTACAGAAGAAGCTCCTCCACTTCGCCACAGGAAGTGACCGTGTTCCTGTTGGAGGAATGGCCGACCTCAACTTCAAAATCTCCAAGATCGACGTTTCAACTGACTGGTAGGTTCCAAAAAACTGACAGAACTCAGACCCGAACTCAGCTTGGTCACTGACAACTTTCAATGTACGTAAAATGAAAATGTACACTTAACATGTTGCTGCAAATTCTCCCAGAACCAAATACAGACTTACCGACAGGCTACACTGGTCTTACACAAAACTTTTAACATCTTACAAAGTCTACAGACAAAAGAATGTGACCACCACAGCAACCTTCAGTGGTTCCACTAACTTTCTGTCTCCTTACTTTCTGATTTGATTATCTGAAGTGTTTGAGCTGCCTAACAGATAGTGTAGGTGACATATTAACAGTGTAACTGCTCTCTCTCTCTCTCTTCTCTGTGGATTGTACTGAACTGACGGTAATCACAGACTGGAGAGGGAACTGAACTGCAGGAGATAAGACACACTGTTTAACTTTAGCAGTAAAAACCCTGAATCTGGGTCAGAGAATGGACAACTGCTGTTCATTTACACACACACTCTATATAGGTTTTCCTGTTAGTATGTGTTGAGTATCTGTTAGGGGTGGGCGATATGAGAGATCACGCGAGAATCCAGCCCTGATTTTCTACATAGTCTGCCCCAAATACATAGCAGAGACACTAAAGGATAGCTGCCGCGGTGGAAACGGTGTTGCCAAATCTCTACTGGTGGACACATTTCTACCGTTGCACGGTATATACAGTCATATCGCCCAACCCTAGTGTTGAGTAAAAACAAGTTTCTCCACATTTTAGCAAAATGCCTGTTACTTTTTGGGCTCATGAAGGTTTTCCCTTTTTTTTATTTGTAACTTTAACAGCTAAATGTTTCAAGACATATGAAACTTATGATTTGCATAACTATCTTTTCTGTTCACCTCTCTCTCTCTTTCACCCTCTGTCTCTGCAGGCTGCCGATCTCTCACACCTGTTTCAATCAGATCTGTCTGCCTCCGTATCGAACCAGGAAGGAGCTCAAACACAAACTCACCATCGCCATCTCCAACGCTGAGGGCTTCGGCCTGGAGTGACCAGCCTGCACGCACACACACACACACACACACACACAGACAGACTATTAGCAACGCTAGCTATCTGTCCGCCACAACACACCTTATGTATGTCTTTGGTTGTGGATCAGACTGTAGAGGGAACAAGTTCTAATTTCAAGCAATATTATTATGTACTGTAATGCAGTTTGTATTGTGATGTTGGGGTTGGACTCATCAGTTTGCGAACATTGAACTGTGTATGTCTTATTATAAGACAAACCCTGATTGAGGAAAATTGTATGAAGAAATTCAGATGTTTAGATGTCACATTAAAAAAAGCTGAAAATACTCCCAAATACTTTGAATGACATTTTTAAAGTGTCTGGTCCCATACCACTGAAAATATATATCATACATACTGTATGTGTCCTCTAGAAACCTTGTATTACTAAAAAAGTAAAGTTCTCTTAATAAAGTTGCTGGTTTGCTCAGGTAATCATTATTATCAACATTACTCCTCTTTAAACAGAGTATCAGGTATTTGTCTACTATTGACATTTACTTTTGTGACACTCTTTTTTTATGGTCCAGAATAAAAGAGTATGTCTGCATTAAGCCAGTTAAAAAGCATCTTTTTCCCTCCGTTTCAGCCCTCCATCCAGACTAAAATGGTGTTTTTCTCCCCCCAAAACGGTGCGTTACAAAGTGGCCTCCCTCCTCGGTGTGTATATGTTAAAATGCCGGCTTGCTGTTTCAGCGTACGGGGAAAACTGAGCTTTTCCAAAATGATGATGTGAGCAGCCCAGTGAGGGTTAAACAGGCTGTGTGCCAGTAAAGTTAAGAAGACAGCATTTAGCCACCTCTAACTTTCTCTGTGATCGTTCATTTTAAATGTCAATATAGCGCACACAGCACATATGTTCATTATTATTTCATCATTAACCTGGATTTATCTTGATTTTGTCGATCCCACTCCTTACAAGATTGCTGTGATGCAGTTTTGTTGTTTGCCAGTGTGGAGGTAGGAATGAGAGAAATAATAGAGAGGAAAGTATTTTTATGACACAGAAATAAGATACAGCAGCAAGGTAAAAGGCAGAGAACGATGTCAGTAAAATATATAAATTGGAACATAAGATTTCTGCAGGACACACAGATGTTTGGTTTTAATATTTCCTGTTTGACTTCACTGCTTTGGTGACTTTTTAAATATATTTCTATGAAGGCATAGGAAATATGTTTTATATCATTTTGCTTTGTTTGCAGCACACTGTCAGGATATTAAGCTTTGCTGGGAGAAGAACGCTGTCATGTCTCATGAGATATAGATTGTCTTGTGAAGTTTTGTCGTTGTTTTTTTTGACATTGCCGCCTGTTTGACTGAACAAAAGGCTGCAGCAGAACTGTTTTCATTTGGTTTTGAATGTTGTAATATTGTAATGCAGTTGAACCAGAGCTGTTGATTGACAGTTCGGTGTTTTGGTTTTTTTTTTTTGGTTGTCTTGTGTTGTGATGTTGTATCATGGCTGCCATCAGGCTGAGAAGCTGGTAGATGTTGACTGTTAGTCGAGTGTGGACCAGAAGAAGCAGCAGGATGGGAAAAGAAGCCACCTTCTCTTATTAATATGTAGCTGTATAGTCAGACTGGTTATTTGAGCGATTAGGGCTGAGTACCTGCAGATTATTGCATCATACTATAATCACGGCCCTGCAAAACAACTTCAGTTAAGCACCTATTCAGTGCTTATACATTTCTTTATTGGACCAATCTTGGAAATACGAACCCACTGTATGTCCTCAGAAAATCCAAAGTAACGCATCATTTCTTCCTCATTTAGTGACTGAAGTTCTGCTTTTAAGCCCTGTGCTCACTGCTGCCAAGGGTGGTCACAAATGTTATTGCAGCAATATTTACAAAATGGTCTAAAATGTTCCACCTGCTTTGTAACTTTCAGTCTTCAGATTAAAAAAAAATTAAAACAACTGACAAATTGCATTATGTGCAGCTGTGAAAAACAGAACTCTAATAATCGGGACTGAGGACGACATCATGCGCCATTTGTTTATTACATGGACTGTGTTCAATGTAGGGCTGCAACTAATGATTATTTTCATTATCCATTAATCTACCGATTCTTTTCACGATTAATCGTTTAGTCTATAAAATGTCACAAAATACTCATCACAGTTTCCCAGAGCCCAAAGTGACGTCTTCAAACTGCTTCTTTTGTCCGACCAACAGTCCAAAACCCAAAGACTCTTCATTTGCTGTCAGACATGACAAAGAAAAGCAGCAAATCCTCACATTTAAGAAGCTGGAACCAGCAAATGTTTGACTTTTGTGCTTGAAAAATGACTGAAACAAGTAATCGTAAAAGTTGGCAATTAATTTTCTTTCGATCGACTAATCGTTGCAGCTCTAGTTCCATATAAAGGTTCTTACCTGCACTTTGTGTAAGTCGTGTTTTTTCTTCCTGAATTCTGAATTTCATCTTCTGTCAAGTGGGTGCTTATTTTCAAGATTCAATTAATATGGAACTTCATGAGCAGAAATGGATGCTTCTGCTTCTAGTGCTTTGTTTGTGAAAAACCTTTACATGTGCTCAAGTAACCAGGTTACTCAGAGAAACCAGGTTACTCAGGTAATCGGTTACTGTAAATCTGCTTATACATGCAGCACGCCAGCCTCCTCGACCCCCAACCTTATTTTGGAACCTGTGTCTGATCAAAGTGCCCTTCCCTCCAGTGATTCTTCTCTCAATGTCGCGCCCCAACATTGTGTTTCAACAACAATGACGTCACATTAAGAAAGTAAAGATGCTAGTTCACTGAGCCTTAAATGTTACTTGCAAACAGTGGGTCAGGGAAGTATATAATCAGACAGCCATTATTTTGGTGCCACATATCCTGGTGGCATCCAAACTCTCTGCCTCTGGTGTAGCTTTCTGTAACTTTTTTTGGTTTTCATGCCACTGCTGTCTCTGGTCCAGAGCTGAGCATTGCTGGTTTGAAACACTCAGCACTCTCTTATACAAAGGTTGCCATGGCACGATGTCCAAAGTCCTAAAGACGAACTGGCAAACAACCCAGAAGTTACCAAGCAACAGTCAGGCAGCATGTATGGTCGCACCGTCCAAACTCGCACCAGTCTGATCTGGGTCACTCATTCACTCAGTCTCACTGAGCGTCTATAGGGTCTGAAAAAGCTCCTTATACAACAATGGATCCTTTCTGTCATCTAACGACAAGTCCAGAGCAGCAGCAGGAGCCAGAAGCAGCTCTTCTCCGACTTCATGCCACATTCACATCATGTCAGACTTATTGTAAAAATGAGCTGCTGACTGGAAAAAAAAAAGTCAGCATCCTTTTAGCTGAATACAAAAAAGACACATTTCATGGCCTTGAAGTGGGAGATGTTGTAGGAGGAACTCATACTTGGACAAATGGGATAATGCGATGTCAGACAAGTTGTTTTTTGTTTTTTTTGATATGTTAATCTGGACCCAGGTCTGTTGTGTGTGAATGGGACCAAACTGTGTCAGGTTATACAGTGGGATGGCAATGTAAAGACCTTGTCAAAAGTCTGTTTGAAAATAGTTCAAATGGATCCAAAGGATTTGTTGAGATGTAATTATTTTCACTTCTCAGAAAAGTGCATACAGCACTTACAAAGTGGAGAAAAGTCACGTATTTCTCATGTTTTATATTATTTAACAGTTCGTCAGTATCTGTCTGTCAAATGTTGTGCACACTTAGTTCTGTTGGGTTTAACATGAATTTCAAGAGTTTGTTTGACTATTTCTCGAGTCAATGGCCATGCATGGCCCATTTCTGAAACCATATTATGCTTCTCTGTTGCACAAGTCTTATATAATATATTGTATGTACTGCAGTGTTTCCACAAGTATTTACTGTACAGTAAAGGTTGACGGGGGGGTCGGCCCTCTCTAGAAAATGATTTGCTGGCTATGCGTGTTTTTTTAAAATGCACTTTTCTTCACATTCACACAGAGCTGCACAGAACAACAACCTTCCTCTGCTGTCATTAAGCAGCTGCATGGAACCAGTTTGGGGTTAAGTGGAGTTTCACACTGACTTTATTAACAAGAACCAAAAAAGAAATGACTTAGAGAAATAGTAGTTGAGTAGATATGGGATTCGTCAATGAAAAACATACTTAGATACTTCTTATTATATATAATATTATGGTATTTCAGTCAGGGCTGGTGAATGAGCCAGTGATTGTGAAGTAGCTGGTGGCATTTACCACTGACAAACTGCTGCCTCCAGTCATGTAGTGGTCAGAATCAAACTGGTTAGTCCATGGTGAGCAGACGAGGGCCCGGACAGGCCTAATCAGGCTCTCACAGTCCTTTTTTTTACAGGCAATGTTTAGATATAACATTGTCTTAATAAACTTGACAACGATTCGGTGACAGGTGAAAGACGAGCTTTGGACTGTCAGGACTTTAAGTGGTTATTTAATAGGAATTTACTGAGCAGTCAGCCGTTGTGTAACTTTGACATCAAAGTTGCTCAGTCAGTTGTTCCTTTGTAACACAGACTGTATATAAAGATGGCCGACATGACAGCTCCCCAAAAGTGAAGCCAAAACATCTGGATCGCCCCCTGGTGGCTGGCTGCAGTATAGGTCATAAGCCCCGCCCCCTCCATGTTAGCGGATGGGACATGGGCCAAACTGAAAAATCAAAGTACACGTCAAATAAAATGTTCCCAAAGATGGTTTCTGTCATTTTAGGTAGTTCTTATCACGCTGATGTTTGTTCAAGTGTTCGTTTTTCTGATCAGTTTGGTTTTAATTAGTTATTTAATGCTATAAAAAGGGGGTGTCACGTCATGATTGACAACTGTGAGTGTGCTGTGATTGGTTCAGGCGGGTGTAAGAGCGGGACCTCGATCACTACTGCACAGACTATGGTTCCAAATGATATAAGTATCCGGGGTATTTTGGCTTCATTTTTTACAATGGGAGGAAGTGGAGACGCGTCGTCCATCTTTATCTACAGTCTTTGTTTTGTAACCTCTGACACTTTGACCCACTAATGTTAAGCAGTGGCTCCAGAGCATGATGTAATTGACTCTACGCATTCCCCTTAATGCACGGATGATGAGTTGACAGAAGCTCATTAAGCACATTGAGTTTACCTGTAATGAAATGTGTTATATAGAGAAAATTGCATTCGCCTATATATCAAAATGTAAGGGGTCAGTGCCAAAAATCTTCTTCCCACAATATAGTCCGTAAGTGACTCCTTAAAGTCTTTTAAAACAAGTGGATAAATCTGTCACTGCACTCCAGTTTCCAAGGAAAATCATCTTGGTTCTAGTGTTCATTAAACTCACCTATATTTGTCTCAGTATTTTCCCCTTTCACACACACACACACACACACGTATGTTTCTAGATAATTCTTGAAACAAGATCATTTTTATTTGAAACACTGAAATATTCTTCCTGCACCAGCAGAGACATGGGGCCTGCACATAAATGCATTTGAAAATCTACAAAAACAGGAGTAACGACTATTGTTTGTGTGTTTGAATAATCCATTGTTCAGTGTACATCCTCTTCAGCCTCATTTCTTTTCTTTAATTAAGCTGAAACTAAAGCAGAGGTTCAGAATTTGGAGTTTCAGTCATGGGGTGGTCTTCTTTACACCCCACATACACAAACTTTCACTCTTATTCTGTGTTTCTCTCTCGTTTACTGTAGACACCAATTAATCCCCAGCCATGTTTTTTCTCAAGCTTATTTTCTTGTTTTCTCTCTGTCTGTCTGCCCTACTTTAATGCCGGGAGCGAGGGATGTTAAGTTTATTAAACAAACAGAAATATGTAGGCCACGGCCGGCGCAGCTTTGTCACTCAGTAACCCCGCCAACAGTCCACCATTATCTTTTTTTAATAGGAGAACAGACAGGCTGATTCAGCAAATTGCACCCTATTCATTTTCGAAAATAATAACGCTGTAGAGCCAAGTGTGGGGACAATGACCTTAAGTTGGTCCCTTCTTTTAATTTGTCGGTGTTGCTGTTTGAGTGTGGTTTAACACAGAGGCCTTCGTTAAATCAGATACTGTACAGTTCATCCTCTGTGGTACTGTAGTTATTGGTGGCTTGTTATTGACACTTTAGTTAATACAAGCCCATATCCTCTCTCCTGTATTGTCCTGAAGGCTGTAGACAGAAACCTTCTACCTCCATGACTCAGTAGCCGTGTTTCCATAAATGTATATTTCTGTACATTTTGACTTATCTTATTAGAAAAGCTGTATGGAAACTGCAAAATTCGATAAAACTTCCTCAAAAAAAGTTTTGACGCTCACTTGAGGTGGTTTTTGCCTTTGTGAAAAGAGTTGATGCACTAAATGGGATACAGAAACACCTTTGCCAGATAAGTTCTGACGTAGCAAACATTTAGCTCACATGACTGATCAGCTGTTTTTGTCTCCAGAGAGCATGAAACATGGCCGACACTAGCTGACATGAAAAGACCATTAAAACTTAGTAGTGTGTTTAGGCTGCGGCGGCGGGGACGCCGGGGGCAGGGGATGTCGAAGAAAACCGCTGCTGCAAAAAGTTGAAACGGAATCAACTTTTGGAGAAACACAACTGACGGCGCATCACGTAAGCCGGCGATCAGACCGGAAGACGCCCACGGGAAAAAGAACCTTGTTTACCACGTAGCATTGTAGCATTCTTACTGAGCAACTGTGAAGATGGAAGAGAAACTGATCAATCGGCGCCATGATGACCTTTCCAGAGCTGTTCCACCCTGCCACGAGGGAGCGCAAAGAGGTTAATCGGCGTGCAGTCTCTTGGCGTTGTATCGCTCTTCAAGTTGGGATTTCTGGTTAGTATTTTTAATTGTGTTACAATCAGCATGGCCACGTAGTGACACGCCCACACCACCGCACAATGCTGCGCTAATTGCCTGATTTGGTCTGAATGCGGCCTGAGTAGCCGCAGGTGTGCTGTCACATGACCTTGTCAACAAGAAATGATTGATCAACGACACCTGACTGCTCAGCACACAGTGAATTCCTTTCAGACTCCAAAAATGCATCAATAAAGTGACTTGATTTTACCGAAGCTATCGTTTTAATGTGTCTCGAGGTTTTTCTGCTTTGTTTTTATTGTCGTTTTTAACTTGTTATCTTGTGTGAAGCACTTTGTAACGGTTTTTGAAAAGTGCTCTGCTGATATAAATGATTATTATTAGGGATGCACACACAAACATCCCTAACAAACATTAATCCCATCTATGCAACCTCCAGGGGTCCAGAGGTAAAACTAAAATAAGTTAAATATTAGTATTGATCAGCAGTCCTATTAACATCCACAGGTCCGTTATGATCATTTTGTGCCATGAAACAGTAAATATATGATTCTTCATTGTCATTTAAATATTGGTCAGAATATGACTTTTCATTGATTGTCGCAGGTTTGAATACACACACAGATCTCTGTTATATAATACCCGATTCTGTTACCTGTGGTTTCAGCTTCTCAGTTGAAACGGTCAGAAATGGAAGTTTGTTTTTTGCTTCATTCATTTGGACAAAGTGCCAAAAGTGTGTGTGTGTGTGTGTGTGTGTGTGTGTGTGTGTGTGTGTGAGTAATAAAGTTCATGGGTTGTTAACATTGATGCGTCTCCAGCAGGGCTTACATAACTATGTTACTGACCCCGTTTCATCATATTTTATTTATTTATCCTGAGCAACAGGATTGTTGAATTAAAAGTAGTTTATTTAAATAATCAATTTTTATACACTTTGTGATATTTACATATTATTATAATAAGAAGAATTACTTTATTAACCCCCAATGGGAAATACAATTAATATAAATTTGTCCATAGTTGATATGCAGTATATTTAAGATTATGGTCTTATTAGGCAATAGTTCATCTAGTTGTTACATAATGAGACTCACCAGTCAGGGTCAACATTCATATTGACTTGTTGTCTCTGATTAGAGTTTGTTTTCAACACTGACAGAGCCAGGCTGCAAACACTAAACTCAATTCACCTTCAGTGGCTCAGATGTTAAGATTCAGTAAAACTGTGTTTTATATTTTATTGTTTGAGCTCTCAGGCGCTCCTGTCGTTGTCCTGTGTAACACACCTCATACCTGACACCCAGTCCAGTCTGACTCAGGCAGGGCAGGTACAGAGACAATGGAGGTCACAGCGTAACATTTGGATTTCCCTTCATAGTGATGATTCACTTCCACCTTTACTGTCAAACCACATCTGGAACATGTCATGCAGGATTCATCACTTCCTGTAAAGGTAACCTGATCCTGGCATCAGGCCACAAGCACTGTCCTGATCACCAAATCCAAAAACACTCTTAAAACACTTTTAATTCATTTTAATTAAGAAACTGACACAAATAAAGGTGCTTTAGATAACAGATTATTTCTAAACTCAATTTTATTCATTAAAACGTTTTTAATGCACAATCTGCGTCACGCCCTCCACCTCTGTCTAGCCTGCAGTCTCTCTCTCTCTCTCTCTCTCTCTCTCTCTCTCTCTCTCTCTCTCTCTCTCCCTGTGTGTGTGTGTGTGTGTGTGTGTGTGTGTGTGTGTATGTGATTGTCTGAGTGGAGACAGGTGTGCTGGAGCCAGAGCAGAGCCCCACCAGCTGCATCCCATCCTGTAATGAAGACTCCTACCAGGACTCAGTTCAGCCACATCCACCTTGTCAGATCGCAGCACCTGCTCGCTCAGTCAGTCTGTGTTTCCAATGTACTTAGAGATATTTGCTGGTTGCTTGTTTACCTGAAGCTAATCCTGTTCCTCCTCTCCCTGCAGTCCTGCCTGCTGTCTCCAGCCCTTCGTCTCGTCAGCTCTGCACCTCTGCCTTGGACCCGGCTCACTTCTCATCCCTTTAACCCAGCAATAAATGATCATCTTTATTTAAACTCCAGCCTCCTTGTGTATCACACTCGGGTTCATTAGCCTATAGCCTTAATAATCTGGTTCATAAAGATGGATTTAGCAAATTTGTCTTTAGCATAAAGTCTCGTAGGTACATTAGGGTTTTTTTCAATTGAAGCCAATTCTTTTCATCAATAGTTACATTTTATAAACTGAATAAGAGCAGAGTACTGTTGGCATGGATACTAAGCTGAGCTTGGATTAGTATAATTGATAAAAACCCGCTCAGATTGATCATCTTATTGACTTCAAACAAACAACATTTAACATTGAATAACTCTGACTTCTTCTGTTCGCTGAAAGAAGAGAAAGAACAATTACTTTTCAAAATCCTGTTTTCGTCCCTCAAATTTTGACAGTCTGAGTTTTCGTCTGTGATCGTCGTCCTGACTGTCCAAACACCTCAGCGATGGTTGATTCAGTTCTCTGAGTCTTCTTCAGGTGCTTAACGAGCAGCAGCCCTGAGTTTGGCCTCTCAGGCTGCACACAGTCTGCATAAGCCTCAGAGCTTTTTGTGTTAAAGATTCTGTCAAATTGAACATGTCAGTTCATCAACAGGACAGGTGTTTACATCACCTGTGTGAAATGGCAAAGTGGTGCAAAATCGAAAATGTGCAGAAATGTGAATTTATAGAATTTCTTAAAAATTGGCTACCAGTAATTGGCTACCACAGTGTTTTGGATGCTGTGCATTTTGCATCTTGTAGCTGATGGTTAAAACTGCAGCTGTCAGCTTCACTGACTCCCACATTTATAGTCGAGCTGTGGTTGGTGTTATCACTTTCCCACAGTAACAAAGCCTCCCTAAAATATTTTGGTTTATTGTGACACAGAAAATCATGTAGTCTCTCCTGAAGGTTAATTGGTCAAAGTATGAAATAAAATGAAATGGAACCCCCCTGCAAGACCACCAGTTTGAGTCTGTAATTGTGAAATTGGCTGATCAAAGTTCATCCAGCTTGATTTGTGGTAAAGAATACAGAGACGTAAACTGGAAATTGATTGTATTCCCATCTCCCGCGTGTCTTTAAATTAAAGGAAAATATTGTAAAGTCAGAGTCGCACACAAATCTGTGTTATCAGCTGTGCAAAGGGCGGATTGGTTTTGACCTGAAAATTAAGCACTTTTCCTACCAGGGGCCGTATTAACTACACATATACTCACTCACACTCACTCACTCACTCACTCACTCACTCACTCACTCACTCACACACTCACACTCACTCACACTCACTCACACTCACTCACTCACTCACTCACTCTCACACACTCACACTCACTCACACTCACTCACACTCACTCACACACTCACACTCACACTCACACACACTCTCACTCTCACTCACACTCACACACACTCACACACACACACTCCTGCTCCTCCCGTCTGTAATGTTGCAGTAAACATTCCTCTTGTGGTTAGATCCTCCTGCAGCCTGCAGTCCTCAGTTGACCCCCGAGGCTGCTCTCTTCAGTCTTGGCTCCATGAAGCAGGTGTGTCTGCCAAAATAATACAGACTGACTGTTAGTCACCTGCAGGGAAGAAAACTGACAATGATTATTCATGTACACAAACACAAACTGTGCACTTGCATCATAGGTGTACGTGCACAAAATCACACAGTTTGAATGACATTGAGATTTATATTGATATTTGACAAACAGAACTTTGTAATTTCTTCTAGAGGGGAATATGCAAGAGACAAAATAAAATATACAGAGGAACATTTCAAATATTGAACTTTTAAAAAATATGACTTGAATTTTGTGCTGTGATAGAACAGAAACTCTTTAAAAAGCTTAATGTGAGTGGTATAAAAGGGAAACACATTCCCAGTGTCTTAGTTGCCCATTGAAACCTTTATGCATTGTTAAATGTCACTATAGTTAGAGGCAAACTATTACACAAAGTATTTTTTAAATGTCTTAGTGGCAATGATCCTAATTCCTTTAATCATACTAGTGTCTCAAGTGATGATTTATTGATGTGACGCATGTAGCAGCTTTAAAAAGGCACATTATAACATGCCAGGTGGCATCAAAGCCTCAGCTAGCCCATAATTCATGCTAAAATCGACTACAGTGCTCAGTCCTCATTATGAAGCCCCGCTAACCCTCTGGTCTCTCGCGCAACACCACGAAAATTTAGTGTAAAAAAATAACCGCCTCTTTGAACAGATCTCTGTCGGGAATAATTTGAAGCACAAGACAGAACTTGAGCTGATTCTCCCAAACTCTCTCTCTCCTCCTTGACTCTGCCAAACGGTCTATGTCTGTCCACAAGTGGATATCCAGTAGGTTTAGTATGTCCATCTGATGCCACTGAGAAGTCATCTGACTCACTTCCCTGCATGTAAACAACATCAAGCCTATGCCAGATATTCAGCAGCAAACATAATCTGTCCTGCAGTGGTGTCCTCAGGTTGCCTAGAGGCAGGAGGGTGTGATGAAAAAGGACCACCTCTCTGCCTGTAGTATAAGGCTTACGAGTACATTTTGGCCATTTCTTTGAGTCATTTCAGCAAATGACATGCCCCAAAATGACATATCCTCTAGCAGCCGCAGTAAATATGATGGGAGCAAAAAAGGAATTCAGGTGTGGCTGTTATAAATGACAAAGTCTGCAGAGGGAGGAGGTTTTGGGTGGAGGATGGAACAACAAAACATCTGACTTTTACACAGGAGACCACAGTTTCTCTTAACCATGACCATGGTCATCCCTAACCTTTACCGAGTTCTTATCTTAACTGAAACGATGATCTTTCCAGAAACCTAACCAAGTTGTTTTTACAGATAGATAGATAGATAGATAGATAGATAGATAGATAGATAGATAGATAGATAGATAGATAGATAGATAGATAGATAGATAGATAGATAGATAGATAGATAGATAGATAGATAGATAGGGGCATCAGATCAGAAAAGGCTTCTATGTGTCGTTCTAAAGGACAGTTACAAATACAAACAGTTAATTTGGATAACTTGTACACTTTCCATCATTTTTACTCTCGTGTGACTTGAAGCATTTGAGTGTCGTACATTTATATGGCACAGTAATACGTTTTTCTGTTGTTTCTAATCTTGAAATTTCATAAATTGAATCATTTGCACCTTTTATTTTGAGTTGAAAATGTAACTGAGGCCATTCAGACAAGTACATGCAACAACAGAGAATATACCTTTTGTTTAAGGCTCATTTAACATTATCATGTTTGAATTTGTTGACAATCGTATGAAATTTGTAGGAGGAGTGGAAGAACTGTTTTGTAAAACGTTCAAATGTCAGGAAAGCCTGTTTGAAGATAGGCTGTCTCTTACTAATAATTGTAATGAACCAATGAATTTGGGAACAAAATACAATTTACTTTTACTCCTCATTGTTCAGAAGCTATTCGCCAAAGTTTGTGCTTTACAAATGGCCACAGGGTCGCACCATCAGTACCAAAACAATTCACTTTTTCCTCGTCTTGTGATGTAACTTTGCACCAAACTCCAATGAAATCAGTTAAGTGTTTGAAATATTCACGTGCAAACAGACAAACAAACTGGGACAACTAAGAGATATCATTTTTCATTCAGCCAGGGGAGAATGATGCAATGTGAGCAGCATCTCTGTACCTACCAAAGAAGTGGACTGTGAGATCAGTGTGAACAAAATCTGAGGCAAATACAGAAAACTGAACTTCATACTGCAAGTGCTCATGGGTAGAGGGAAATGATGAAACAAGTGTAGACTGATGTTCATGTCAGACTGTCACCATGTGTTCTGATCTGGAATAACCAGCAGATAAAGTGACTGGAGCCTGATTTGTTATGCATCATTAAATATAAAAAATACAGCAATTAATATCAATCAAAGTCTAAACTGATGCAGCACAGGAGTCAGGATACGTTCTTATTGTATGTCACACTGTGTAATGGGTGCATGTTTACAGGGTCAGTCACTGCGCTCACATCAAACAGAGACTTGGTATCCATATTGGAGGAACACCATGTTCTTAATTGAAATGCTGCTAATGTGTGTTGGTGTTTTCCTCCATCAGCTGATAGAAGCTGATAGACTTGCAGGGAAGATGTCCAGTGACATATTACAAGAGAATAATGTGTTAGTTTTGAATGGCAGCACTCAGCTGAGGAGAACATGAAGAACTGTGGCTTAAGGTCAAAGTAAACACACACACACACACACACACACACACACACACACACACACACACACACACACACACTTTTGTGGTCCATGGTTTCATATGTGTGTACTAGAGTTTACTGAATTTCTTTTGAAATGTTAATGTGTTAATTGTTTTTTTATTTAGTTATAAAATGTCAACCAGCATTACCCGGATGGAGATTTGTTTTCACAGCCAGTACAACACAGACACATACAGATGTTCACACAGCAACATAAAGTCTTCATGTATACATTCATTCACAGCAGTGTCAGGGAGGCAGTTTGTTCAGGGCTCCAAAAAACTGCTGCTGAAGAGAGCGCTTCTACATTGTAAGTCCTGTATCTCCGACTACGGAAGCCTATAGGGGACTTTATTAACACGATAATGGATATAATATAATAATATAATGTTCCACATATGTGTTATTTGAGTAAAAATTAACAACTTGCATTGTCATTTTCACAGACATTGAATTTCTTTGAATGTGGTCATTTCTATGACCACATTAAAATGAAAATGGAAAAGCTTAATTAATTAATTCAAATTTGAGAATTAAAAGGCAACATTAAAAATGTAACCTGATTTTTCATTTATGCAAACAATATTTAAGTCACAATTAAAAATAAAATGCTATTTTCTAAACAATTGTAAAATGCAAACAAGATTTGACATTTCATTTTCAAAGACGTAATCTGTTGTTGAAGTACTTGAAGTAGTACTAAATGTAGTAGTAGTTGAAGGGGTTGAAGTACTTGACAGTAATAAATGTAGTAGAACTATTTTAAGCAGTATTTGATGTAACTGAAGTAGTCGTTGAAGCAATACTATTTACTATATACTACAACTACTGCGTCAATTACTTTTCCTACTGCTTGAAATACTTCAGTTATTTGCCAACAGTTTTTGAGTTTTCTGGTTTGTTTTTTGACCTACTTTCTTTCAGTCTCTCTGTCACGTTTTACTTGTTTCCAGAGCAGCAGGAGGACGTGCAGCTGTAAAGTCTATGAAGAAGCACCGTGGCAGTTCAAACTTGCATCACTTCCCTTCAGCAGACCTTACCTTGTCACGTTGCGCATCCTCTGTGTTTCCTTTAGATATTTTGTAATTATGCTATACTGAAACCTATGAGCTCATTCAGAGACTGTTTTTTTCATGGAAGTTTTCTTGATATTTAGTTCATTTGTTATGCCATATCAGTTAAAACTGCTCAAGGTTGGATGATACTCAGTGGCGTAAGGTAGTTAAGATGGGCCCTAGTGCACGCTAGTTTCTAGTTATGAAGCGCACACACACCAGCCTGCATATATATATATATATATATATATATATATATATATATATATATATATTTTTCTCTTTAATATGTTAATTAGGTTAGCCTAATTTGAGTTAGATTTAGTATAGTAATATTGCAGTTAGTGTTAGATTGTTAGCCGGCTAAGCATATATATAGCAAATGCCACCATATTTAATTAAATGTGAGTGCTTCTTTGAACACAGGCTTATTTCCGACTCGCAAGTGTCCACTATGGGCCCCCGCACCCCAGGGGCCCCAGTGCAGCTGCTCTGCCTGCACTGTCTATATTTACGCCCCTGATGCTACTTGACTGATTAAGAATGTAAAATAAAACAAATCTAGACCGATGTATTCAAAATACATATATCTGTTTTATCTCAGGCCTAATTAAGTAAATTGCTGACAACCTTAAACCCACACGGCAACATGTGACAGACACAATTAATGCTTCACTTTTATTTCTTTCCCTTTCATTTCTTCACACTTCAGTTTAGAACATTTTTTCCTTCGCTTACTACTTCAACCAGACTGCAGGCTCATGTTCAGTGTGTATCCGTCTGTATGTCCTACAGAGAATGTAGGACATACATACTGCATTCCCCGCAGAAGTCTCTCTCTGGCATCTATATCATTCTGAGTCTGTTGACCTGAACTACTGAGACATGCTGGCAGCTAAAATAACCACCTCTGCATCACATGTATATGATCTCTCTTTACTGTAATGGACTGTACCCCTATATGGTTCAGCTCATTTACAATCTTGTATACTTTACATGACTACTTCCTGAACAGTGTATAGAGAAATGCTATAATTATGACTTATTAGAGGTGGTAATATTTTATTATTTATATTTTATTTTTATTTTTTTGCGTGGGGGTCATCAAGGTCAAGT